>JAZKJV010009071.1:0-510170 GCA_037367405.1 Ottelia alismoides | reverse complement strand
TTATGTACAAAATGGTTAGGCTCTTACAAGTTTTATTTGGAATTATTGCTTGTTTTTGCAATGAGAGATTTTTGTGTATACTCCTCAGACTTATTTGAGAATTATTTTCAAAAGATTTTTGAATACTATAGTCCAAAATATTTTTACAAACATGTGCACGCATTTGAAAATCATTATGCAAAGGTTTTCGAATAGTATAGATAGATTTTTCAAATAAATTTTACAACCATTTTTTCAACCATTTGCAAATCGTTTTTCAAACATTTTTATTTCACTCAAAGAAAATAAATTTTGCAAACAAAAATATTTTACAAAGGTTGAATACTTTTTACAAAATTTTTCAAACAATTTTCAAAAGATTTCTTCACAAGGAGAACATTTTGCACAAAGCATTTTTCCTGATTTATTAATCAGTATGGACAAAAAGAGTCTGAGGAGCTTACAATCATCATTTATTATTGTAATAGAATTACTTTTTAACATTACTTAGATCCGGGTAGTATTTTTATTTACAGTATGAGTTATGGCTTCTAGTATATACATAGTATATACGACCCCCCTATACTTAGCTTGAGCTATGTCCTCATAGATCGGAGAGAAAAGAGAAGCCATAACTCATACTGAGTATAGACAAGTCTAACGAATGAATGAATAAATAAATGTAGGTAAGAATAAACAAATGAGAAGTTGGCCGTCCACCCTATACTTAGGATCAAATAATCCTAAGTATAGCAGACTGTACACAAAGCAGGGAGGGTCAAGGGTGGGGGTAAATAGATCGTACTCAGGTTGTCTCCCCCTATACTTAGGGTAAAATATCCCTAAGTATAGACAAGAAGAGGAGACAATGGAGAGGATCGAAAAGAATGAAAAATCGGGGTGCACACCCCCTATACTTAGGACAAAGTGCGCCCTAAGAATAGAAGACTGACAACAAGGAGAAGCACCTTTTCGATAGATAAAGAAAATATAAAAGCAAAAGGAGAAAAGAAGAAAATAAGAAATCAAATGAATAGTTTTTTAGGTGCGGCGTCTGAATCTTTTGATGTTGATATTGCTGTGGAGGTGTCATCAAAGTGTAGAAGCTGGATGGAGTCAACAACGGCCAAGAACATATCCGGCTCAAGGTAAGGCTTCAGGAGTTGACCGTTGACGACGAATGGTTGTGTGTCAGGAGACAATTCTGATATGGCAATACTTCCATTGTCACGTACTTCACAAACTCGGAATGGCCCTGTCCACTTACTCTTTAATTTGCCCGGGAAGATCCGTAACTTTGCATCAAATAACCATACCTTCTGTCCAACTTCAAAGGTCTTTCGTCTGATGTGCCGGTCATGCCAACGTTTCACCTTTTCCTTGTACATCAATGTGTTATCGTATGCATAGTCTCATATCTCCAAGAGTCTGCTCAGATCATCTTTTCTTTTCTGACCACTTTTCTGTGAGTCTAAATAGCACATGTTAATTGCCCATAAAGACTTGTGAATTAATTCGACGGGCATATGGCATGGCTTCCCATATACAAGACAATAGAGCGACATGCCCAAGGAGACTTGTAGGCGATTCTGTAAGCCCAGAGGACTGAGTCCAAGAGTTGAGACCAGTTCTTTCTGTCCAGCCTCATAAGTTTCTAAAGGATCATCTTGATTTCTCTGTTCGACAATTCGGCCATGCCATTGGTCTGAGGATGATAAGGGGATGCAACATGATGGTCGATGTCGTACTCCTTCGTTAATTTTTTGACCTCTTTGTTAATGATATGGCTACCCCCATCTGAGATGAGAATCTTTGGAATCCCGAACCGTGCAATGATGTTATCTCTCAAGAAGCGGCACACTGTCCGGTTGTCGACGGCTCGAGCGAGAATAGCTTAAACCCAACGACTCACGTAATCTACGACAAAAAAGATGTGGCTCAAAACCCTAACTGTTAGGGAAAGGTCCCATGAATGTCCCGTGCATCAAAAACATCTGCTATCTGAATGATCTTCAGAGACATAGAATCTTTTGCAGTGAGTGTACCCTTCAATCTCTGACAGTCAATGCATTGTTTGACAAATAATGTTGCATCCTTAAATAATGTGGGCCACCAGAAGCCACACTAAAGTACTTTAGCTGTCGTACGGTCTCCAGAGTGATGTCCACCAGATTCGAGCAAGTGACAGTGCTCGAGAACACTCAAATGCTCCTCCTAAGGTATGCACCTGCGCCAAATGCAATCTGCTCCTTCTCTGAATAAGAGAGGATCTTCCCAGTGATAAAAATAGATGGTCGACATGAATTTATTCTTCTGATTTTCGTCCAATCCGATGGTATTACCCCCTAAGCAAGGTAATTGACTATATCAGCATACCAAGGGAGGGAATCCACTGCTAAAATTGACTCATCTGGAAAGGTTTCTTTGATAGGTGCATTGTTCAGTGGAGGCTCTTGCTGCTCAATTATGGAGAGATGGTCTGCTACCACATTCTGGACTCCAGGTTTGTCTTTGATTTCCAAATCAAATTCCTGGAGGAGAAGGATCCATCTAATCAATCTAGGCTTGGCATCCTTCTTCTACTGTAAGTACCGGATAACAGAGTGGTCTGTAAAAATGGTAAATTTGATCCAAGCAAATAGGACCTGAACTTTTCTAGGGCGAAAACAATAGCCAGCAACTCTTTTTCTGTCACAATGTAATTTCTTTGCGCCTCATCTAATGTTTTGGCTGGCATAGTGAATGGCATAGGGCGCTTTTTCTTTTCTCTGTCCTAGAACAGCCCCGACTGCAAAGTCTGACGCATCAGTCATAATCTCAAAAGGAAGAGACCAGTCTGGTGGTTGTAGGACTGGAGCTTGAGTGATAAGCTCCTTCAGTTGATTGAAAGCAAGGAGAACCTGGTGATCGACATTAAACTCAGTTTCCTTGCATAAAAGCTCTATTAAAGGTCGGGCGACGGCTAAAATCCTTTATGGATCGTCTGTAAAATCCCACATGCCCCAGGAATGACCTTACATTTTTAACTGACTGAGGTGGCTCTAGATTGGTAATAACATCCACCTTTGCCGGGTCGACTTCCATGCCATGCTTGGAAACGTCATGACCCAGCACAATTCCTTCGATGACCATGAAGTGGCTCTTTTCCCATGAAAGCACTAAATTGACTTCACGACATTTCTGAAGCACTATGTCTAGGTGCCCAAGGAAAGAATAAAAACTATCACCATAGATGGAGAAGTCGTCCATGAACACCTCGAGAAAACTGACTACCATCTCGGTGAACACTGCTAGCATGCATCTCTGGAATGTCGTAGGTGCGTTGCACAATCCAAAAGGCATTCTCCTGAAGGCGTAGGTGCCGAACGGGTAAGTGAAGGTAGTATTCTCTTGATCTTCAAGAGCGATTGCCACCTAGTTGTACCCGGAATACCCATCCAAAAAGCAGAAGAACTCCTTGTCTGCTAGTCTTTTCAAAACTTGATCAATGAATGGCAAGGGGAAGTGGTCCTTCTTAGTTGCTGCATTAAGACAGCGGTAGTCAACACACACCCGCCAGGATGTTGGTACCCGAGTGGATATTTCCTCTCCTTTGTCATTGGTAACCACGGTAAGCCCTGATTTCTTTGGAACCACATGCAGTGGGCTCACCCATTTTGAATCGGAGATGGGATAGATGAAGCCTGCATCACACCATTTTGTGATCTCTTTCATGACGACGTCCTGAAGGTTTGGGTTCAGCCTTCTTTGGAATTCGCGGGATGGCTTGGCATCTTCTTCCAGGTAAATGCGGTGTGAACACAAAGCTGTATTTATCCCACGGAGATCTGATACGCACCAACCAAGTGCATTTCAGTTCTTTTCTGGAAGCTCGAGAAGTCGTGATTCCTGATCCGAGTTCAGCCTGTTGCTGATGATGATTGGATATATGTGTTCTTTACCCGCAAGGAAGGCATACTTCAGGCCTGCAGGAAGTGGCTTAAGTTCTGGTCCTAATCTGTCCAACTTATTGGTTAATTCAGATACTATGCTGGTGGTGGCATGTACGTCATTGATAGAGCTACCATCCTCAGTACTCTGTTGAGATCCCGATGATGTGCCGAACAGTTCTGTACTCAGCTCATGATGTTCGGGCTAGAGTGAATTCTCGAAATCACATAGTTGTGCAAACATCTGAGAGTATGTCTCCCAAGAATCATCGGAGCATAGGTCAACTGTGCTTTCCAAGTCCTCCTTGAGAGTGAGGATTGCTCGGGTCCATGAATCATTCAATGAAAGTGATGAGTCCCTGATCTCTGCAATAAAGTCACAGTCTGCTTCTGATACTGCATGACTCTCGTCAGTCGTGGCGTTCGGCTCTCTGATCATGTCTATAGTGATCTGCTTGTTGTCTGAGCGGAAAGTGATCTTGCCAGACCCATAATCAACCACAGAGCTTGAGGTACGCAAGAATGGTCGGCCAAGGATGATAGGGGTCTGGAGTAAGGGTGCGGGTGAGTCCATATCAAGGACTACAAAATCAACCGGGAATTGCATCTCCCGCACCTTAAACACAACGTCTTCCAACAGACCTCTAGGTCGCTTGATGGATTGGTCAGCGAACTGAAAGATCATTCGTGTCTACTTAAGCGGGCCCAGCCCAAATTCTTGCGTTATTGATGATGGCAGGAGGTTGATGGAAGACCCGCTGTCAAGGAGAGTACGCTTGAAGACCTAATAGAAAATTTCATAATTGTTAAGAGGTGCTCCATTGTCCTATTTTTCTGCGGGAGGTTACTGATGGCTGCAACACTGGCCATGGTGAGAATGTGCTTCTCAACCTGATTGCGTCGGTTCTTACGTGTTGATCGACGCTTGCTGGTGAATGCTTCTTTCAAACCTTTCTTCACAGCTGGCATATATTCCATGGCCTTTAGTAAGGGAATCTCAACAGTTAAGTTATCTATTATTTCCACAACTCCAGGATCAGACAATGCACTTTTCCTTTTTGCATTTTTTTTGGATTTTTCTATTGCATTAGGAAAAGGAATATTTACATCACTGGAAGATAAAATAGAGTTTTATTTACATCAGAATGGTCGCCCACAAATTGTTGTGTATCTGGTCTACAAAAAAGAGTACAAGCTAGATCCTGAGGTACTGGTGTTGATGGGCAAGCAAAAAAGTAGGCAGTCTGCTCCGTCAGTTGGCGAGGGATCGGCTGCAAGTGGCTGCTCCTCTGAGGCTGGTGCGACTTTGCTTTGGCTGCAAAATTCTTTTTGTTCTTTTTGGTTTTGCTGATTTTTTTGTAGTTTTTGCTGAGGATGCTGGTGTTGCATGATAGCTGGAATGGCTCCTCCTTCTTCTTCTTCCTCACCCACCCCTGTATCTGGCACGGCTGATGTAGAAGATGACGATTCACCTGGGCCTTTATTTTCCCCATTCTTGATAGCAGGCGGAGGCAAGGCTCTACCGCTCCTGAGAGTGACAGCATTAGAACAAACAATAATATCATTTTCTGACTCTACAAACGCGAACAGGACATCACATTCTACCTGCTCTTTCTTTTTAAAGCTATTGGGGTTGGCCTCGACCTGAGCTGGGATAGTGGTCTTGGTGGCGGTCAGGTCGTCGAGCCTCTTTGTCATATCTGCTAGCCCTTTGATGAGTTGGGCCAAGAAATCCATGGTCGGGTTTACAAGATTTGCCTCAGTAGGGTTAGCGTGCAGACTACGTTATTGCTGCATGTGTTGGTGCTGAGGCTGTTGGTGGTGGTGTTGGGGTGGTGCAGGAAGCTGAAGCTGCTAGTAAGAGGAAGGGGATATTGTGGATATTGCGGGTATTGTGGGTACTGCTGATGTAGAGCGGTTGTGTACTGATGGAAAGGTTGTGGTTGGCGGTACTGCAGCTGCTGATAATGTTGATTCTGCCTCCATGGATTTGCATATGAGGGAGGCTATTGATACTGTGGCGACGGCTGTGAGGACTGCCCAAATCGACCACCCTGAGGTTGGTGGTATTGCCGGTTGGCTGGTAGCTGACCCTGAGGTTGTCCCATAGGACGGGTCAGCTGTGCTTCATTGCTCCAAACCTCATTGACTTCTTGAATCAGGGGTGGTGGTGGGAAGACAGGATCGGATCCTGTTAAAAACTCTGGTTGGTACACAACCATCTGCTGCTGCGGCTGGCCCTGGTTGGATGCCTGCACGTAGTACACGTGTTGGACTGTCGGTGGTTGCTGGCTCAGCTGAGGCTGATGTGGCAGTGGTAGCTTGTCCTTCTTCTCAGCTGGGGTTTCTGATGGTGCTGCCGACTGAACAGAGTTGATGGTGCCCACCAACAGTTCTAATTATTTTGTGATCTGATCTAGCTTGTCAAGGTTCTGAGTCCTCTTCTCGATCACAGCAAGCTTTTCTAGGTCCTGTGATCGTTTCTCAATGATATCAACCTTCGAGAGATGGCCCCCGACGATGCTGAGGTTGGTGCTCTCATCTCTCTCCGCCTAGTGGGATGCTGCCATGTGTACTTGTTTCTGGAGGATATGGGGCTGCTTTTGATATTCTTTTGATGAAGAGAGGGTGACCTCTCCTTCAGCCATTTCTTCTAAGATTTACCAGACCACATCATCATCATTATTGAAATGTGAGCCCCACATGCTGCGTCAACGAGCCTTTGGCTTTCAATGATCAGGCCCCCAAAGAAATGTTGGACCAAGCTGGTCTTCGGGATCTCGTGATGAGGGCATTTCTCCTGCAGATCTGTAAACCTCTCCTAGGCTTCATGGATAGATTCATGGGATCCCTGGGAGAAGTTGCTAATTCGTGCTCGCATTTGGTTGAGCTGACCGAGAGGGTAAAACTTGTGCAGGAAAGCTGACTTCAGTTCCTCCCAGGTTGTCAGAACCTTCCCCAGATGGTTGACCCAATAAAGGGCCTTGTCTTGCAGGCTGAAGGGGAATGCCATCATTTTGACAATGTCCAAAGGGACGTTGGGGTAGTGAGTAGTACGGCAGATACGTGAGAACTGCTGCAGGTGGATGTATGGCTCTTCACTGGTGTTTCCATGGAACGACGGAAGAAGAGCGAGGAACTGGGGCTTCAGCTCAAAGTGAGCATGCACCGGTGGAAAGAGGATCCACTCTGTCATCTGGCTGTCTCCAGGATTATAGGTCTCCTTCAGTGTAGGTTTGGGTCTCCCTTTTTTGGCTCTTCCTCGTCATCCGGAGGATTACCACCTCCTCGTCGTCGTCGTCCTCCCTCGACTTTGTTCATTACGTCATTCAGCATATCCTGGAAAGCAGTATGTGCTAGGGCCTGCTCTGTCAGCTGCTGTTGGATAGCTTGGATGGATGCCAATAGTTGTGCATTAACCTGATTCCGATCAGGCATCTGTCCTTGCTCTGGCTGGGGTGGCGGCTGACCCTTGCCCTTTCGTTGAGGAGCCATGTCAGGGTCTGAGTCTGATGAAAGGAATTCTGGATTAGTCTCTAGGGCTTGGTCGGTCTTCTATCTGCAGAATGAGAGAGTCCTAATCAGACCACTAGCAATCTTATTCAGTTGTCATGATGGATCTGGGATCAAGGTCAATCCCAGAATGTTATGAATGGAAAAAGATATGGATTGTGATCGACCTCCATTCACAACGGCGGAAGTGGGACAAGAGTGATCCCGGTTTATTGGGTGGTCAGAAGAAAGGTAGAAGACGAGGAGTCTGGAGATCGATCTACAAAGTCCAGGTCGGGTTCTCGGGAATCGCCTCAAATTTATTGGTGAAGTTGAGTCTATGGAATCGATGTGGGTGTCGACGGGATCCTGGAAACCATTCATAGACCGACTTCGTGAAGCACAAGGAGGATTGTATTTTGGAGGAAGGATACGATGGTCAACGAAGAATGAAAATGAGTGCAAAACAGTAGAAAGGCTCGACTGAGTGGGGTCAAAGGAGAATGATACAATAAAACTTGCGCAAAGGCGCAGGACTTGATCTTTGAACCTTAATCTAGATCCATACAAACACAATACAAAATTGGGTTCATTAACTCATGCCATGTGGAGCCGTGAAGGTTCGGCTATTTATTATCTTTTCAGTTTTAGAGTTGTTATTTCAGGCATTCCTTTTAGCAAGTCCTTAGCACGCTAACCCTATAAGAGAGAGAGTACTGCTATAAAAGAATCCCTTACTTGTCCTTCTCCTTTGTATCCTGTAGTCTGTACTTTTTGAGGTCCTTGTAACCCTTCTTGGATCCCTACTCAGCCAAAGAAATAGAGAGAGGAAGCTGATATGCGAAACTAATACTTCGATTCTCGCTCGGTACGGAATCACCCGTAAGCGTGCAAGAACCTACTCGGACGCAAACCGATGAGACAGACACCCCCGTAAAGGCGTGGCCTATGCTCAGTACTTCATACCATATCGATGTTCCACACAAGGTGGGAACACCATCGCTGACAAGGTCCTACTCGGTCACGTACAATAGAAGCACCATTACTTCGGAAATACAGGTGATACACAAGGCAGTTGCAGACTGGGATTTTGGCTCTATTCCTTATGGGACGTGCCTCGCTCATGGGAGTAGGGTTTTGGTCCCCCTCCAAAGGTACCTGAAAACAATGAGGGCTATATGAACCCAGTACAATGATAGTCCATTACAAGTTTTAATTAAGGTCAAAGTTTATTTAGCAGTCCCCTAGTTTTAGTTTTTTTGGGTTTTCACTTTTTTGAGTCTGTTTTCATACCAGCGCATAAAATTTTTTGTAGATTTTCATTGATGTCCTAGGTGCTCAAAATCAGAGGGAGATAGCGGAAAAGCCATGCAAGTTGGTTCCATGATGGAAATCTCACCATTGAACCGAATGATGCATGCTGAGTTAGAGGACTTACAGTGCATCCCAGCTCTCTCCATGCAGTATGCAAAACAGAATTTTTAAACCTAACTACATGCCGGTGTGCAAGCGACAAAATCGCCCTAAACATTAGCTGTTATTAATCGTGAAGAACCACTTAAGTTTGACTAAGTCCATACGCAAGAGACTATAGGAACATGCATTCTTATTAATGTGTGGACCTAGCTACCAAGTCAAGCAACTTAAGTCTAGGGGCTCCATGCACACAAAACAAAAGAAAGAAAATGCGGAAAGCTCAAAATAGTGGGAAACAAAGAAACGAAAGCGGGAAAACACGAAAAAGCCACGATGAGGCCCCCAGGTGAACAGACACCCGGGCACTGGACCTCATTGTGAAGAGTAGAGTCCAAGTTATTACATGCCACAATTGTCTCTCTCTCACAATAAATTACAAAATTGATATTTGATTGAAATTTTGTAACTAATTTCCTCCTCCTTGCTTCCTTGGTGCTCTCTCCAGCTGGTCATAAAACGAAGACCAGCCACCTCCTAGCCCAACTGCCTCGGCCTCCTAAGAAACCATCCTTGCAGGGTGGGCCCTTGCAACAAAGTCATAAGAAGATGGAATCAGCACATACAATCAAGTGATTGAATAAAATAATTAATGAATAAATAATTACATAAAACAATGAATATCAACACTTGGTTGCAACACAATCAAAGAATGAGGAACAGATGAATAATTGTAAATTAACAAATAATCACTTAATTAATTTTCAATAATGAATCAATGACTGTCAATGTAAACATGACTGGTGAAATTAGGCTACGCTCATTGCCTCCCCAGCAACGGCGCCATTTGATAACACGTGGCATCCAGAGGGTCCAGATAAACATCCCGGTTAATCAACAATTAACCCACAATCATTAATTACGCAATTAAATCCCAAAATGTGGAGTTAAAATTTATTATTACTCTACAGGCACAGGTGTATAATGTGTAAGCATATGTAGAGGTCGAACCACAGAGAGAGCAAAATTGGTAGCCTACAGTTATTCATATGCAAGCTAGTCATGTATGCATACAAGTCTTTTATGGGTTTTTTATATCTATTTTTATCTGATTTTTGGTTTTATAATTTTTACTTGATTTTTAATTTTTAATTAATTTTTTTATATTTTATGTTTTTATATATTTTTTTATATTTTAATTTTGAAATAAGGCATAAACCCATATAGAATATATAACAAAAGAGAGATAAGAGAGATATAAAATTAGGGGAAATACTCAAAATGCAGTAAATAAAAGATTTTTGTGATTTTTATATTTTTCTAATATTTTTATGATTTTTCTAGATTTTTCCTAATTTTTTCGGTATTTTTAAAGTCAAAAATACAAGTAAACAGTGAAACAAATTATTAGCTGAAATTAAAATGAGGATGAAAAATATCTAATAGTGTCCAAAATTCATCAAATTAATTTTAAACAAAGATAATAAAATACAGAAAATTCAAAAATAGAGATTGCATTTTTATAATTTTTCTAGGATTTTTAATATTTTTTTGAAGATTTATGGGGTTTTCAAATTTTTAGGAGTTTTGTTTTATATTTTTTAGTGATTTTTGGATAGAAAATCAATCATACTAAAAGACACAAAATATTATTTGCGGGAATTTTTCAAGAAGATTTTTTATTTTTTTTAGGGTTTTATAATGCAAACAGTAGCAAAAATGCATGCTTTTGAATTTTTATATATATGAAAATGCAATAAAAATGCAAAATAAAAATATGGGTGGAAATATAATGCAACAGGAGCTTATGCTATTTTTTGGTGATTTTTGGAGTTTTGTAGATGCATGCAATAAATAGGGGAAACAAAAAGAAAATGCAATACTAGTAGGGGAATTTCTGTAATATGCAAATAGTTTAGGGGCCAAAACATAAATTTCCCACAAGATTATAACGTCTACAAAAAGTTACTGGACTGAATGCAAATTAATAAAGCTGCGAGGGCTTCTTTACAAAAAGCCCAGGACTCACGTACGAAAGCATGCACGCCTGGTAAGGATGTATTTGCAAATAAAATAAATATCAAGGGCATCGATGCAAATGTCCCTGAAATATATAACGTAAATAGCATTTTATTGGACTAAAAGACAATTACAAAACTCGCCAAGGTGTATGTGCAATTTACCCAACTAATCACCTCACGTGAGACGGCACGTGAGGTGACGTGGATTGGACTTTTATGCAAATAAAATAAGTACACGGGGTTACATGCAAAATGTCCCCTTATTATTAAACGTTGCTTTTTATTTACAGCACTGAACATTAAATACAAAAATGAAGGGGTTAAATGTGCAAATTACCCCTCAAAGAGGCCCGGGCGGACGGCGATCTGGGCTTCACTTGTCCACGTGGCGTTTTTCCAACGAGACATATCGCTTCGCCGATGAGCGGTGGAGATTAGATCATCTTCTATGATCTGACGGTTGAAACGCTGCTCCATCGGACGGTCCTGGGCAAATCTGGAGCGGGGTTCTTCATCCAACGATAGAGGAGACGGGTGAAAGAACTGTGAAGAAGGTCGACGCCGGCGAGCTTTGATCGGAGATTTTGAGATCCTCTGGCCTCCATTCCCTCCGTCGATGGTCTGTGTTGTTCCTGGTGCTCCGCCGCATCCCATGATGGCCTTCTGGAGGCACCTGGAGGTCCATAAAGATCAGGCGAAGTCGACGAAGAGGGGGACCTCCAGGAGCCTCGTTCCTGGTTCAACAGCACCCAGGAGGGCCTCGTTGCTCTCGAAACCTGCATAGAAGACATCTGGGGCTCGAGGGCTTTGACCTCGACCGATTTTGAAGCTGTTAAGCAAAACGAAATGATGCAGGTGGTGAGGTCCGGTGACGCGGAGGAGAGGGACCTCGATTCACAGAACCAATAAGGTTCTAGTTGATTGGAGATGATCAAGAGATGGAGAAGGCAATGGGAAATGAGATGAAAGTGAACGGAGAGTCAGAGCATCGAAGGATCGCAAGGAGGTTGTCGCCGGAGCGGAGCTCCTGCGAACTTCGATTTAACTAAACCTAGGCTAATCTCTACTCAAACTACTATCTTATGAGCATAAATAAACTACTGGAATTAAAACCTAACTATTTAAGCAAGAGAACAGCTCTTATACCTGGTGAATCACCAGGGAGCAGGGCGACGCCGGAGCTCCGCTGTGGGTGCACCCCTGCTTCCTCCTACCGATTCGCGCCTCCAGAAGGTTCCTCCTGTCACAAGGGACCTAGCTAGGCTGAAGGCAAGGGTGTAAGACGACAAAAGATGACCAAAAAAATCAAGGAGGGCAGAGGTGTTTATTTATATACGTATCCGAGCACCCTTATTGGCCGCCCTTTTTTTATCGAATCGATGCCATGTACAAGAAATCATGGGATCGGGCGTGTATCTATGATGTACAAAGAATAATCGTCATGAAGAGTCCTATCATTCTCGAGCTACACAAATTGTGTGAAAAATTGGAGAAACGGGGCTCTCGTGATCTGTCAGAGGCGTAAGGCTAGGGTTAGAGGAGTTTTGACCCACGGTCAACCCTTGGCGGCCTGCGATTGGTCCACGCAGGCCGCTAGAAGACAAAACAGGATGTAATAATAAAGAATAATTTATTTAAATTAGTAAACGATTTTATTATTTTTTGAGTATAAAATAAAAAAATGTTTATTATTTTATTTAGTATTTTAATATGATTTTTATTTAATTTTTTGGCTTTATTTATTAGTAATTAATTTTTATTAGTGTATTTATAGGTATATTTACCTATGTTTTGTGTATTTTATTTTTATTTTGTATATTTTATTTTATTATTTTATTTTCTTATTTTATATATTTATAACTTACTTTTGTGAGTATAAATATATTTTTAATGGATTTTTATGAATTTAATTGCAGATTTAAATAAATAGGTGTATGAATTGTATATGTATAGGTATAGGTATTTTGCCTATGCTCTGTATAATTCTTTTTATTTTAGTGTATTTTAATGGGTTTTATTTTTGTTTTGTATTTTTAATAGAATATAAATAATATTGACAATATTCTAAAATTACGAAAGAAGAAAATAATTAAAGAAT
This sequence comes from Ottelia alismoides, assembly GCA_037367405.1. NCBI lineage: Eukaryota > Viridiplantae > Streptophyta > Magnoliopsida > Alismatales > Hydrocharitaceae > Ottelia > Ottelia alismoides. Next base: position 497,238 of record JAZKJV010009071.1, on the reverse strand, counting down.
ATAATCCCTTTTATTTGTATTAATATAGGTATTTCATCTATGTTTTTATATAACTTTATTTTATTTTTCACTTTCTTGTTAGTTTTATTTTGATTTTGATGTATACATAAATGATAGATAATGTTTACAAAATTATAAAAATATGAATTTATAAAAAATAATAAGTGATGAATAAATTGAAAATTTTAATCGGTATTATGTATAATAGGGGCCCAAAACCTATCTTTTGCATAGTAACTCTAAAAAATATAAAACCACCACCATTAAATGGCTCATGAAAAGTTATATACAATTAGAGTGATTTTGATAGATTTTGAGTTTTTATTTGGAAGATATGGGTCTGTGAAGTTCGGTTTCTGGCTTTTTATTCTGGGTATTAAATGTACATTGTGTATCATTTTTGTACAAACTCAATTTTGTATTTTTGTTTCCATTATTATCTACAACTTTTATGTACAAAGTTTCTTTATTTGATTAATAAATAATCAGATACAAAATAGGTGCCAAAAATACATAAATCAAGAATAAATAAATGAAATATTTATTTTATTTTCAGCCCTTATCTCCCCCTACTTTTTTACTTGTCGACCAATTCCATTCTGGACTTGGTCTCGAGGTCAGGGTCATAAAATATTTGCAATATTTTACTCCTTTTTCTTTTCTTATCTTTATTCTATAATTTTGGCATTAAAAACCTTATTTTATGTACAATAAATGCAATGTATAATGAATGATATTATAGACAAATTAATGTTATTTTCATGCATTAGCTAGGGTTTTCAAGGCTAAAATGATAGAATAAAGGTGATGAAATGGAGATTCATCATTACCTGACGTACGTGGAGCGGTTTTTCAAGAGCCAACACAACTTCACCGACTTCCGAAAAGCCGCATTAAAAATTAAGATCTAGTCGAGTCGTGAGAGAGTGTAGAATCTAGGATTTTATTTTCTGCAATTAATTGCTTATTTCTAGCGATGTCAGTTTGGACTCTCATGTGTGTAAAAGATCTCTGACTATTTTTGTGGTGTGTCGTGGCCTGTTTCACTCTCCAATGAGGGTGGGGCCCGACTTGAGTGGTGCTTAGGATAGACCTGCACATATGGCTCTTAGAGTGTTTAAATTTTTTTTTGATTGTGCTCGTAGGACCTAGGGACACACTTCACTTTAATTGAGATGCACATAGATCGTTCATTTTAGTCAAATTCAACTCAATCCTTCCCCGCTAATAGTACTTTCTGCTAGGTGCGGTTTTTCATCGGTTTGCATTCATTTAGAATAATCTTTCAATTCTTGTATTGCATCCCACATGGAAATTACGAGGAATCACTATAAGTCTTCTAAATGAGCATACATCATAGTTTTTCACTTGCATCGGCTTTTCCCGAATTTCTCCCTCCTATTTTATCACATGATTTTAAAGGAAAATGGGACTGGACGGTAGACGTGTATTTGTGCTTATTTAATTCTTCAGTGATCGCCTAATTATAATTGGGAGTGCTAAATATAGCCGATTTTAAATAACTCATAAAATCGAGAATTTTTGCGGGAAAGCAACCCCGACCTTGGATTCTTTTATTTTTCTGAGTGAGCGAGAGACGACACTTAAGGCTAGAGCTCAAAGCCGGATTTTCATATTGACTACTGATTCTACCAAAAACGATTAGCTACTTCTCAATGAGGATCTACGGGTAGCTGGTAAATGGTCCGGATTTCTTTAGCAGAGTGGGTGGTTTAAAGGACACTGCGTAAGGCTCCGTCCTCAAGTAACACGGGTAGCTATTTTACGGTCCGTACTTACACCCATACTGGCTGAAGTAGGTGCAACTAGTCGTAAGAATTCGGGCCAACATTACGAAAATTGTCGGCACCTAACAGCTTGCTAAATTCTTTCCAAGATTGATTTATCACCAACGTAAAATTGAAAAGATAATTACAGAACCCTTACGGTTTCATTGTGTGAGTAGGTGAACCTGGGGTTTGATTTGTTTTTGATTTGCGTGCGTGAACCGATTTCAAAGATCAAAAACCGCACACTTGTTCCATCACTCCCCTTTCTTGATTTAAAATAGGTCCACTATGTCAACCGATAAACCTCCTTCGAAAATCATGGAACTTTGTCCAAGAACTCTCCAGATCCATGCTATGAAAATCAATTCGTCTCGAACAAACCCAAACTGTCATTCATTTCAGCTCTTTCAAAAATAGCGAAACATTTATCTAAAAATCCGTCAGAGCTATACTATGAAAATGAATTCGTATTGATTAGACCCAAAGCCGCAAAACCTCCTCCAACTACACATCATCCAACCTCCACAAGAGACTCTCAACCACCAATAGATCCAACACTCTCTACAAATCCGATCTACTTCGTAAATGAGAATCCTTTGTAATCAGATCATACAAACCAACAACCGATTGAGGTCTCCACTTCTTTATATGTCAATCCTCTCTATCCCGATCATACAATCCATCCTTCATATTCTATCAATGTCAATCCATCATTCATGGGAGATTACAACCGCATGATTGAATTTAACACTCCTTCACATCTTCCACCTTCCCCACCCTTGAACACAAATGAACAACCATCATCTTGGATTGACCATGACAACCCCCTCTTTAGACATGACACTCATACAGAGGACTGGACAGATGACATCAATACACATAAACCCTATATAGTGACGCCATTATTTGAGGATACAATCAATCATGACCATGGAAGTAGACTCTACTCAAACCAACATTACATAGCTGAGTCACGGCATGCTGAGTATGGGACCTACAAATTCCCACAAAATCCTTCCACTGAGCAGCCTCTTTCCATATTTTTTGAGGAGAAATTTTCAGAAAATAATGATCATATATTAGATATTCCAAGAAAAGCTCCTCTCAGCACATAGGGAAAATGGAAGATGAAATTATTGAATCTCAAATACAAAAACATACACCAACTGCTCCCATGATTGATCATGAACAGAATTTTGAGGATGATATTTTGAGGATAAATAAGAGATTCGATTTAATGGAGGATAGATTTTGAAAGATTGCCAATCAATTAATTTCACTCTCTGGCAGCTCGAACATAAAAATCAATGAGGAAAAGATTGGATCTCTCATGTTGAAAATTTTGAGCATATTCAGAAACCTAGGGACGATCCTAACAGCGACACATCTGCCTATTACTCGCCCAGAGATGACTACGCCTCTAACTCTTACTCAGAACATCAAAGCCCCTTCTGATCCACGGAAGACACCACATCACCACACTCCACAGAAAATACCAAAAAATTGGAATATTCGAAAACACTAAAAAATCGAAAAATCTCGAAAAATATATAAAAATTAAAACTGAAGAAGATCTGAAGAATTTGGATCCTGCTTTACGGGAAGCACTAGAGAAAAGATTGATTTTTGAACTTCCCTTTATACAAGCCATTGAACACTTCCCCGACCTTAAAGGATTTGTAATGGAAAAATTAATGATGAAAAAGTCGGGCAGGATAAGAACGAAGAGTGAAAGACATATCTTGTCAATGGCCTCCTCCTTGGTGTTGAGGAGAAACCAAGAGCCGAATAGTGAAGCGGTTGCCTAGTTTTGATTGTGGAATCAAAGACACGATCTTTACCCATGCTCGAATTGATGATGATTCACCTATCAATATCCTCCTGACCTCTGTATTTCATGAGCTCAAACTCGAACCTATCAGGAAGATACGAGAGATCGTCTAATTGGCTGACCGATCGATAAAGCGATCGAGAGGAATCATTTCTGTCATCATGACATTCCAAGGTGCTCCGCTCAAAGTAGACTTCACGATCATTGATATTGAGAATCAAGGAGAATTCATCCAATCTCCAATTATTCTTGGAAAACCATTCTTAGCATTGGCTAAGGAAATTATTGAGCGTGAGACTCGGGAAATCAATTTTACCACATTGGAAGCACTTCGATATCACCTAGTCTTTGAGGAACCACGATTTTCTAAGGCAACCCACGAAGTCCTCGACAGTCGTGACCATCAAGCGGTAGAAGAGCCCTACCCCATTGCTACACCTGAGATAGCGGTTGTTGATGAGACTATTGGTTTAGAGACTCTCCCTCCTGCTCCATTCTCAGCTGCTCTCACCATGTAAAATCAAATTTATGAATCATATGATCCAGAGACTTATGCATGGTCGCACCCTGGGTCAACCTAGTCTGACTACCTTGATCATATTAGCTCGACACAGGAATGCTCCAACATCAAATCAATTGAGAACGAACATGCAAAGACTCTCCCCAGTATTTCAATTCCTGTGGATCTCACAATAGAAGAATGTTTCTTATATGATCCTGAGACATATGCATGGTCACACCCTGGGTCAACCTACTTTGAGTACCTTGACCAAATCATCCCAAACCAGGAGTCCACCAACATTAAGAAGACTAAGAAAAAACATGCAGGACGAACACCAACCAAGGAGAAGAATTCCAATGGTTATTCATCTGGAGACTCAAGTAGACCAACATCTTCACGAAACAAAATGACTACTCCTTCATCGAAAAAGAAAGTCACTTTTGACCTTCCGAAAGAGGAATCAGCTCATCATCCCTCATCAGGTCTGAAAAAGGTAATCTACATGAGTGAGGTCTGCTCGATAGTTCTAAAACAATATCTTCGTAAGGATCCAAACTTCGATTCCCGTTGGACGACTCCCGTTCCTCACTATTATTCATCAAAAGCCGATGCTACTGCTCTCATCAAATACACTGGAATTACTTCTTATGAGCTGACTGAGCTGACTGAGACTGGTGCTTCAGAGTATTCATCCGAGGACAAATCGCTTGATCCCAAGAAGGAACGAATTCTGAGAAAACAACTGAAAAAACAAAAAGACAAGAATATCTGGAGTGTGTCCACTTTCAAATACTATTCCGCTTAGGATAACTTTGATGATGGCTACCTTTCACCTGACTCAAACGCTTCATCTACTATCCATCATGATTTTTCTGAGGATAACACTGATAATAGTTGGGAATCATATGCTTCATCTCCTTCTCATCATTACGATCTCCCACCGCAGGCTCACAAAAAGATCGGCCGAAAACCACCTTAATCATCGGCTACCCACCCTCCCTCCCAACCACATCGGTCTCCTTGTACATCTTCTTCCTCTACTTAGGCCAAGGCCTAAGTATAGGGGGACCAATGCCATCTATACATACCACTCTCCTCATCTCACGATCATTCCATTTCCACCCTTCTTCCTTACTTAGGCTAACCAGACCCTAAGTATAGGAGGAACCGATTCCCATCTGTATATACTCTCCTCATTCATATATCTCGACCACCTCATTTTTTCGCTCTTCTTTTATTCTTAGACTATTTACAGTCTAAGTATAGGGGGCGAACCAATCTATCTTTTTTCCTTTTCTTTTTCACTCTCTTATGCTTAGGCCGAGCTATGTTTTCTTTATGCTTCTTGTGCTCTGAGGACATAGCACTCGCTAAGTATAGGGGGTCTGTATATATACTGTGTATATATTTTAACCATATCTCGTACTTTCGCATAAGTCTATAACTAACTTGAAAAAAATAAAAAAAAAAGAAAAGGAAAAAAAGAAAAAGAGTTTTGCTACTAACACTGAATGTGTCCAACCCAAAATTTTTGGAAAAAATGGCTTCTTATTCATTTTTGCATAAAAAAACTTTTCAAAAAAATCCCTAGCATAAAAAATTCACAAAAAAATCACAAAAAGAAAAAAAATGTTTCTGCATTTCACACACTTACACTTCATCCACCATTTCATTTGCATCTGTGAAAAATCTTTGGGTTTTAAACTGAGTTATGAGCAGAAACCGAGAGTGGTCTGGACTTGACCTTAATCCACCTAATTTTCAGAGGAACTTCACCGAGAAATAGGATTTTAGAAGCTTCAGGTCTTTGATTTAATTCTTTGAGTTCCACATGACAATGTACAGTGTTTGACTCAGTGTCTAACCTGGTCTCTTCATTTTGGATACAACTCTGGAATAAGGAATTAATTTGTACTCTCGCACTATGTACTTAGCTCAATTCAGACGGGGTGTTAGAAGACTGTGTGAGTTTCTTTTCTAGTAGCGTGGAAATCTAAAGACCGAAGTACAGGTTGAAATAAAGCTTCAGAAAAGGGATGGACAGCTTGGCACAAATTTTTCTAAGACCACAAAACATGTACGGAAAAAAGATTCTATATCCGTAGAGGCACAACAAGATCCAAGCAGAGCCACCAGAAATCCAAATACAAAGAAGCATTCTACCAAATAAATATCTGACCAAAAAGGTCCAAGCTTCAAGAAAACCTGCAGATTCTGGTGGAGACTCGGCTACACTGGCCAGCTTCACAAGGAGAGGTGACTACACTGGCCACCCTCTAGTTCTTTTCTCCTTCTTCTAACTTCTCCCCCTTTTCGATTGTGAACACAGCGCAACGGACCTTAGAAAGAAATACCTGACTCCCCGAGGATGAGTTACTGGAGAGGAAGTTTGCATGGTAGTCCGGCATTCTGGATGGGAAGAGATAAAACCTTTCACACACATGAGTCGATTGTTCAATGTTCATAGGGTATGCTTTGGGAAGAGTATTGATCTAAGATGACTTCTGAGCCGAAACTGTGACAATGATGTGTAGAACTTGAAGGCTGTTGATTTTAAAATTCTAAGTCTCACAGAAGTTCCGCCAAACTAATAATCCAAAGGTCGAGTCTAGTTTCATTTTCACCATCAGCTCATGGTCTTGGTATGGAACCCAATCTCATTTCATCTCATGGCATTTCTTTTGATGCTCAGGGATGAGCATGGTTTAAGTATAGGGGGATGGTGAATCTCAGATTCATTACTCTAAAACTCATTAATTAAGCTCAAATCCCTAAGAATCATTGACATTTCTTCATTTATTCTGCAGAATTAGCATTCATGCATGTTTTGATAAGAATTGCATTTTATCCCTTATTTTTGTACAAAATAAGAAGCCAAAAATCCCAGCCAAAATTGACTTGTAAATAGCCTAACTTCCCTGATTTTTAGCTAATTCATGCTAACTCCGAATGACCCAAAACAACCTCCACTGTGTACATTTCACTAACAAGAATTAATGAAATAACAAAAAAATCACTAACCCAAATAAGTGGACCAAGAACCCAAACCCTAATTTTAGGATTTCCGGACAAAACCCGCATATCTTCCATCCAGTGTCTAATTTGATCATACTCACTTTTGAACTAATGTACATTCAATTACCTTCAAAACAAGACCAAGTTCAAGTGAATTGGAGCTCATATGTGAAATTTGGGTATTGGGCCTCTTTTGTACATTTTGTATTTTAGCGGTTTTTGACCTATTATTTTATGTATACAATTAATCTATTTTATTTTATTCCTTTTTAATTTGTCTTCTTTGATAAAAGTTTTATTAAAATGCGCAAAAATCCAACTCCAAACTAAGGGCGAAACCAAATAAAGAAATTAAATCCAAGTCTTCATAACTATCTGTACAATAAGTGTCTTTTTCGTCTTTTATTTTATTTCTTATTTTTCTTAATTAATAAAAATACAAAAAATTAGATTAATGTGTAAATATTTATCTTTGATTTTACCATATTTTTACTGGATTTTATCTGGCTTAAAAATGACAAAAAAATATAAAACTCAAAAATCAAGGTATTCTATGTACATGGGATACCCCCCAAAATATCACTTTGTGCAAATGATCGATTTTGGTTTGGATGTGTCATGAACATTCTAGATCTCATCGAGACGAGCAATTTTTGTGAAGAAACTTTTTCGATCCGAGGTAGTCTGTTATTTCTTTTCTATTTTTTCTTTGTATTTATTTTTTGATTATTGTGGGGGCTGGCACGCGGCAGCACCTGGAGCTGCCACGTGTCACCCATTTTTGGGCCTTATTTATTTTCATTTTATAAAAAAAATTAAAAGGACCATTGTGCAGGGCACTTGCCTCCCGCATACGCGCCACGCACGTGCGTCGACCCGCTCCCCATTTGCCGCCACATGGCGCCCTTCTGGCCGCCCGATCTCGGCCGATCGAATGGCCAGGGCACATCGTCCACCTCCAGCCCTTTTCCAATTGAGCGTTGATCTCCGCTGCCTCCCGCAAATCCTTCGCCGGCCATCGCCTTCCCCTTCTAGCCAAGGCATCGCCGTCATCTTCTCGCCCCAATCGAATCCCCCAAATCACACGCCTATCTCCGATCACGAATCTAACTACACCCGATCATCATCAATCTCCCATCAGATCTTCGTCTTTCCTGCAAATCTCGAAACCCCACTGTCCAATCTCCTCTAATCTTCATCTATGATCCCCTTCCATCGCCGAATGAATCCCCTCTCCTATAAAAATACCATCGTCGCCCCGTCCTCGCTTCATCCGCCGAATAATCCTTCAACTACAACCGGGTTGACAAACCGGCTCTCTTCTCCGGCGAGGTCCAAGCTTCACAAGCTCATTGCAGACCACAACGACCCTCTTCACCGACTCTGCTTTGCTCCGGTCCTCATAAAAGTGTCGTCGAGCCAACAACGATCGACAACCTTCGCTACTCCTTCGTCTTCAGCAACGCTTCGCCGACGCCATCCGACAACCTATGACAACAACGACGCTTCTCCAGGCTTCATCTCAGAATCATGTAACTTCCAGAAGCACCTCCGGCCATCCTCCGCATCTCCGCCTCTCAACCTCGCTCCACCATTCGCATCGCCGCCACGTGCTCTCGATCGGAGCTGCGACCCTCCTCAGCCGCAACTTCAGGCAAACTCCTCCGACGACCACCATGCACAAGAGTCAATCAGGACAACCGACTGCACTCAACGACCTTCCGTCAGAACGACACACCAGCAGCCGGGCTCCAACCCCGAGGCTCCCCACGCACGTGCGAGGCACGTGCGTTGGGGAGAAATTCAGTCATCCCCAAGGGTCACGTGCATTACACTTGACCCACTGGATAAATTACGGAGAAGGCCCTCCATCTTGACCTAATTGCGAAGGAGTCCAACCACTTTCAAGTCACGTGCATTGCACGTGATAGTGGAAATTTTGCATGTAAACCCCCCAGACTTTTCGGATTCATATTCTTATCCCTTCTCTACATTTGTATACTTATTTAATTTGCATAAACAACCATGTGTTCCCTCGTGATTTCAAACTTCTACATTGCAATAATTCATTTATCAAAAATATCATGATGATCGTCAATTAATTATCTACATTATGGCATATGCCTGATATTTTTGTGACTTGTGGTTAATTAATAATTAATTGTTTTATGGAAAGTTGCATACTTTGCCTATTTTGTGCTCTGATTTTTATAGTTGATCAACCGTTGCTCTAAAAATTGATGAAAAATTACGCATTGTAGAATTAATTAGTTTTAACATTGTCCCAAAAAGTATTGTATTTGCATGCATGGTTTGACTTGTAAAAATCATTTTGCATATTTTGATCTTTAATTTTTAGTAGGTATTATATCTGATATTTTTAAGGTTTAGGATTTTTCTGAGATCCATCACCTAGTGACAGATCTTGGATAATTTTATCCCTTGAAAGTAATTAGGTTTAATATTTATTATAATTAAATATTGAAATTTACTTTGTTTGCATTTAAAAATTCATAAAAAAATTCATCTTGCACCCAAAAAATCCAAAAATATTACAGTGCATTCATATCAGCATAATTATCATCTTGGCCAAGTTTCATACTTTTCGGACATCGTTTGATTGATCTTCACTTTTTAGTCCCTAAAATATGCCAAAGTTGCATTTTGCATCCTTTATTGCATTAAAAATTGCAGAAAAAATACCACCTCGAAAACCATGCACGAACTTTGATAGACAAAATCCTAGGTTGTTCCTTTGCCTCCATGTGTTCGACCTTGGGACTTGCTCAAGTAAAATAAACATAAAACCGCATTGATTAAAATTGACTAAATTTTTGTGTGGTTATTTTTTGACCGATTCCGATTGCCCGCTACAACGAAACGACATATTTTTAAGCAAACGATAATCCAAACAAAATCTGTGCTTCTTAACATAGGCAATTCGTGATCTGTCGCTATCATCTCTCTCGCATGGTATGCTGACATTGTGAACTATCTTGTTGCCAAGAAAGTTCCACAAGGTTGGACCAGACAGCGACTTGAGACTTTCCTAGCGAAGGCCAAGTCATACCATTGGGAGGATACCACCCTTTACCATGAAGGGGGGGATAGTGTCTGGCGTCGGTGTATTCCTCAGGAGGAGCACCATAGCATCCTCGCCTATTGACACAAGCTTGAGGCAGGAGGACATCTCTCTAGGATGTAGAAAACACAAAAGGTTCTCCAATCCAGCCTTTGGTGGCCAACACTATTCAAGGATTCAGATGAATTCGTGAAGAGGTATACTGACTGTTAGAGGATGGGCAGTTGTGGTCAATGAGACATGATGCCGATGCAGCCCATTCACTTCTGTGAGGTTTTTGATGCATGGGGCATCAATATTACGGGCTCATTCCCTGTAGATTATGTGAGTCGTTGGGTTGAGGCCATCCCCTCCCTAGACGCTGATGCGAGGACTGATTTTTGACGAAGAATATTATAGCATGGTTCGAGGTTTCTAGAGTTTTGATTTCTAACGGGGGGATAGTTTTATCAATGACAAGGCAAGGGCCCTTGCTAACGAGTTCAACATAGACCATAGAGTTGTCACTCCATATCATCCACAGATGAATGGTTTTGCTGAGGTTTCAAACTAGGAGGTCAAGACGATATAACAGATGGTTGTCCGCCCATACCGAAAGGATTGGTCACAGCATTTGGATTTAGTCTTGTGGGTCCATAGGACATCCTTCAAGACACCTTTGGTACATCTCCATCCTAACTCATTTATGGCAAGGCATGCCACTTACCTGTTGAGATTAAGCACAAGTCACTATGGGCAGACACAGAGATATTATTAGATCCTGAGAATATAGGAGATCAGAGGAGAGCAGAATTGGTAGCCCTGGAGGAGCATAAAGATAGAGCCTTTTCGAGTAACCTATAGTATAAGACGAGTAAAGATATGGCATGATTCACACATCAGCCATAAGCAATTTGAACATGATCAGAGAGTATGGCTATTTGATGCACAACTGAGATTATTTATAAGAAAATTACATATGCAAAGGACCTTACTTAGTCAGAAAGGTGCACAACAACGACAATATTGATATATCCAAGTTGTCTTCTGAGTCTACCTTTCGAGTCAATGGTCAGTGCCTGAAGTCTTTTCTTGATCATTACCTGTTGACTGTTGATGTTGCCTCGATTCATTTGTATGAGATGTGCTCTGGGATTCTCATCTTTTGTGTCTCATACTTGATTTACACTTCCATCCGCCTCTTTGTATATCCATATTTTCTGTTTTATTCTTTTATTCTTTCGTTCTATTTAACACCCCAGGTCTTGCTTAGGATTCTTGCTATACTTGGATGCGCTTCATCTTAAGTATGGGGGGTGTTGAACCCGTGTTGTTCATATTTCTTTCTATTCTATTACCTCTGTTTTGTTTCCTATACTCAGTGACATCTGACCTAAGTATTGGGGAGGTAGTATATGTTTTTCCTTTCACTGACTATTCTCTCACTTGTGTATAATATATTTCAGCCATAACTCGTACTTTGGTGTTAATAATATGGTTGTTATTATGAAATTGATATAAAAATATTTTGAAAATGTTTGCAAAAATGTGTGTAAATTTTTTGTAAAAAGTTTTACAAAACTTTTTTATAAATATTTGTAAAAATCTTTGAAAAATTGTTTTGTATAATTTTTTGCAAAATGTTTGTAGAAATGTTTTGTTTGTAATATTTAAAAAAAATTGTGTATTAAAATTATGTATGTGCTATAAGTGTTTGTAAAATGTGTGAAAGCAAAATGTTTGCAAAAACCTTTATGAAAAACTGTTTGTAAAGTGATTTGTAAAATAATTTGTAAAACTATTTTTGAAAAAGGTTTTGAAAATATTTTAAATTTTTTTGCAAAATGTTTTGTGAAAATATTTGTAAAAGATTTTGTCACATGGGTCATAAATTATGGGTATATCAAGTAGTTGTATATATGTGGTCTAAATCCTTTGTAAATACAACCTATATTTATTTGTAAACTTTGTATATAAACTCTTGTATATAAAATCCCTTTATAAAATTCTTTTAGATAAAATCCACTTTAAAAAATGTATATAAAACATGAAAATAAAACTCTTGTAACTATGTATATATTTTTGTAAATATTTGTAAAAACTTTCTTCCTTATTAAAAATACCATGAAAATTGAAAAAGATAAAATCGATAAAATTTTGAAAAAAAATTCTTTAAAAAAAATTCAAAAAGATTTTGTCTTATTTTCTTTTATTTTCAAGTATTTTGTGAAAACCTTTTTTTGCACGTGCATATGCATTTTTCAGAATAGTATTGACATTTAAAATAGTATGTAATAAAATTGAAGAATGGAGCTCGGTTGAGATCTTAATCCACTTAATTTCAGAGGAACCTTACAGGAATTAGAGTTGAGACTTATCAGGTCCTGGTGACTTAGTTCTTTGAGTCCACAAAACTATGTTCACATATCATCTTGAGTGGTCTAAGTAGAACACTTAACAACACACACATGATTTTTCTAGACAGTGGCTTAACTTAGCAAGCACTCTGCACGTATCTCTTCATGGATGAGGTGGTGAGGGGGAGGAATCCTTTGTCTTGGGGTAGCACACGGGTGTAACAACTAGTGGGAGCATCCATCTTCCTCTAGGGAAGGTAGTGCATCTCACCCTGGTCTAGTAGCATTGAGGTCTAACGACATGATGCCGTGGTGTTGCGATAATGCTTCAAAAGAGGGATCATCTACTGGCTCAATAGGAAAAACTCCTTATGTACATGTTGCACCTTGTAGATATGTTGTATATATATATGTCACAAAAAATGCGAAAACTCCAAAAAAAGGGGACAGTTCTGATCGAAAATAAAATACGTGCCAGAGTGTATATAGTTAAATAAGCAAAACTTATGTCATTCATTGTCTCATATCATGAAGCTTGCAGCTGGAGACTTGGATACACTGGTCAAGCTTCAAGGAATATGTGGCTACAATGGCCACGATCCATTCTCTTCTTTCCCATCTTCTTGAGCTGGTTGCACTTGAACTTAGAAGGGAATACCCCGCTCCTCGAGGAAAGAGTTGCTAGACTGAGGGAATAGAATTACATTGTTCAAGGAGGCAGTTTCCTTGCCACTTCTGAGGTGGTGAGCTATATCTCACTTACACAGTATAAGCAAAGATTCATAGTCATAAGAGTTTGTGTGTGTATACTTGTTCTGACCTGACTGTTGAGGCGACCTGAATAAGAGTCTTGTGGAACTTAGAGTCTGTTAGGTTTTAAGTCCATTTCCTAATAAGATTCCGCCAAACTAATAATCTAAAGGTTTGACCGAGCTTCATACTCCAATTTTATGAAGATAAGTTTAATAATTAATATTGTTCTAAGTTTTTTTATTTTTCTTTTCTTTATTTCTTTTTCACTTCTTTTTCAAATAAGTGTTTGCTAGGGGACTAGCAAAGGCAATGTATATGGGAATGATGAATCCATGATTCACATCCTTTATTCTCTCATTTTATCCAACTTCCCTACGTAAAATACATGTATATATATATCAAATACAATAAATAAGCATCCACCATGCTTGTGTTAATATTGTGTATTTAACATTCTTTTTAACCAAAATAAAAGAATAAAAAAGAAAAAAAAGGAAAGATAATAAAACAAGGATGTATTTATGCAATAAATGCAAACTGACTCGAACCCGAGATAAGGTCAAATATTGGCCTGATTAATAAGGAATAAAGTAGGGAGAGATAGGGTGCTCATTCATTGTATATATTCATCACTGCTCATCATGTATATATCCTTCACCTATATTTTATTTATAATTAAAATAATCTCAAAATAATTTAATTTCCTTAATAAATTTGTAAAAAAAATTAATGTAAATAATAAAAATAATTGCAAAATTAAAATGTGTACAATTATACAATACTTATACTTGTATATATGTATTGATTTATTTATTTTGTAATCATTGGTATATTGTATTTTTAAACACTTGTATGTACTCTTAATAATTACATAAAATTGAAATAAAATTCATCAAATACAATATAAAAATAAAATAAAATCAATTCTTCATTGTATAATAACAACAATATTGAATATATTGTACATAAACTTAATTTATTAACACTTGTAATTAATTTATAAAATCAAATAAAAATGTTATACAGCTTAAATTATTTTGTAAATCAATAACATATATAATTTATTATATTTTTTGTAAAATAAAATAAAATAAAAATACGTGTATATAATACATAGGTATATTATACCTATACATTGCAATACATAGTATATATAATACTATATATATTATTAAAAATAATTAGAATTATTCACTTTTTTCATTTTATATAGAAATAATATAGAAAATATTCTTTGATTTTGTAAATTCTATTTTTAAATTAAAATTATACGAAAAAATAGTTTGTAAAATAACAAACCTTTTTCATTTTATTCTCTTTTTAGTTTAAAACCATTTGTTATTTTTAATTATGTATTCTTTGATTTTGTAAATTCAATTTTTTGATTGGTCAACCAGAGTCTGTTAACCTGGGTCAACCCTTCCTCTAACTAGGTCCGACCCGTCTTGCCTTCGCTGGGCCCGATTTCTCTACATTATCCTGATTGACTCCGACTGTCATTTGCCTTGGATTGTAGACCCCTATGCACCCTGATGATCAGCGATCCTCATGGCTCCCTTGGCAGGTCTGAATCACCCTAGGGTTGTGTGCTCTTGCTCGATCTTTCCAGAACCCTTGGGCGCCTATAAATCCTCTCTTCCTCCCTGACACGTAGGGTAGCTCGTTCCTCGTGCCTCCTTTCCTCCACCAGTGCTTGTAGGATAGTGATAGGATCCTCCCAGGCCTTCTCGAAGCTTGGATCAGTGCTGAGTTGAGTGTATCTCACTAAGTGGCCAGACATCGCCGCCGCGACCAGCCTCCTAAGCCTCTCATAGCTAGGTTGAGGCCACGACCCCGCCTCCACCATCGTCGTGCCTCACATTCCACTCCAATCACCTAAGGTATACTCATTTCCACTACATTTCGTCGTTCATCGTCGATTCTTTCATTTGCACCACTGCACATTTTCACTACTCCAACCATAAAGTTAGAGCTCCACCTCGACCATCTTTCCATTAAGATCGACTCGCCGCATCATTTCCCATCTCCTATGCCTTCTGATCAGCCTCAATTTCGCTCATCAGAGCAAGATTACGCTCAAACTTCCACCATTTGTTTCTGTCAGAAGTCGAATCCACTCCTCCTCTGCATCTTCCCTTTTTAGCCGCAAATAACCCCTGATGAGCTTCCCCCTCGAGCATAGGATACCCTTGTAGGTTTGGGTGTAAGCTCGAGGCTCGATTCGACTCTCTATTTCAGCGGCAGAGCACCTCCAGGTGTTGTGCCTTCCTGATCCACATCTAGTCATTCACCAAGCCATTTGGGGCGCTCACTCAACGTGGATCATCTTCAGGAGGGTGTTAGACCTTGTAGCCAGTCAATCCGAGCTTTTGAGTGCCATACATAGCTGGTCGAAGTTCACCCGACCACACCTTCTTCACGGTTCTTCCAGTATTCCCCTTTGTCGTTAGATGAAGAACCTCTGCAACTAGATCTGATCTGAGCTGTCCGAACATGCCAAAATACCAGCGCTCGGATCAGATCTGGGGCCCATCCACGCCACATGTCAGTTCCAGCTTTTCAGATTGTTGGATCCATACTGGTGCACCAGATTTGACAGCATGTTCCCGACATTCCCCTAAGCCGTCAGATCTTTTCCAGACCAGATCATAGATGTACACTTACGCCGAGCCCAAACCATTAGATCCCATCTAAGCCACGTGTCGCACACGCCTACTATGGGTATATTATACCTTTACCCTGTCATTTTCTTTATTTCTCCTTAATACATTAATTGTAATAATTAGTTGGAAACATTTGCAATCAGAACCTCGTGCTTTATTTACACGTTAGTCTAGCCGAGCCGCACCCACGTGCGTGTTCACGTGTGTTTTTGGGATATTTGCAAACTTACTCATGTGCTTTTGATTAGTTAATGAAATAGAAAATATTTTCAGTATTTGCATATATGAACCTTTGTGCCTGAGTCACGTGTATAGCATGCTTTTACTGTATTATTTGACTTAGGACCCTTGGACTTTTCTTTCTTGTTATGATTTGGCCCCTAAACATAGAATCTTTGCAACTAGGTCCACTATGCACTATTGAATTTTTATACTCTTGTATTAATTGCAATAAAAAGCAAAATCGCTCCAAAAATTGCATAAAAATTAGATTTAGCTCTTGCTAGGGTATTTTAGTTGTGGTGATTTTTGTTCGTTATTTTCCTTTTATTTATTATTATTTAAAAATAAAAAATTGTAGAAAAAGTCTCTATTTGCCTCAGAAAATCATAAAAAATTCAAAAAATGCCTTAAAAATTCTAAAAATATTAGAGTAGCTTTATTTTGATTTGTTTGATTTTTTCTAATTTTCATTGCATTTGTTTTTATAAAAACCTAAAAATTTACAAAACCCTAAAAACACTATAAAAATTATATAATTTATTGAAAAAATTGAAAATTGCATTTTGGTTTCTGTTTGTAGATATTTATCTCTAGTTTGTGATAAAATTAACATTCGGGGTTTGAAGTTCATTTGTATTTTTATTCTACGAAATACTCTTGGCAGTTCATTGTTTTCATTTTTCCTAGTTTTGATTTATTTGAAAATCATATAAAAACTTGAAAATCTTTGAAAATTACCAAAACAATATAAAACCTATAAACATTGAAAATATTATTTTTGGTTTTTTGAGTATTTTTACCCTATTTGAAAAAAAAGAGTGTGTGTTACCTATTTTGATTCACTATCTTTATTCGCCTTATTTTCAAAAATTAAAAATTTGCAAAAATTAAAAACCACTAAGAGGAAAATAAAAATCTTTTGAATCTTTGTGACTCGACTACCTATATTTAATTGTGCTCCCTGTGTTCAACCATGGTCGCTATACCAGGTTAATAAAAGTATCTAGACGACTCGTATGATTTGCTTGATTCCTTTAGTGGTTAAATAAAAATTTCCTTGATATCTATCTGATGAATATGCATTTCATCATCTTTATTTATTTATTTTAGTTTAAAATCCCTTATAAAAACACATGTATATAATACTAACTCCATATTCTTACTAACTTGCATCTGTGTGTAAATATTGTACACTTCTTACCATTTTAATCGAAAATAAATAAAGAAAGAAAGAAAGAAAAAATAAATAAAATAAAATAAAAAAGGAAGACTGTATATATGTAATAGATACAGGCTGCCTCGAACCCCGAGAGAAGGTCAAGACTTGACATGATCGACCAGGAATAAAGTAGGGGGAGATAGGGTCCTTAATCATGAAATCTAAAAAAATTGTGTGATGTGTATATTTGTATACTACATTATTTTATTTGTACATAAATTGACCTCAAGTAAAATAATTTTTTAAAAAAAAAGTTGTAAACAAAAATAAGTCCTAAATAATAAAAATAATTGCACAATCAAATCACGTACATAATAAAAGCAACCACACTTGGAAAAAGCCACTAAGAGATAATTGAAAGACCAATTCCAGCTCCATATGAACTCAAATTGAACCAAACTCACTTTCATTGTATTCTAAATTAAATTATCTTTAAAAGGGCTATGATTTCATAATTTTTGGAGTCACCGGTGAAAAGTTATTTTTCTGGGACGGTTTGTGCAATTTTCTCATGTATTTGTACATATTGTATTTTGTAAATATTTTTACTAATTATTTAAAATAAAAATAAAAAAATAAAAATTTTAAAACAAAAAAACTAATTTCCTTCTTTAACTATGTATATAATGTACCATATGTATATAGTATATGTATACAGTTAATTTTCTCAAATAAGTACCACAAAAAATAAAAAAATTAACATCTAATTTTCAAATTAATAAAGTGACGAAAATACAAAAAATAGTTAATTTTTGTAAATAATTTTAACAATAATTTTTTTACATTATCTCATTTCAATTTTCTCTCTCTTATCTCTTATCTTTATCCAAAAATTCAAAAAATCAAATTTCAATTTCTATCTTTTCTAATTATATGGATCCTTCTCCATCATTCCAACTTAATCAATCTTTGGTGAGAGGAGCCCGATCTTTGAGAGTCTTCTCATCACAGAAGGGTGCCTAACCTCTGAGTCGTCCGGTGACAACGAGTCAGCCTTCATCGAGGTGATCAAGGTCTTTTCCGCTCCTAAGGTGAGATCCATCATTTTCTTCTTATTTTTTATCTAGATTAACCATAGTTTAATTCTTAGCATTTTAAATTCATCGTCATTTTTTTAGATCTTAAAATCCATCACGATTTGATCCACCACCAACTCGATTTTTCATCTCACTTTCTCGATCTCTATGAATTCTTTTCTACCTCGCGAGATCTCCCACCTCTGACCATGCACGGTGGTCGGAGATCCGATTTCAACTGCCATTCCCCTCGAAACCGCATGCATTCACATCTTATGTGTGATTTTAGGATCGAGTCATCATGCGTGCGTCCTAAGTTGTTGATAAATAAAAAATAATTAAAAAACAAAAAAATAATGGGATTTTTACCCGACAGACCTTATAAACTTTACCAATTACCTCCACGACCTTTGAAACAACATAATTCCCCCTCGACCCCGTAAACTTGCTAACTCTTACCCCATGAACCCTGCGGTTAATCTGTTTGAAGCTCGTGAGAGTTCTTGGGGTAATTTATAAGGTCGATAGGGTAATTACGTTGTGCAAAAGGTCGTAGAGGCAATTGACAAAGTTTATAGGGTTTGTCAGATAAAAATCCCAAAAATAATATATTTTTCCCTTCTTTCTAACATTTGTTTTGTAGGATCACCTAAAAAATAAAAAAATAAAAATTTTTTAAAAAAATAATTATTTACATATATATTTCTAAAAAAATAAAAAAAGTTTTTGTTAATCTCTTTTACATTTGCAAATAAAAAAACTTCTACTAGGGGCGGCCACTGCCGCCATCGCCCTTCCAGGTCGCCCGCCGCCTATAGAAGCCCCCCACGCCCAACACCATCGTGCTCTGCCTGGACTGGTGGAGCAAAGCCATCCGCAACCCATCCTCTGAGGTGGAACCACCTTGCGTAGCAGAGCACGACCAATGACCACCGCCCTCCGTGATCCCGCCTTCAGATCTGAATCGACCAAAGCCACTGTGCGCCCCTTGCTCCACCATCGCCAGCCCTGCCGATCGCGTCAGGGTTCGTTGTCACCCTCCTTCGTGCGCGCTAAGCCGCACCTCTATAAGCTTCAGCGGTGACACACACGACCCCCTTGGCTCCCAACTTCGATGGTGCAGCACCTTGGTCCCCCTCCATTTTAACGAAGACCGCTAAGCCGTACGTCAAGAAGCCTCAACGGCGGTGCATGCGACCTCCCTTGGCTCCCATCTTCTAGCGGCGCAAGATCGGCGGCACTCCTCCTGTCTGTGAAGAACAAAGGGCGGTTGCCCATGCCCATTGACTTGCTTGAGAAGAAAGAAACGAAAGCACAAAAAGAACCCTAGGGGTATTGTAAAAAAAATTGGAGAAATTACATATATACCCTTAGGCATTTCTAAAATTTCAAAAGAGCCCCCATCGGAGCTTCAAGTCACGTGCTTGGCACATTTATTGGGTAAATTGCAACTTTTTCCTGTAACTTTATTTCTGTTACATTTTGATGAACAAACATTGAATAATTGCAGTTCAGTCCTTATTTGATAGACTTTATTTTGCTTGCTTTTCTTATTGAAATAAATGTTTTCTTTGGTCAAATGAATTCCCAAAAATCATGCTATGCTCCTGATGTGCTTATCTTTTTAGCATAACTTTTTCATTGTATTTTGTCATCATTTCTTATTATTAAAAAATAAAAAAAACAGTGTCTTTTATCTTCCTGAAATTCCAAAATTCATAAAAAATTGAATATTTCTCTAAAAATTCTAAAAAACTAGAGTAGTTTTAGTTTATTATCTTTTAATTTCTGTCCAAATTTCACGCATTAATTCTTTTCAAAACCCAAAAATGAAAAACATCAAAAATCTTATAAAAATCACAGAAAATTCTACAAAAATCCAAAAATCATAATTTCAGTTCCTCTTTGTAGATATTTTCATATATTTCATTATAAATGCCGGGAATTTTGGGTATTAAAATATTTTTACGTTGCAAATTACTCCAGGTTGTGCACTGTTTCTCATTTTTGTCATTGTTTGATTTTAAAAAATACAAAAAAAACATCTGACAATTCTACGGAAATTCCCAAAAATATTTTAAAGTCTTTGAAACCCAAAAATATTTTCTCTAGATTTTTTGAGCATTTTTATACAATTGAAAATACAAAAAGAGTTTGGTGTGCATCTTTCTTATCTTGTGCATATTGTTCTTTTTTTGTAAAATTAAAAAACACTAAAAATTTGTAAATCATATAAAAATAGAAATAAAAGAATAAAAATAAAAAGATAAAAAAAATCCACAAAAAACCAAGGTTAGGGTCTTTGAGATTCATGCTTTTCTCTTAATTGATTTTCCGTTGAATATTTGAATAACCCTCGGGAATTGTAGCCTCCCTGAGTTCGATCATGTCCACTATATAGGTAAATAAGTAGCAAAATATTTCTCTTGCTACACATTTTTTTCTATAATTATTTTTCAGTGAGAGAAGAAAATAAAAATTGTTTGTTTGATCCGGGATTTTTTGGGGATAACAACGACTTCGTATCATTAATAATTATCAATCCTCGAAGAAGTTCATGTCTCAACAAAATGGTGCCATATGTATATATATAGTTGGTTAGGTGACGATGACACTTGAATTGATTAACTTAACCAGGCTAGCTATTTGGCCATCAGAAGCAAAGAGCCTGATCCATGTGTGCTTGTACATTGTAGTTGTCACTTTAAACTGACGTCTCCAGTATGCAATCCATGGCGACGGAACCCTTCACCTTGACGAGAGACCATGGATGTCATTTATATGATCCTCTATATATCATTCAAATTTTTATTAATCATTATGAATCATATTCATTATGATTAATTATTCCAAGGGAATTACACCTCTATTCATAATAGAGAGTTTATTTTAAATGGATTTGATTAATTTAAGCATATTAAATTAATTATCAATCCAATCAATCAACCAACAAACAATTAAGGTTTGCTTGATATTACCATATAGTATTAGCTCTCACAAGTATGTATTATTCTTGAGTTTTAGTAATTAGAGTACAATTTGATTTACTCATATCACCATATCATCGAGATGGATCAAGCCAGGTCGAACAAACAATTCTAACAAGGAGCGCTTCCACTCCAAGTATGTAGAGGGTTCCAATTAAGTAACCCATTATCATATCCACGACCTAAACACCATCACCATAACAACTCAAGAATAATAATCGTTAGATCAATGTACTTGCGATTTTATCGATCATTCTTTTGATGACTACATTATACTATATCGTAATCTCTAAGAAATCTGAGGCATCTTAAAATAATTTTGAGATCGTAAATTTCTAATCATATCAAGCAAACATGTTTCGTATGTAAAAGTTGACCAAAGGGTTTTGTCATGAAACATTCATTTAATGGTGATTGATGTTTAATCAAATATTTCCAAAATAATTACTAAGCATCAATTAATAATGAAAAATCTATAATTTCCTTGATTGACATTGAATTACAAACAATTAAGAAAGTAAGCTTAATGATCCAATCATCATCTGACCCATCTCCACTAAATATGGAATATCTAGGGAAAACGGAGTCGGAATCATGTGAAATAAAATCTTGAGGTTTGCTGGTTTAATTATAGGGTTTTTATCAATTGTGACCCTATGATATATTGCAATTTCAGTTATGCCCCTCCCTTTTTAGGAATATCAGTTGTGCCTATGACTTCTTATCATTCTATCACTTGTGCCCTTCGGGTTAGTTGTCGTCTATCCCAACCGCAAATGGACGTTAACTATGAGGACACATCAGGATTACATATAAAAAATGGAATGAAAAGTCCATCAATTTCTTCTTCCCCCTCCCCCATCTTCTTCATCCTTCCCCCCCCCCCCCCCGCCGCAGCTCCACCACCCTCGATCCCCCTCTGCCCTCGCTCATCTCCCTGCTGCCCTAGCTCCTCCAACCTTGCCGCAAACTAAGGGGGGGGGGGTCGATGGACCTCCTGCTCCGCCCTTGATGTCGCTAGTTAGAGGGGAAGGTCCCATTCTGCCTCCTCCGCCCAGAGATCTCCGTCGCCCCCCTGCTTTGCCCTCACGCCTCCCCCTCCTCTATCCCTGACCTCCCCCTTCCCCCTCCACCCCCAGCCTTGTCCTTTGTCCCCACCCTCCCTCCTCCTCCCTCCTCCGCCAACATCCTCCTCCTTCACCCCACCCGCCCCCGCACCTCCTCATCTTCCCCCCTCCTCTATCCCAACCTCCCCCTGCCCCCTCTGCCAACGGCCCCCTCCTTCGCCCCCTCCTCCTCTCATCCCCTGCGCCTTCCCCTCCTCCATCCCCAACCCCCCACTCCTCCATCCCCAACCTCCCCCTCCCCATCCACACCAAGCCTCCACCTCTGCCCCCTCCTCCGTGCCCCTCCCCCCAGGCCATCCTCCTCTGCGACCCCTCCCTCTCTAGGTCCTCCCTCCACTACTCCTCCCCCTTCAGGACCTCCTTCTTCTGCTCTGTGGCCCCTCCCGCTCCAGGCCCTCCTCTCCTCCGCTGCTCATTTGCCCCATATCAGCCCAACAACTTGGTCAACCACCAACACCAACAACAGGGGGGCGAGGAAGGTGAGGCGGTGTTGTTCCTTGGAGCTCCATCGTCGTTTTGTCAGTGCCCTCCAACAGCTTGGTGAGCCACAAGTATATCAGTAACCTGATGAAGGTGGATATGGTGATGGACGGAGGGTGTGGGATAGTGGAGGAGGGGCTGAAGGGCATGAGACGGTGGTGGATGGGTGGTAAGAATTTTTGGACAGTTACTTTGAAAAAACCATGGTTAAGTTCAATTCAGTGACGGCTAACATTACGGAAGGGCACAAGTGATAAAATGGTGAGACGTCGGAGGTAGAACTGATATTCGTAAAAAGGGAGGGGCATAACTGAAATTAAAATGTCTCAGAGGGGCACAACTGATAAAAACCCTTAATTATATACTTAATTAAAGTATTTATTTCATATTTTATGATGGGAAAACAATAATAAAAAATTAATGTGTTACAGATCCGTAATACATGTAAAAACAATGTAACTGCAGGAACTTTTCAAATTTTAATTTATGCACCTTTGGTGCCAACAATTGGATATTTTTTTGAGGAAATATTTATACACTCTAAATACATTTTATTATCGAAAAAAATCATCCAAAATAGTTCATAATTAGTATCTTTTCATTTTAGCATAAAATAATTCGAGACATACATCAAATGCAAAATAACGAGTCTCCACACAACGGATATACAAAACCTCGTTCATCTAGGATTTTGGATCACAAACAAGACCTTTAACCAAGTCTCTTATACCACTTGAAGTCTAGGGATTATGCCTTAGCGCATCACAAAAGCATGTAGATCACATCGAATATGATCTAGGGCAACTAGTCATACTAATTGCAATGGGTAGCGGAGTTTAAAAAAATTAAATAGAGGAAGCCGCATGATTCAAGAATACTTCTCGAATCATTTCATCAAGATCACAAATGAGTAATTAAGATTACCTCTTAGAGCGTGTTTACGATCACTGAACTCTAAAGTAAGAGATTCTCATGTCTCAAGTTTGATACGACGTAGAAGCACTTGCGGGCGCGTAGATGACACGCGAAGCTTCGGCAATCTGAGTTGTTGATATGAGATTAGAATCTTATGATTCATCTATACGGATCCTTATTCACGAATAAGGAGCACCGAAGAAAGCGTAGCTCCACGATAGTCGATCCGGCAACACAACAGCATTGCGGCGATGGCGGGATCTTCTCCAACAACATGATGGACACCTACAATATTGAGAGAGAGAAGCTTGGACATGCATATGAGAATAAGAGAGAGAGAGAGATTTATTGCTCTTGCAATTGTATGTGTAAAGAAAAAGACTAGGTATATCTTTTCTTTTATACTATATTAGATGGTGGAGATGCACTCCTAATTCAAAACAATATATACCAATAATTAACTAATTTAAAAGAAAATAAATATGTTGCAAATAATGACATATTTAATATCAATTGAATCAATAAGATTCCCATGAATGAAGTAGTACAATCAAGCCACCTTCCATGTAAGGGGGGAGGAGAAAGCCTCCCCCTTTAAGTAGCTTGGATGTCCCATTGGATGGGAGAGAGAAAAATCCCTCTCCAATCACATTCTAATGTAATCTTATTATATTAAATCTTTATTCATGAAATTATTTATCAATAAAATATCACCAATAATTTACTAATTATTTGTGGCAATTGTAAACGAATCATTGATAATTACGAATCAAATTCAACCACCCAATATAAAATGTAAATTGCATTTACAATGAATTATCCAATGCTAATCCAATTCACATCAACATTTATTTTGTAAATTTGATTTACAATTAAATCTCTCCAATATATTATAAATCACATTTATAATATTTATGACTATTATGGATAATGATATCGATATTAATCATATCTTTGATAGCTGAATCATATTTAATTATCTTAGATGTCAATTCTCATATGTCCAAATAATATGAATCATTATCATATTATTCATGATAATTAAATCATATTTAATTATGCACTTCTCATTGCTCATATATATTATCAATAATTGGATTATTCTTGAACTCTTTCAAGAACAATGTGCCTACTCTGTAGATACTTATAGATAAGGACATGTCGAGTGTACATTCCATGTATAATGACTTGGATTGAGATCATATCTCAAATCCAGATCTCAGGAAATCTCATAGATGTTTGATTGAATCAAAACATACATCTGATCTTCTTATTGCTTCTGAATCATATTCATATCGATGTCCAACATTTAGATTAAGATTAGTTTTCTGATCCACTGAGAGGAGTCACTAAAATCCAAACCTATTTCTCACTCCCTCGGAATGGAAGTATCACTGTTATACAATCGTTTACAATCTCATCACCATCAAGTATTCCTAATACGCATATATCCTACATACTGGAAGACATAGATTAAATCCGAAGTATTAGATCATATTTGAGTTGTCTTCTTCAGGGTTTTATCATTAAGTTTCTCATTTGATCATTAGGAGTTGATATTGATTATATCCTTTGCAAAAGCATATATCATACCTATAAAGTATGTCGAGCTTCTAACGCGAGACCACCATGCATGGAATTTGATCCCAATATCTTATGAGTGAGCTCATGTCTTTTGTTCAACGATGAACCTGTATGATCCCTCTGAGAGATCGTATTATTCATGTCCTCGTATACACACTAGCTCACCAATGTATAGACCTTGATTAGGTCATAAACCTATCGATCTGCTAAATGTACATACTCAGATATATAGTAAACATCTATCTCCGGTCAGAGGGTGTGTGCCTATATCATGACAATATACGATATCGATATTGGTTATCTCGATCTCTTCAAGTCAACTCTTTGACCTAACTTATCTGATACCTCTGAATCTCCATTCATATGCAAAGGATCTACATTAAGAGGTAGGTCAAATATTAACCTTTAGAGAAGGATTTCCATCTCCTTCTTAGGTTGTAGATCCTTTCTTAACAATCATTTGATGGTGCTTGATGAGTCCTGAATCTAAATCTTTAGATATCATCCAAGTACCAACCTCTATGATTAAACATTTGAATCAACAGTTGTATGATCATTACGATAGCCATGATAAATAACCCTAATTGTACAAAAGGAAATATTAAGCAAATTAGTTCTTCTTTATTTCAGATTAGGGAATGCTTTACAATGACATTTATTGCATATTGGCTTGTCATGGGCTTGCATGTTCAACAATTACATCATTGGAGCATCGCCATGTTGCCACCATGAACGGTGGAGGAAGGAGTGTCCAAGAAGAGCAGTGCCCCTTAGATAAGATCCTTGGATCTGATCCAATGGACTGTAGACTCCATCTATACCACCGTTTCAACCCTTAGACTCAGTCTTCCCGAGCCAATCCCAAGGCACAAGAGACATCCAGGTGGCCAGAGCCAAGTCGAAGCAGCATCGAGCCTCCATATGCCCTAAACCTCTCTGTAAATCTCTTGTCATGTGCCTTAGTCGTGTGGGGAGAGATATTTTGCATAAGTCCCCAACCAAATTCTCGATATTACAGATAAGTCCCACACATGTGTTATTTGTACATTTAGCCCTAGTGGCTTTATTATTTGCATTTGTACCCTATGAGGTCTTGATTGTGATGATTTATGAGTTTTTAGATTATGATTTCTTTGCATTTATGACCATGTATTGATTGTTGAATAACTTGTGATCTATAAGTCCATTTATAATGTGATTGGTCTCATTTTAAAGGTCTTTTGATTTTCTTTGATGTGGTAGAATTTATTTCCTGATTTGCCTATCTTTCACACATTAAATTTCATAGAATACAAGTTGCTTTTCTAGCTCTTTAATTATGCTTCAAATTGATCCTCATATTATTTGTTGCTCATTTAAATACACTGATCAACATTGAATCATTTTAATCTGATTACAAAGTTTAAAGAAATTATTGGATAATTATTTCCTCATTAGATAATTTATTTTAAGATATTATTGAGATTTTGATCATATTAGGTGTCTTATTTGATTATTTAAAGCTAGTTAATTGGACAACTCATTGAATTGATTTGTTATTAATTGTTCAAAATATATAATCAATTTAATCAAGAGCATAGTAAGCTTTTGTTTGTGTATTGTACCTTTTTGAATTCGCATCATTTTTACTACCTTATATATTCACATAGAAAATCAAATAAAAAGAGCTTGCATTGCATTTGTTTGCATAACTTGACATGGACCTACTCATTAGTCACTTAATTAAATATTTAATACATGGTTAAATCGATTAATTGCTTGTGTCCTTGTGTTCGACCCATGACTTATCCATGATAAATTAGACCGAGTCCTCTTCGTGGATATTATTTGACTTGGTTCTGAGCAGTTGTTAATTGGCCATATTACAACGAGTATTAATTAAGTTAGCCAATTAGTGGTTCATCACTAGGCTCTTGAATTCAACTAAAGAAATAAATATGTTTTAATTAATTTATTTATTTTCTTGTCTTTTACTTATTCTTGGAATAAGTGTTGGCTAATGGACTAACAAAGGTAAAGCACAAGGGAACGATGAATCCATGACTCTCGTCGTTATTCTTTCATGTTGGTTAAAATACTTTGTAGAACACATGTAAAAATACATTAGTTGACATTTTTAACAACTTAATCTCAATTGTTAATAATGTATAATTAATACTTATTTACGTTAAAAACAAAAGAATGTAGATAAGAAAAAGAAAAAAATAAGAGAAAGAATGATATATATATGTAAAAATATGTAGAGACCGATCCAAAAACCTTGAAACTAGGTCAATATTAACCTAGTCGATAAGATAATAAAGTAGGAGGAGATAGGGTCCATAATTTGTAAAAATATCAGAAATATAGAGCATCAAATGTGCATATGTATCATATCTACATTGTATACATTTTCCTCTATTTTATTTCAAACCCTTCATATCTTCTCTATATAAACTCAAAATGACCAAACTCATCTTTAATATATTTGGAATAAAATTCTATTTATAATGAAGGTGCCTACATTAAAATTGGAGTTAAGATGTGAAAATTGGGTTTTTGGGCATTACTAATAGCTATACAACTATACATTACTTGTATATCTATGTTATTCTATGTATTTACTTTAAATTGTATTTTTTTAATCTGTTCTATTTATTTTAAAGTATTCATATAAAATCCAAATAAAAAATAAAATTATAATAAATAAAAATAAATGTATCTATATATATTGTATATATGTAAAATATACATGTATCATACACAAGTATTTATTTATACCTATATATGATATCGATAATATAAAAATATAACAAAATACGTTTTAATCCCTTAAAATATGTTTTAAATAAATAAAATATTTAAAAACAAATTATATATTAAATCACTAAATAAAAAACAACTTTATTCTACATATAGGCATAATATACCTATACACTATTTAAGTCACAACTTTTCATATTTAATCCAAATGTAATATTTAAACACTATGAATTATGTAGAATAAAATTTCTTATGACTTCCATTTTGCATGTTTTTAATTCAAAATCATTTATTATTTATTTTTAATCATTTTATAATTTTTATTAGTTTGATTGGTCCAAGTTGACTAGATGACTCAACATCAGGTCGACTCTTCATTGGTCCTCGCCCCACCGAGTTAGCATGCCAACTTGACCTATTGACCGCTCAATGGATCCTCCTCCATGTTTTACCTTACGCCTTCTTCTTGTCCAATTTCCACCATCGTGTACCTTCACCTTCTCGAAACTTCCATACTACCGGACATTAGCCTAATGTCTGGTCATGTCCGCCAGACCGGGAAACATGTCCAGATTCATTGAATTCAGACCTTCTTCCCCATTTATAAATAGCCCACACCACTGGAGTTCAGTTTATCTTTGCCATTCTAACACCTTCCCGGTGAGCGCTGAGTCATCCTCTCAGGTCATGACATCTTCCGGGAGTCCTTGCTTCTTATAGTAAGGATCTAGTGTTATTTTACAATATAGATCTGATGAGTTTCCTCAACTCCATCGCTGCTCCATCACTCCAGCGAGCTTCAACCTCTTCAAATTTCTAGCCTTAATCTCTTCTATTTCTTTTCCGATCCTCTATCTCCATTCCTCTTCTCATTCTCCCCCCTTCATCCCTATTTGTTCACCAAAATCAAGTTTTGTTTGTCGATCACATTCACCTCTCCCAATTCTTTTCGTTTCTAGTTTTCCCATCATACTTGACCATCTCTGGTCGTGATTGGTGGCCGAGGCTAGGGTACTCGTCCATCATATCTAATATAACCCTATTCATCCATCGTTTTCTCTTATTTTTGGTCGATGAGCATTGCCTCAAGACAATCTGTTGCATATAAAATGTTATTACATATTACTAGATATATACAAATCAAGTAAAAATCTCATATAAAACCATAAAAATCTAAATATACTTCAAAGCTTCTAAAATTTTTCTAACAACAACAAATACGTACAATATATCAAAACAATGGTATTAAAATTCTCTACAATATAAAGTAAAAATAAAAAATATTTCCTTATTTAGTATTTTTAATTCAATAAATACAATGCAATTTATTATTAATAAACTATTTTCACTTTAAAATTTAAAATACATAAAGATTTAAAAATATTGTAAGAATTACCAAAAAATAGATGAATATATATAAAACACAAAAATATCTTTACTTAGATTTTTTTAGCATAATACCTTTATAATAAAATACAAAAGGTTACTTTTGGCTACTTGTGTTTTTTTACATAAAATCCATTTTTAGTATTAAAAATCAATAAAAAAAATAAGAAAAGTTAAAATTAGTAAACAAAAACATTACAAAATATAAAACACGTAAAAAATCCATAAAAATATATACCTACTTCGTATAACCAAAGCAACATAAAAAAGTATAAAACATTTAAAAAACAAAAATCATAAATGCTTAGAAAAGTAATGAAAATAAAAAACCTAAATCCTAAATCACTCTACCTTACTACCTTGATTTTCCATAATTTACCTCCATGAGATCAATACTCCTTACTTAGCACTATGTACATTAGTTTTAGGAGTATAAGCAAAAATAAATAAATTTTCTACTTGATCCGTCTCAATTGCTTCAACGATACTGCTCTACTCCTAGAGTAGTAGGTCAAAACATGCTTATTAGCAAGCCTTATGGTTTATCTTATCCATAAAACCCTTTAGGAAGATGAATACTTTTAGGTTTTTTAATGCAAATGTTTACTCCACCATTTAATATTGTTGATTGTTTATTTAATTGCATTACATACAAAACAAAATTTTTACTTGATCGATGCTAATCATGCAATTAGGTATAGATTTAAATAACATCTTGTATGTTATAAGAGGTCTTCAAATCAATATTACTTATATCCCTCAATCCACATCTTCTTACGATACAACTCATAATCATATGACTCAGACTTGCACATCAAATTTCATGTATTTCCCATTTTTATTCCATGGGTGCTTCACAAATAATGTTCAAGCCATTGAATCATGATCTCTCTCTTAAGTCTAGGCCGTCTTTTTATGTTTTTGTTTAAAGCCTTTACTAGGACCTCATTGATGATGATACTTTATATTTTAATGTTTTTCCCTATTCCACTTTTTATACACATACATCTCTCTATAATATTTTACACCTTTTACAACAGTGAAAGTATATTTATTGTTAAGTCATTTAGTTGAGTTTTCTGCTCACTTGTGCTCTTTTGGGAAACCTCTTAAAGTTTACTTATTTTTAGCAACATCATTTGACTTGAATTTCCTTATTTTGCACTCAACTCTTGGGCAATATCATATGCTTTTATAGTTATTTATATTTTTTGTTAGCATTTGTATGTCTTTTTAATCATATTTTGAAAAATCACAGACTCCGGATTCTATTTATAATTGATAAATGTAAAATGTTTGGAAGTATTGATATATAATGTGATTAAATCATTTTATTTCTTTACCTTCATGCCTTGTGGAAGTTAATAATTATTGGTATGTGTATGCCTACGTCTCAAATCAAGCATCGATTCTATTACGTCCCATCTCCCTTCCAATCGAGATACATCAAACATGGTATCGAGCAAGAATACTCTATTAACAAACATTCAGATCCATGATTAAATGATATTCAAAATGTAAGTGAAAATATTGTAGTTTTTTTACTATTGCATCTTATCTATCATGAATAGTTTCCTAATAAGAGAAGCGCCAATCGTAATATGCAAATGTGGTTTTTTTCAAGTATCTGGATCCTTCAAAAGTTTATGCAGTGAGTTGAATTTTGATTTTATCTAATTTCTCGTTTCCCTCTCAGATGAGACATAACAATGCACCACCAACCCAATGCATACGTTGCATTCTCTAGCGAAAAACAATAAACTCACTTTATATTTACACTTTTTGAGATTGCACTTAATTTGTGTTTTCATTTTTAGCAACTTCAATTGATTGCATACAATTTGTACTAGGTGCATGATAAACCATAAACTATTAGCAGATCTATGAGCATCCTGCACTTCCTTTTGTTTTTTTCCGTTGTCTCTTCTCTCTCACAAACAACCCCCTTTAGAGGACGACTTCACAATGTCGGTGGTTTGTCAATCATGCCTATATTTGGTAATCCACAAACAGTCGACTAATATCTTCTTCATATATCTGATAACAATGGGAATGTATTGTATTCAAATCCGATATTTGGTTAATCCATATACTCAAATATTATCCTACTCGTATACACTCATCAATTTGTTGCCCCACCATCAATTTGTTACTCATATAGTCGTGCATGCATTCGATCAAATTATCTACGAAATCTGTTTTTCGATCTTGGCGAGAAGATCATCATTCAAAGAGCATTTACCAAAGGGTAAAGAAACTAAAATCATGGTCCGAATAACAACACCATTGAACGTGCAGGGCACTCGACCTCAAATTGCTTTCGTAGTAAATAGACACCCCCACAACTCGACCTTCACCCCAGCCGTTTCCATCACGTGCAGTTCACGTGTGCAGATCGATCCTCCGGCTCTTGGTCACTACCCCGTCCTTCCCCCGGTCACCCCCGCTATTCCACCCCTATCCATCTATGCCATAAACACGCCGTATCACTCCAATCCCGGTTGGCAATTGGTCCAGATCTCGGCCGCCATGCGCTCTCCGCCGCCGTCCTCCCCGGCGGCGCCCGCTCCTGCTCCCGCCCCACGCGACGCGGAGGCCCTCTTCCGGACGAAGAAGATCCCGGAGATCCGGGCGCTGGAGTCGTCCACCCTCCGCGAGATCGACCTGAAGAAGGAGGAGCTCCGTCAGCTGGTAGGTCACAGCTACCGCGACCTCATCGACTCCGCCGACCGCCCTCGTCCTCATGCGTTCCTCCGCGGAGTCCATCTCCTCCACCCTCGACCTCATCGACTCCTCCCTCATCTCTCTCTCCTCCCCCTCCCGTCCCCCTCCCAACCCTTCCTCCCCTCCCGCTCCCGCCTCTACGCCGCCGCCTCCCGCGTCAAGTACCTCGTGGACACCCCCGAGAACATCTGGGTTGCCTCGACGAGTCCATGCTCTGGGAAGCCTCCGGCAGATACCTCCGCGCCAACGCCGTCCACGCCCTCGTCACCTCCTCCCACGCCGATGTTCTAGCCAAATTCCCCCCTCCTCCGTCACCAGTGGCAGATCGTCGAGAGCTTCCGTGCTCAGATCTCCCTGCGCAGCCGTGAGAAGCTCGCCGATCATGGCCCTCTCCGTTGCTGCCTATGCCGACGCCCTCGGCGCTGCCGCCACAATCGACGATCTCCACCCCCACCAGGTGCTTGCCCTGTTCCTCGACTCCCGACGGTCGTGGATCTCGTTCAGGGTTGCGAATTTCAATGCTTGGGATTCGGATTCAGTGTCGGAGCTACTCTGCGATGCGGCTATGGTGATCCGGTCGAGCTTGGGGCAGATGGGGGAGCTGTTCTTGCAGGCATTGAATGAACTGCCACTATTTTATAAGGTAGTGTTGGGATCGCCGCCCTGGACCCAGCTGTTTGGTGGGGTCCCCAACCCAGAGGAGGAGGTGAAGAAGTGGAGGATGCACATGGAGAGATTGGAGTCAGTGATAGTGGCAATCGAGCCCGAGTACTTGGCGCAATGTGCGTCCGAGTGGCTGAGGGGGTGCTGCAATGACATCTTTAAGACTAAGCCAGGTGGGACACGGTTGATCGGGGGGATCGATAGTGGGGAAGCATTAGGTCGTACAGAGAAACTTGTGAGGGAGGTGTTGGATTGCAGGGAAGGGACAGAGGGCAGCTTGGAGCAGTGGTTGAAGAGTGTTTTTGGGTCAGAGTTTGAGTCACCATGGGACCAGATTCGTGAGCTCATCTTGAAGGATGGGAAAAACATTTTGGAGGATACCTTGGAGGAAATTCTTGTCGAGAGGATGAAGGAGATAGTGGATTCAGGATTTGAGAATCTGAAAAGAGATGTTAATATAGAGGAAGTACTGCGAAGTATAGTAGCTGATCCTGCGGAAGGGAGTGACTTTGAGTTGTATTTGAATGCACCGTCTAGTGGTGGAGTCTGGTTTCTGGAGCCAAATCATAGAAAAAATGTAGTTGGGTATGGTCTTAAACTGATAATTGACGAGAATGATTTTCAGAACTGCTTGAATGCGTACTTGGGACCTGAAGTCAGCCGAATCAGGGATGAAGTTGACAGTAAATGTGGGGCGATATTAGAGGACCTTCTCAGTTTCGTGGAATCGCATAACTCCGTTGAAAGACTGAAATTATTGGCACCTTTTCTTCAAGATAAATGTGAAAAGGCAATATCCTTTATGCTGCAAGGTCTAGATAACTTGCTTACAGAGTTATCTACTTTTTTGGAGAGTGGAAAAGGTGTCGTCGAGTCTCAACAGTCTCCTTTACTAGTTAAGAGTGCTCTGTTCATTGGACGGTTATTGTTTGCATTTAGAAATCATTCTAGACATATACCATTGATACTAGGCTCTCCTAGGCAGTGGGTTAAGGACACCAATAGTGCTTTGTTTGGTAGCCTGCAGACATCAGTATTAAGGTCCCCTGGACCTCACAGTCCCAGAAGGCAGGCATTTGACAGCCCTAGAAGTCCCCGAAGGCTGCCTTTCGATAGCCCCAGGAGACAGATGATTTCTGCAGCAGTTGCTCTGTTTCCTATGGATGATAATGCAAAGCCAAAATATGAGGAGTTGAACAAGAGGTTACGAGATCTCTGTGTAAAAGCTCACAGCCTGTGGATATCGTGGGTATCCAATGAACTATCAATTGCTCTTTCAAAAGCTCTTGATAAGGATGATTCTCTGTCTTCCACAACTTCATTGAAGGTAAGGCATCATTCCTTAATATTGACACTATGCTGATTATTTATGAGTCATTTTTTTGCTTTGTTTAATGCTGTTTTTTCTTCATCTAAGTTTTGTTGTCTTTGTCACCATTGTAAATCCGTCCTTAAACTTAAATTATCCAAGTGTTCCATTTTTATTGAAAGGATTTCAAAGAAAGGTAGAATAATAGTCCTGCAATAGTTAATTTATTGACACTTCAAAGGGGATAGGGTAATGAACGAGAAACGATTTATGGGCATGCAAGGTTTTCTTGAATTAAGGATGCGCTGCACCTCACAATATGCTTGTCTACTTGTATGGAATTTGAATTTTTTTTCACATTAGCCATGTCCAGAAAAATTACCGACATTAATCTCTGGTTAATAAACTTGAGTCTTCGGGGACGAGTTGGGCAAAATATGAAGGTGATATTTACAACATATGTGCCACTATGATGTGAATTTAATAGACAGGATTTGATCTTGGGTTGGGTACCTGGATTTGATGCTATGCTACTGTTCTTTCAAAATAAATTAATGGAACAATTTGACTAAGTGGTTGAATCAAATATGGTTTTTGTTGTGAATTCCCTTTATTGATAAATAGTATGGTATGAAAAACATTTATGTAGTTTAATTGCTTCTCTTTTCAGTGGAGAAGTCCTGTAATAATGCTGTTGGTACCATGGCATGTCTACATGAATGGGCTAGCTTATGCGACACATACACTAGTCCATTTTAACCAATGACATGGTTGATATACTGAAATCCCTGACCAAAATTGAATTATTGAAGGCCCCAAACATCGTCTCCTTTTCTATATCTCTATAATTCTTTGGGAGTTGCATTAGTTTCTAGTCTTGTTCGGGCTTAAAAGAGATGGCTCGACTTCGATCTCAAGCCAGTTTGCAAGCTCCTCAATGGGACAGCTCGAGATTGATTCTCTTAAATGAATGAGTGCATGCCACTTTAAAAATACAATGAGTAAAAATAAGGGTAAATTATGAAAAAGGGTCCAAACTATGCCTCAAATTGCAATTACAGGCCTCAACGAGGGATCCGATCTAATTGTTTTTGTCTAAAGTACAAGCTTCTCCGTAAGCTTCCACGATCCTTTTGTGTCAATGCTAAAGCCTAAAGTTTTTTTTTGAAGCCAAGAAAGGGGGAGACACTCCGAGCTAAAGCCTAAAGTTAAAAGTTTAGTAACCTCCTTGTTACATTTCAAATGAGGCAAGGAATTGGAAATCGAGGTATAGTTGGGGCCCCTTTTTCGTAATTCCATACCGTAAGTGTGGAAGCAAATCAGAATGAAATAAAAATGATTTTTATTCATGGGTGTATAGTTTCTTATATAGCGTGAAATCCTCGAGTTCAAAAGGTGGTAGTTACATAAGAGACCCCGAAAGGGTTACAAATATAAAATGAAAATCAAGTAATTGTTTTTGTCTCAAATACAAGCTTCCATAAGCTTCCGTGATCCTTTTATGCCAATTTTAAAGTGTAAAGTTAAAAGTTTAGTAACCTCCTTGTTACATTTAAAATATGAGGCATGGAATTGGAAATCGAGGTATAGTTGGGGCCCCTTTTTTGTAATTCCATACCATAAGTGTGGAAGCAAATTAGAATGCGATGAAATGGATTTTATTCATGGGTGTGGGGTTTCTTATATAGCATGAAGTTCTAGAGCTTAAAATGTCCGAAGGGTTACAAACATAAAATAGAAATCAAGGAAATAAATAAAAAGACGAAATAAACAAATAAAGCAACATGGCTATAATAGCCAATACCCCCCTCATGTTGGAGCATATTTATCGATCATGCCCAACTTGAAAGTCAATAATGATATGCGTCTCTTTGGAAATGCTTTGGTGAATATATCTGCAAGTCGAAATTCCGTTGAGATGTGCGGAGTAGTGACCTTCCCTTCTCGTACTGCATCTCGTATATAGTGGCAATCCACTTCAATATGTTTGGTCCGCTCATGGAAAACATGATAGATGGCAATGTACATTTTGGATTTGTTATCGTAGTAAAGAGGAACATGAGTGGTAACAAGGAGCCCAAGTTCTTGTAGAAAGGAGCCAAGCTAAGTAATGTCACATGTGGCTTGAGCCATTGCTTTGTATTCTGCTTCTACGCTTGACCTCGAAGCACAATTTGTTTTTTACTTCGTTATGCAACAAGGTCTCCGCCAATGAACATGGCATAACCAGAATCAACATTTGCATAAGCGGCGATGTCATGTGACTGACTGACTGTTAGCCCCATAGAAGAGGTCTTTTCTTGGAGAGTCGTTCAAATATTGAGGGATCAAAAGAACATCCTATCATTGTTTACAGTGAGACTTTTCTTCATGCTAGGTAGCTCTGCTCACGACATATGACATGTATGGCCTAGTGACAGTTAGATTAAGCAGCTTGCCCACTAGACCCCTTTACCGTGTAGTATCTTCAAACATAAGATCTGTAAAGGAGCCTAAAAAAAACATAAGATCTGTAAAGGTAGTATATATCTGTAATTCTACTGGGATGCCTAATGGTTTATCAAGCTTCTCTAAAGATATCCAAACAGACCATGCTGATGGAGTCTGCGACGAGGGAAGTGGGCAGAGCGACCGGAGTTGGCGGAGTAAGCGGGGCCGGCAGAGCGAGCGGAGCTGGAGGACCGCGGGCGTCTAGGAGGGTCATGACAAGGGGAAGAAGATTCTACGCTCAGAAGAGAAGGTCCTAAGTGGTTACACCACCTACAGGGGTACCCACGGGGGCGATGGACGAGGCTCTGGAGAGAGGGTGGCGAATGCGACGAGGGGAGTGGGCGGAGCGACCGGAGTTGGCGGGGCAAGCGGGGCCGGCAATGGGCAAGGCCAGTGGGTGGCGGTCTCTCATAAGAAGCTGGCTGATCGTGGCTTGGCGTTCTTCGAGGTGGTCTTTCATCTCCATGACCCCTGGGTGGCACGTCCTGACGGTGGTATTGGCCAGCACGTCTTCTTCTCTTCAGCTTGCTGTCTCTTGCGTTTATGGCCCCTGTGATGGTAGGGTTCGTGGTGAACTTTGGGAGGACTTGGTCGAGGCTAGTCGGTGCGTAGGCACGTCCCCCTGGGTGTTGGGGGGGACTTTAACGTTACTATGCTCTCTTCGGATAGACCCGGTGGTAGGGGGGGTCAGGACTCGGGTTCTAGTGCCTTTGCGGACACCATTGATTTGCTTGGCCTCGAGGTGTTGGATGCTAGGGGCACCAATTATACTTGGAGAAACTCGAAGGCGCGCTCGCGTCTTGATCGTTTTCTCGTCTCTGGTGAGGCCGGGGAGATGTTCCCCTTGGCGTCGGTGGAGGCCAAACCGCGCTCGTGCTCTAACCACAATCCGATCGTGTGGTTTTCGAGGGATACCCCGGTTCAGCGGGGTCTGTTCAGATATGAGAAGTGCTGGCTTTTGGAGGACAACTTCCGGGAGGTTGTGACTTCGCATTGGGCGGAGTCGGTTGGTTCAGGCTCCGCTGCTCACAGATTTGTTCAGAAGTTATCGTCGTTGAGGGTGCGTCTTGCGACTTTCAAAAGGGACTCGAGGGCGGCCAGGGCTGCGGCTAGGACGGAGGCGGAGGAGACCATTCGGAGGTATGATTCGCTTGAGGACTCTAGGGAGCTCTCAGCGGAGGAACTTGACGCTCGCACGGCGGCTCAGAGGAAACTCATCGCGGAGGAGAAGAAGCGCATCACGGAGTGGAGTCGGAGATCGAGAATTAATTGGATTCGGGAGGGGGACGCTAACACGTCCTTCTTCCATCGTTGTGCTAACGGGAGACGTAGGGTCAATGCCTTGAGCTCCATTGTCATCGGTGGGATCTGCGTGAATGGAAACAAGGAGATGGGTTATGCCATTGCGACGCATTTCAGGAGTTCTACTTCGGCTATCATCCCAAGGAGGTGGAGGTGGCTGGGCTAGGGGACTAGGACCGTGGCGAGGTCCTCGTGGGAGGCACTTCTCCGTGAGGTTACTTTAGAGGAATTGAAGGATGCTGTGTGGGATCTGAACGGCGACGCGGCACCTGGCCCTGATGGTTTCCCGATCGCTTTCTACAAGGACTTCTGGGACGTCGTTGGGCAGGAGGTGCTTGAGGTGGTGTTGGAGTTCTGCCATGGGAACTCGGGCTTTGATCAGATCAACCGTGCGCTCCTTTTATTGCTTCCGAAGTCTTCGGGGGCCTCTGCGATCGGGGATTTTCGGCCTATCGCCATCTCGAATGCCTTATACCTGATCACGGCTAAGATCCTTGCGGGTAGGCTGAATCTCATTCTTGGGGGTCTTATTTCGTCGGCCCAATCGGCTTTCATTCCTGGGCGTCAGATTTCTGATTGCATCACGCTCGCTTCCGAGATTATTGCGGATTGGCGGAGGAGGGGTACAAGCGGTTTGCTTTGGAAGGTGGATTTCGCTAAGGCATATGATACTCTTGACTGGAGATTTTTCTGGTCTGTGCTGAGGAGGAAGGGCTTCCCTGACCTGTGGATCTCATGGATGAGACGCTGCGTTACGACGGCGTCGTTTGCGGTTTTAGTCAATGGTCGGCTGGAAGGGGGGTGGATCCAACCACGGAGGGGGGTGCGACAGGGGTGCCCCTTGGCGCCAATGCTCTTCATTCTTGCGGCCGATGTGCTCTCCGATATGGCGGATAATGTCGTGGGTCGTGGCTTATCTAGAGGCTATTCGAGGGGTGAGCTGATGGTTCCGCTTGTCCAGTATGCTGATGATACACTTTTTTTCATTGAGGGGGGCTTGGAGGAGGCCAACGGCATGGCGATGGCTTTGGAGATTTTCTCCGAGCTATCGGGTTTGTGTAAGAATGATGCGAAGTCGGTTTTCGTTCCTTTTGGGCCTATGGAGCTTTTGGCTGACAATCTTATTAACTCCCTGGGCTCGGGGAGATCTTCGCTGCTGCTCGAGTATTTGGGCACGCCTTTGACGCTGGGGAGGGATCGGCTCCGTGATT
Organism: Ottelia alismoides; assembly: GCA_037367405.1. Classification (NCBI taxonomy): domain Eukaryota; kingdom Viridiplantae; phylum Streptophyta; class Magnoliopsida; order Alismatales; family Hydrocharitaceae; genus Ottelia; species Ottelia alismoides. The sequence continues at coordinate 457,889 of JAZKJV010009071.1, read as the reverse complement.
GGCTGAAGATTGTGGAGAAGGTTGAGGCGAGGTTGTCGGGTTGGAAGGCGGCGATCCTCTCGAGGGGTGGCAGGTTGGTGCTTTTGAAGTCAGTCTCATTCATCCCCATCTATCTTCTCTCCAACCGTAAGATGCCAAAGGGGATTCAGGCGCGGCTGGAAAAGAGGATACGCTCCTTCTTGTGGGGGAATGGTGCGGACGGGAACAGGGGGATCCACCTGGTGGGATGGGAGGAAATCTTGCTTCCGAAGAACAACGGGGGCCTTGGGGTGAAATCGCTGGAGGATATGAACGATGCCCTTCTGCTTAGGTGGGCGAGCAGGATCTGGGGGCCGGGGGAGGACCTCGTCTGTGCGGTGATTCGTAGGATCTACGATGTGAGGGGTGCTCCGCCCTCATTGACGGCCGTCCTCACCGCCCCGACTCCATTCTGGCGGGGCGTGGTGAAGACTTTTGTGGACAACATTGCCCTGTTTAAACCGATCCTCGGAAGGGGGGACTCTTTTTCGTTTTGGGCTGACGATTGGTTGGGGGGAGGGGCCCTCTGTTTTCGGTTCCCCCGGTTGTTTGCGCTTGCTGGGGAAAGGTCCTGCTCGGTGGCAGAGTGCTGGGCTGATGGGCTCTGGTGCCCTACCTTTTTGGCTAACCTCTCTGACCAAAGGTTCGATGATTTCTTGGCCTTACTGGAGGTTGTGCGGGAGGTGGATCCACCATGTGAGGGCCGGGATCACTGGTGCTGGAAGGAGGGGTCTTTCTCGGTCAGGGGGGCCTATGGTGCCATCTCCAGGCCTCCGCCGGCCATGTCCGACCTGCTTACTAGAGATTGTACTAATATTTGGGCCGTCAGGCTTCCTGAGAGAATTGGTATCTTCGTTTGGTTGCTCAGGAGAAAGAGGTTATTGACGCGGGACCGGTGCGTGAGGCTCCTTGGGCTTCTTTCTGACAGGTGCATGATTTGTAGTGTTGCGATCGAGTCGGTGGATCATCTCTTTTTCTCATGCCCCGTGGTTTCTCAAATTTGACAGGAGATGGGATCTGATTGGTGCTGCAGCGACAACTTCCAAGCCTTTTGGGACTCGTTCCACGCCAATATTAACAGACCAAGGGGAGAGCGGCTGTACCCCATGGCCATTCTTTGGGCGATCTGGCGGGGGAGAAACGACTTGCTTTTTTCGGGTCAGCGTTTTTACAAGGAAAATGTGGGGGTTTTCGCTAAACGAATGGTTGACGATTGGGTATTGTAGCGTTTGGTAGCGTTCTGGTTGTACCGGGTTTTGTTTCTCCTGGTTTGGTTCTCCTTCTGTTTTATATTAATTAATAAAATTTGGGGCGGACACCACCGAGTGTTTCCCCCTATCTTTTAGACTTCAAAAAAAAGATATCCAAACAGTACTTGTGAGAAGTGTAATCCCTCTGTACTGTGTATCACCTCAATGTCGAGGAAGTATCGGAGTTGACCAAGGTCCTTGGTGACAAACACCTTCTGGGGAAGGCCTTGGTCCCTAGAATGCCTGCTCTGTCATCACTAATGATAATTGTGTCATCAATATAAACAACATGTTTAACAGTACTGAAGGACCTTCGTTTGATAAACACAGAATAATGAGATGCTGTCCCATGGAAACCTAGAGAGTTGATCTCAGAAATAACTCTATCAAACCATACTCATGGACTCTGCTTTTGATCGTAGATGGCCCCTTACAAAGTCAGCATACATATTCCCACTCACCGGAGTAACCTAGTGGCTGTGTCATGTGAACCTCCTCGTCTAGGTCACCATAGAGGAAAGCATTCTTCACGTCAAGCTGAGAGGTTGGCGGCAACATAAATGATTGTGCGAGTAGACCCCATGATTGCCATAAAAGATAAGATCTAAAAGTAGTTGATGTCGTAGTTCTGAGTGAACGACCACAAGCCTAGCTTTTAAGCAGTTGATGGAGCCATCTAGAGAATGTTTGGTCGTACTAAAGATCCATCTACAAGCAACATAGGTCATGCCTTGTAGACATGGCACAAGATCCCATGTGCCATGAATGTAAGCGCATCCATCTCCTCATCCATGTCCTGTTTCCAACCATGATCCTGAAAGGCACTATGACGATCACAAGGAACAACGATCACTGTGAGAGCATCTATAAAGCTCCTATCATAACTGGATAGATTATTAATGGAAGTAAAATGTGACAAGGGATATAGTGTATATTGTCTTTTGGATTATCACAGTGGAATGGGTGGTTATGAGGGAGCATTTGGATTTGTATGGGTAGGGTCACTTGAAGAAGGCACATCGACTTGCAAATAAGGAACATGTAAAGGAAGCAAGTCAGGTTTAACAATGTGTTTCCTTTTATAGATAATAGGAGGAGGACACTCACAGGGTATATCAGTAATAAATCGAGTAAAGTAGCTGATCTGTTTAAAGATTGTGACATCAACAAATATGTAGTAATGATAGTTAATAGGATCATAACATATGTACCCCTTTTCAGTCTGCGGGTATCCAAGGAAAACTTATTTAATTGCATGAACATATATTTTATCTGTGCTGTGAAAGTTGTGAACAAAAGCTGTGCAACTAAAAATCCTCAAGGGTATAGGAAATGACACCTCATCTTTATATAAGCGGGAAAAAGGAGTTACCCCATTGAGGATTGAAGAGGGGTACTCGATTAATACGATATGTGACAGTAAGAAAAACATCCCCCAATGGATTTTAGGAATCTTCATGTGAGTAAGAAGGTACAAGCAATGTCCTGAAGGTGACGAAGTTTCCTTTTCGCTACCCGATTCTGTTGTGAGGTGTACAAACATGATGTTTGATGAAGTATAAACTTTGAGGCGGACGGACATTAAGATGGAATAGGCCCCGCTAATATACCCAATGTACCCGTTGTAATATGATGAGAAGCTATTCCCCAATGAACAATGGGATCAAAACCTTCCGTACCCCACGTAGGGTTTACATGTTGTACTTTTCCAGTTAGCCCATAAGGATCCGATAGTACCCTCAGTAGTAAAGAAGGTGTTCAAGTCCTACTGAACAAACTCATAATACAAGTAGAGAAAGAGCATGTTGTACTTTTCTAGTTAGCCCATAAGGATCCGATAGCACCCTCAGTAGTAAAGAAGGTGTTCAAGTCCTACTGAACAAACTCATAACACAAGTAGAGAAAGAGATTTTTATATACTGAAAGAATGACTTGACAATTTTGTTAATATATACTCATTCTTTTATTAAATAAACATAATAGGATTTAATATAATTATCAATGAAAACATTAAGATATTTATGACCTCCCACATTATGGATCATATAAGGTCCGAGGATCATATAAGGTCCTCATATGTCATAATGGACTAAAGAAAATGGAGATGAATGACGAAGCTCGATCTTCTGATGAAAGGAGGCTCGATGATTTTTGTCGAACTAGCAATCTTCGTACTCAAACAGCTTCAGCGATGACAGTTCATGAGTCATATGAGAAAGGCTCTAGCGTATGAATGATCAAGACGTAAATGGCATGGGAACTGGTCAACAAATATAGTGATAACACCTGTAAAATTGGAATCAACAGGGATCTCGAGATCATGGCCTCAAATTTCAGCGAAATTCGGTCGAATTTCTGTCGAATATCGATATCCAGTCGAAATCGAAATTCGACCGAAATGACCGAAATATGGGGGTCCTAGTACAAAAAATGACCGAAATGACCGAAATTTCGGTCGAAATTCCACCGAAATTCCATCGAAATTCTGTTTTGGTCGATACCGAAATGGTGACCGAAACCGACATTTAGGGCCTTGCTCGAGATAATATGGGTCGCTTTTCTCATGGGCCCCTTCCTAAAGATTTGCATGGTCCGTATGTCCTGAAAATAACAATAGATCTCGTCAAAGATCACTGTATAGTTCAATACATAATCTACGGACAAAGAGAAGGCTCAAAGGAAAGTCAGGAGCACAAAAAATTCCAGAGAGTATGAGTTTGGAGGGAAACTCCATAGTCCCAACTGTGGTAATAGGAGAATGTGCACCATTGGTTGGTAGACGGACCGATTTCATAGTGTAAGTGGAATTTGAAGAGGTTAGCAGACTGCTTTCTCCAATCAAGTGAGTAAATGCACCAGAGTCAAATAATCCATGCCAGCACTTAGTCAGAGTCATAGTTGGCTACAATATAACTTTGATGGTAGCCAAGTTCATAGTAGGAAGGTTATCATTTGTAGGAGAGTTCTTCAACAATCACATTATCTGGAGTAGTATGTGGCAGAGAGCTATATCGTTTGCCCACGGGAGTCTTGATCTGAGGGTATCTTTGTCACAGTTGCATCATAATCAAATGTAGATGCGGCGTTGACCTGTGGTGGTTTACCAAACTTCGACCAACACCTCTCAGAAGAGTGGTTGGATCGTTGGTAATGAATGCATGATGTACGGCCATGGCCACGACCAGAGTTACCTCATCGACCTCTTCGTAAACTGTAGCGACCGCCTTTTCCTGATGATGCAAGAATGGTATAGTTCTCCACAGGTTGAGGAGAATGTGTATGACCAGTGGAGTTCTCAAGCCTATAGTCGACCAAAGATGACTTTGATAGATGGCAGAGTATCAGATGTAAAAAGCTGGTCCTTGACAGTTTGCTAGTGAGTATAAAGACCGACAAGAAATCTGTAGACTTGCCACTCAGACATTTCCGCCACCTGTTTGGTACAACATACTAGCTGAAAGATGACAAGTTCCTCATAGAGGCCGCTGAGATGTCAATAATCTACGAGGGTAGACTCATTTAGAGAAGCTGACTAAATTTGCATGTAGATGTTGACAAAGCATGACTTGGTAGTCTGTTGAGAAGATTTCTATGCCAGTTCATCCCACGTATCCTTTGTAGTACCCTTGTACATGACACTCATCGTAATGTAGGACTCAATACGGTCGGTCATCCATGCCATGACCTGATAATTGTCCCGAAGACAGGACTCATAGTCTTTCTCCATACCAATAAAGGTTCCTTAGTCAAGATAAATATTTTTCTCAGACCATCGATGAACATCTTAAAGGCCTGTGAGGAGAGCACATAGTTGTCTGCACCCTTAAATTTGATAGAAGTTCCGTGGATAATAATAAAAGATTTTTTTGAATGAAGATCGGGTGGACCCCCATCGTGGGGGTCACCGCTTGGAATATATTATAAGAAAATAATGTTTACATTACCGCGTTGACCATAAATTGTAAAGTGCGTTACAATGAGCAGCTACATTTTCACCATAGAATCTCTGGTTGTTGAATATCACTTCGTTACGCTCCATCCAAATGGCCCACAACATCGCGAACGGCTTCGAGTAGTCATCCGTGGAACTGCTGCCAACCCGTCTAATAGAAGCCCAAAACGAAGGTAGACTCTCCGTCTTGAGCCACAGAATCCCGACCGCCTTCCAAACCTGAGCCAAAACCGGGCACCTCAAAAAAAGGTGATGGGAATCCTCCTCCAACCCCTCACATCGATCGCAACGAGTATCCATTTGACCCAGCAACCTCCCCCTGCGCACCTTGTCCAACAAGCGACCCCTTCTCAGACACCACAGAAATACCTTAACTCTGCTTGGGATCTTCGCTGCCTAGATAATTTTAACGTCCTCCCTCAGTTCCCGTTCATGCTTATGCGTTCACGTGTTGAACCCTTCATAGGCTCTCTTCACGGTGAAATTCCTGTCCTGCCATTCAAAATGGTCTCTGCCCGTAGATAGCAAACTCGTCTGAGGTAGCTCCGTCTGCAACCTTAAGTACTCCTCCATACGCTGCTCAGAAAGGTCAGTCGAAAACATCGACGCCCACGTTCCTGTACCCGCCGTCTGTGCCAGGTTAGTCTCCTTCGAGGACGCAAGTGCATACAATCGCTGGTATCGGTCTTCAATCTTTCCCTCCCCCGTCCAGTCGTCCCTCCAGAACCGAAAGATATTACCATCCCCAACCTTAGGTCGAACCATAGTCCCAAGCTGCAGAAGGACCTCACGGATACCGTCCCAAAGAGGGGATTCAAATCGAATTCTTCCCACCGCAAACTGGCTCGTGACCCCATAGATTTTCCTTATTAATCTGGCCGCAAGCGAGGTTGATGGGCCCCAAATGTTGATAATCCACTTCGTGAGAAGCGCTTTGTTCATGCACTCCACATCGCAAATTCCCAGCCCTCCGTCCATGTGGCTCCTTGTTACCTCCTCCCAGTTGACCAAGTGCATCTCGGGGCCGTGCTGCCTTACATCCGACCAGAAGAACCTCCTCATCAAGGATTCAATTTTCTTTCTCACCCCCACCGGTAACAGTCTGGTGGAGAAGAAAAAGATAGATATAGCTGAGAGTACATGCTTCAAAAGAACAAGTTTTCCACCTCTGGACAAGGTAACCGCTTTCCAGCCCGCCAATTTACGCTCCATCCTCTGAACCACGTCATCCCAGTCTGCCTTCTTCAGCTTCCCCGTAACCAAAGGTAACCCCAAGTAGTGAATCAAGAGGTTTCCCAAGGGGCACTCCGTAGCCGTACCCATGCTGCTCCGCTCTACCTCGTTCATCTCAAAGGTTATCACCACCGATTTGCTCTTATTAATCTCTAATCCCGCCAGACTACCAAATATCTCAACAAGCTGCACCACATGCGTATTTTTCTCCTCTGTGCCCCCTAGAAAGAGGACCGTGTCATCTGCATATTGCAGGATAGTGATGGAGACATCCTCCCTGCGATAGCCCTCACACCATCCCGCGTCTACTGCCTACCTAAGTAAGAACCCCGACGTGTCCGCTTTTTTTTTTTGAAAACTACCCCAACGTGTCCGCTATCAAGGCAAATAACATCTGGGCCAACAGACACCCCTGCCTCACCCCCTCTGCGGTTGGAAACCCCCCCTCCGGCTTTCCAATTACTAGAACCGAATAAGAGGATGTAGTGACACATCTCTTCATCCATTCTACCCACAACTCCGGGAAGCCTCTCCTACGCAAAGATATCCAGAGGAACCTCCAGTCAACGTTATCATATGCCTTCGCATAGTCGATCTTCCACAACGTGCCCCTCGCACCTGTCCTTTTCCAATCCATGCAAATCTCGGATGCCATCACGAGCCCCTCAGCCATCTGCCTCCCTGGAATAAACGCCGACTGTCCCTCCAACACGACAGAGCCCAAGACGGACCTTAGCCTATTCGCAAGGAGCTTGACCACTATTAGATAGATAGCGCGGTGGGCCTATAGTCATCAATCCTCGTGGAGGTGTCTTTCTTCGGCAACAAGAAAAGTAAAGCCTGGTTGATCTTTTCAAAGCCTTTGTTGCCCTCCCTGAACTCATTGAGCACCTCTATGAGCTCTGACTTCAGAAGATCCTAGAATTCACGGTAGAATAGCATCGGGAAGCTATCTGGACCCGGAGCCTCGTCTGCATTTAAGCTCCAAACTGCCTGTTTCACCTCCTCCTCTGTGAATGGAGTTATCAAGCCCTCCGCCTGTTCCTCTGATAGGGATTTTACGCCTCTTCCCAGCCACCCCCAGCCACTCCCCCTTTTCCTTCGTGTAGCTTTGATGAAGAAGTCCCTCAATGCCTTCCCAAGCACAGCCTCCCCCGTTACCTGCACCCCTCCCACCTCCACCTCATGCAAGAAATTTTTCGTCTTCGTCCAGGGGCCATGGAGTGAAAGAATCTCGTGTTGGCATCACCCTCTCTGAGCCACCGTTGTCTTGACTTTTGGCGCCATTCTACCTCTTCTTTTCTATCTTCGAGAAGCAGTTCCTCCATACAACCATGCCTCACTGCCATCTCCTCCTGATTGAGCCCCCTCCCATCATCCACTGAGTCCAGTCTGGTGATCTCTGCCTGTATCTCCATTCTCTTAGCCTTTCTCCTCGCCTTGACATCCCTCCCATAAGACGAGAGAAAAGATCTCAAGTCCTGTAGCTTCGTAGACATTCTAGCGACCGCGGTGCCCTCTGCCGTGTCCCTCCTCCACTGTTGGGTAACCACGTTCCTGAACCCTTCCTCAAGCAGCCAGCTTCTCTCAAATCGAAAGAAGAACCTGCCCCTCCCGCCCTCCCCAGACGACCAAAGGATCAGAGTGTGATCCTACTGCGCCCTCGGAAGGGCCCATGCCTGCGAAAGGGGGAACATATCTAAAGCCGGCTGCGACAGAAGGAATCTATCTAATATGGATCTGGCCCTCGCATTACACCACATGTACTTGCTTCCAGCAACATCAAAGATTGATAGGCCCAAGTTGTGAGCCGCCCGTTGGAACTTCTCCGAGCCCGGATCTCCGCCCCCCCGGGTCTGTCCTCCGACAACAAGGTGACATTAAGATCACCTCCAATGATCCACACTCCGTCCGCGCTCTCAACGCCAACCTGCTCCAACTCCCCCGCCAGAGACTCCCCTCCTCCTCCAGTCGGTCCGTAGACATTCATGATCCGCAGGCATTACCCGTTCTCGCGCCTCCTGAGCAACACCGCCAAACTGTATTGCAACTTGGATTCTCCCAGGAGGTCGAAAGAGTCATTCTTTCAACCTGTCATCAAGCCGCCTGATGCCCCCCTATCCGCCAGTTGCACTGATGCAAATCGGTTGCACCTGTCCAGCCCCTTCAAGGCACCGTCCCCTCCATCTGCGAGCTTGGTTTCTTGGAGGAGGAAAATGTCCGTCCCAGCCTCCAAGATGAGATTTTTCATACTCATCCATTATTCCGGTCGCCCCAACCCTGTGACGTTCCAAGAGAGAATCTTCATCGGCATAATTCATTCGCTGACTTCCTCTGTGGAACCAATCCCAGGTGCTCCGCCACCGCCCTGTCCAGGATATGGAACTGGTTTGATGAGGCCTGCCACGACCCCCCCAACCAGGAACTCACGCTGCTCGGCATCCTGGTTCACCGCCCCTATTGTGCACCCCGCTAGCGCCATTCTCCTCGCCCGCCTGTTCTTTGCCCGTCTAGCATAATGTGCCCCGAACCTGGGTGAGCCCACCTCCATTACCTTACCCTCCTCTGAGCTCCTTCGAGTTGCTGCTGAGCGAAGAGCTTCAGTGGCCACTTCAGTCGACAACTGATCGCCTTCCGCCGTCTCCGAGCTATCTCCTTGGAGCACCACTTGGTGGACCTGCTGGAATCGAATCCCTCCCTCGGTGATCGCCAGGTGTTGCATCACCACCACCGGCTCCTCCTCCGCCATCGTTTGCCGGTCCTCGTCCGGTGGGTTGGCTACACCGGAGGGCCTTCCCAAGCTATCTTGGAACCCCTCTCCACTTTGTGCTATAGGGTGAGTAGCTATGGTTGCGCCCCCACCCTCTTCCTACGATTGACCATTCCAATAGTCGCTCAAGTGGTGCTCCTACGAGTCCCGCTTGGGAACTTCTGCCGCCGATCGCTGCCACGACCCCGCGTCCCCCTCCCGGTCTGATTTGGCATGCGGCCACTCCCGCCCATGGGCTTGCACGAATCGGGTTGGGATCCGTACCTCCGTTCGGACCATGCCGACTCCCTTATCAGACAGACTCGTCACCTTTCCTCTTCGAACCGGGTTCAGAGCTGTAGGAACCATCAGACCCATATATCCAGCTGCAGGGGTGCGCACATTGCAGACGACCCCACCCCTCGACATTCCCGGTGCTTGAAAAGGATCCTTTGTCTGGAAAGTCCCGAAACGGATTCCCCACGGAAACCGAGGGGTCGCCCTTCTCCCCCACGCCTCTTCGACTTCCGTCGCTTCCTCTCCCTAGCCGACCTTCGTGAGTCGAGTAGCCGCCCCCGCCTCCCCCGACCCATCAGCTTCCGTCGGAGCAGACGTTCTTGACACCGGTCCCGACCATCAGAGGGAGCTTCCCTCCGAGGCCCGCCGATCACCTGCCAGAACGAGGGTGAGGGGGGGGGGCTTCCGCCTTCGACTCCTGGATCCCTCCCCTTACATCGACTCCTTTGCCCTGATCAGTATCGACCAAATGGATGAGAACCCGCCTCCCTCTAACGCTAAGTTTCCACCAGCCCAACATCTTTTCAGGAAGCTTCCTCACCTTGACTATAGGGTCCAACGTTCATCGGGGAAGCACCTCGAGGTCTCGATCGCCTCTACCACAACCACCCCTTCGAGTAGCTCCCGCAAATCTTCTAAGCATCGCACATCCACCGGGACCCCCGAGAGACGAATGCAGTCCACCGACTTTGGATGCCTCACACCGTCAGAGAACCTTGGCCTTCGCCATTTCAGCATCGACCACCCTTCCCTCGACCATCTGATCAATTCACTGGCCTCATTCTCTGTAAGACCTCTTGCCATCACCCGCCACGGCGATATCTTCACGACATCCTCTCTAAATTGTGCCGCGGAGACCATGTCGGCATTAGATGAGCCACGAGACAAGGCCTCACCCGGGCCTCCTCCTTCGCCTACCAGCACCCTGGAACACCTGGCCGGCTGGCCCCACGAGGGCCCCCTGGATTAGAGGACAATTACGAGACCTGTGGGACTACCGACGACATTGGAAACATCGGATTGGCTCCCGACACTGTCGAGCCCAGTGCGATATGGAGCCACACCGGAAGCACCCCTTCCCAAATGGGTTTGAGAACGCACACGACGAGCCCTCCTTCGCCCCCTGGCCTTGCGTCGCCCTTAATTCCTCCCCCCGACCATCATCCAACCACCCTCGATGCCCCCACAACCTCCTCATGGCGCCCACGAACATCTGGCCCCTCCTCCACAACCCCCTCGTCCCCCCGGACTCCCGCTTGTTGCTTCCAAGCCCCCTCTTCTACCTCTCCTGCCCGGATGACCCACCGGAGCCTCTTTCGCCTCCTCCTGCCCGACTCACCCATCGTTCGAATAATAATAAAAGATGCGGAAAATAAAGGCTTGTTAGGAGTCGTAGCCACCATGGTCATATAGAAATCAATGTTCAGGAAGGCGCTATGCGGTATTCAGTCGGAGGGGTCACTGCATAGAGAGTATGCGGTATGTGGGAGAGTATGCGGGGAGTATGCGGTTTTATGCGGTTTGGTATTTTTTATTATTAAAAATATAAATAAATATTTAATATTATGGTAATATCCTCAGTCGGGAGAGTGTGCGGGGAGTATGCGGTTTTATGCGGGAGAGTATGCGGTTTTATGCGGGGAGTATGCGGTTTTATGCTGGGAGTATGCGGTTATGCGGGTGGGGCTATTTGGCTTTAGATTAAATAAAAAAAGTTCTATCAGAAAAGCGGCCAAGTATGTGACCGCATAGGGGGTATACTCGGCCGAGTATGCGGGTCAACCCACATACATGACCTTTTCATCATACTCGGAGCGGCAAGGCTACCGACTACGAGTATGCGGCTTACTTTGCCGTTGTTCTGAACACTGATAGAAATATTAAGGAAGCTGGAGGTCGTGGCCACCGTCAGAGTCGGGGGGGGGGGGGGGGGAGCTCGACGCTTGCTAGTCGAATCCCTCCAGTTCCTGAGAAAGATGGGGCATGCGTTTTGGAGGAGATGGTCACGGAAAGTTTTCAAATGGACGAGGAAGAAGTAGAGGATCTCTCGGATTCTGAGCCGCTGTCGAAGATTTTCTATATCTCCAGAGATCTGCTCTTTAAGGCGCATGCTCTGATCCCTATGCGGTCCTTTCATGGCTGAAGGGCCTCCGAGCCCTGATCACCGTTGGAGGCTCGACTTGGACATTGCGGTAAGGGCACTGGAAGGCTTTGTTTTGCAACATCGTTTGGGAGTAGGGGGCTCGCTACCCGCGAAACGAAGCCTATGATATTGCGGTTGGTAAATGAGGGAAGCGGTATAGAAGTAGAAAGAGAACTAGACGTCTGAGTCAGCAACAAAGTATGTTTCAGAGCACAAGGTGCTTATGGCGCAACTTGCGGGCGTGATCACCATCTCGGGAACGTCCACGTTTCCTAAATGAAAATTTTAACCTGGAATGTAAGGGGTCTGGTTGATCGGAGAAGAGCAGGTCGATTGGAGCTCGTCTATCTGAGTGGGGATGTGATGTAGTGATGTTGTTGGAGACTAAGATCTCGTCATGCATGCCCTTTTTTCGGAAGTCCATGAACTGCTGTGCTATTTTGGATTTCAGATCTCTTGATGCGGTTGGTGGATTAGGTGGCTTGGTAGTCGGTTGGAAGAGCACATCTCTATCATTTGTTTCAGAGTTGAGGGGAAGTCATACTATCATGGTCCTACTAGAGTCAATTGCGAGGGGCTTGAAGTTGGCACTTTCTTGTGTTTATGGGCCGTGCGCGCATTTCGATAGGGTTGAGTTGCGGGAGGACCTCCGCAAGTGTGAGACGGGCTTTCCCTGATGCAACTTGGTTGGTTGGCAGGGATTTTAACGTAACCCTTTTCTCCTCGGACCGCCCTCGTTAGAGAGGAGGGTAGGACCCAGAGTCTATTGAGTTCGCTGAGTTAGTTGGTGATCTTGAGCTTGAGGTGATTGATCCAACAGATACAAGGTACACTTGGAGGAATAATGGCTCTCGATCGAGAAGTGATCATTTCTTGGCATCCTCAGAGCTTCCGGATGCGTTTCCAATGTCTACCTCTCTCTCCAAGCCTTGGACTGGGATTCGGGAGCTGTCTCCCCAGGGAGGGTTTTTTCTTCAGATTTGAGCATGTTTGGCTTCAAGAGGAGGGGTTCAAAGATCTTGTCACATCTATTTGGTCTTCGACTGTTGTATTCAGGTCGGCGAGTTTGCGCAAAGGTTGATGTCTTTGCGTTCGAGACTCTGTTCTTACATGCAAGAGATCCACGAAGCAAGCCGTGTGGCCCGTTTGGAGGCCGAGGCGGAGGTGAGTCGTGTTGATAAGTTAGAGGACCTCAGGGACCTGATAGGGGAAGAGCTTTATACCAAAGTGACGGCTCAAAGAATCATTGTGGCAGAGGACAAGAAGCCTCTACTTGACATGGGGCGAGCCATTTGTGGAGTGGAGGCAACGCTTTCGGAGCTCGTGGATCAAGGAGGGGGATGCAAACACTGCGTATTTCCATCGGGTGGCCAATGGGAGGCGTCGCCACAATACGATTTGATTTGTCCAGATTAATGACAGAAGTGGTGATAGGAAGATGGGGCGGGCTATTGTTGAGCATTTCTTTGCCTTCTCTAGAAGAGCGGATTCTCGGTCTTGGAGGTAGACAGGCTAGGGTGCATGTCTTTTTTGATGAGCTTACTAGTAGCCCGATTCAGGTTTTCACGGCAGAGGAGGTGAAAATAGCGGTTTGGAACCTGAATGTGGATGGTGCACCGGGTCCAGATGGCTTCCTCGTGTTTTTCATCCGTGAGTTTTGGTCCATTGTTGGGACTGATGTTGTGAGTATGGTAAAAGAGTTTGCGGTCCAAAATGCTGAGTTCGAAAGACTGAACAAGGCACTCATCTTCTTGCTGCCGAAGAAGGAGGCTTCCGAGAGAATTAAGGACTTTCGTCTAATTGCGTTATCGAACGCCGTTTATTTGATTGTGGCTAAGGTGTTGGCTATCAGATTGAGCAGGGTTATGGATATTAATATTTCAAAGCTGCAATCAGCTTTCATTCCTGGAGGGTAGATTCCAGATAGTTTGGCGATGACCACGAAGATTATTGCAAAATGGACGAGGAAAAAGACCAGGGGGTACTTTGGAAGATGGACTTCTCAAAAGCGTATGACACAGTAGATTGGCGCTTCTTATGGATGTCGATGTCAAAGAGAGGCTTCCCAGATCTTTGGATCTCCTGGATACAACGTTGCAATAGTCGGCCGACTATCCCGAATAGTCGGTCCGACTATGCGGTGCAGGGGGGGTCCCCGACTGAATGGACCTCCAGTCGGTCAATAGTCGGCCCGATCGAATAGTCGCCCGACTATTCGGCCGACTGGCCCGACTATTAGATCGACTGGAGTTTGACTTTTGATTTTTATTATTTTTTATTTTCAATTTTCAGTTTTTATAGGCTACATTTTACCACGGTATCATTACAAATGTCAAATTCTATATATCTATTATATTGATCGGTACTTTTATCTTAGATTCATATTAACTAATGACCATATATGTATAAAAATATAAGGATATATGTATTATAAATAATTTTATATTAAAAAATACAAAACCGAATAATTCCGAATAGTCGCCTGAATACCGATTATTCTCTATTCAGTGACCCCTCCGACTGAATACCGAATACCGTCTTCTGCAACACTGCCTGGATAAAACGATGTGTCACCACGTCCTCGTTCTCTGTCCTAATTAATGGGAGACCTGAGGGTGATTTTTTCCAACTGCAGCAAGGAGTTAGGCAGGGGTATCCTCTCGTCCCTTTGCTTTTTGTGATTGCCGCTGACGTGTTACCTTGTATGGTGAATCAGGTGCTTGCAAATGATCTCTCGGTTGGATTCCTATCAAATGGGATCTCTATTCTATTGTTGCAATATGCAGATGACACCATTTTCTTTATTGAGGGTGGCAAGGAGAAGGCTAGACGCATGGCAACCATGATGGAAATCTTTGATGAGCTGTTGGGTTTATGCTTGAACCTTGGAAAATCAAAGGCTATTCCTTTTGTTTGACTGACTCCGAAGTGTTGGAGTGGTGTGAGGAGCCGGGAATTGCAAGTAGCTCTCTTCCCTTGCGTTACATGGGACCCCCTCTCTCTGCTGGTAGGCAGAAGTTGTTCGATTGAGCCTAAAAAAAAAGAAGTTGTTCGATTGTCTACCGATCGCGGAGAAGATGGAGAGAAAGTTGTCTGGCTGCAAGGCAACTATTCTATCCTAGGGTAGTCGGTTGATGCTCTTGCAGGCAGTTCTGTCCGCTATCCCTATTTTCTTTTTGTCTTCCAGATTTTTCCCTGTGAGCGTTAAACGATGCTTGGAGCAGATCATGCATCGTTTTCTCTGGGGTAAGAACGTGCAAGAGGGGTCATATATTCATCTTTTTGAGTGGGAGACGATTACCATCCATAAATCAGAGGGTGGCCTTGAGATTTCTCGTCTGGATGCTATGAGTGAGGCTCAAGGCCCTAAATGTCGGTTTCGGTCACCATTTCGGTATCGACCAAAACAGAATTTCGATGGAATTTCGACAGAAATTTCGGTCATTTCGGTCATTTTTTGTACTTAGACCCCCATATTTCGGTCATTTCGGTCATTTCGATTTCGACTGGATATCGATATTCGACAGAAATTCGACTGAATTTCGCTGAAATTTGAGGCCATGGTGAGGCTCTTTTTCTCAAGTGGGTGAGCAGGTTTTGGGGTGAAAGCGAGGATTTATGCTGCCGCCTAATTCACAATATTTACGGTATAGTTTTTATGGCAATTTGGCACATCATGGCAGAGCAAACCATCAACTTTTTGGAAAGGAGTGATCAAGGTGATGCCTCGATTTCAGGTCTTATTCAAGCCGAAGATTGGTAATGGTAACTCCTTTGCATTCTAGATTGATAACTGGACTGGCGATGGCACTTTTTCTGGTAGATTCCCCTGCTATTTGCGCTTGCTGTTGATCGTAATGCGAGGGTGTTGGGCTTCTGGGTAGATGAGAATTGGATGCCTACTTTTGTGTCAAATTTTCTGATCAGCGCCTTGATGAGTATCTTCAGCTTCTAGAGTTGCTCAGGCAGAGGGAATGCTCGTCTTCTGGGTGTGACCACTAGATCTGGAAGGACATGAATTTCTCGGTGAGGAGTGCTTATAGACGATTACTAGGCCTCCGCCGCCTACCTCAGATGCCGTGGTTCGTGATTGCAAGCTTATTTGGGAGCTTAAGGTGTCGAACAGAATATGTTTCTTTTTGTGGTAATTGCGTAGAAGGCTCCTTATGACGAGGGATCATTGCGAAAGATTACTGTCGGTCGTCCCCAACAGATGTGCTCTTTGCCAAACTAGTTTCGAAATTGCGGAGCATCTTTTTGCATTGCACGAAGGCTTCGACGGTTTGGATGAAGATTGGGGCTAACTGGCTGGATTTGCAAAGCTTAGAGTTATTTTGGGATTAGTTATTTCGGAAGCGCATACGTCCTAGGAAGGAGCTTCTGTTGCCTGTGGCTACTGTGTGGGCTATTTGGTTAGCTCATAATGGGGCGATCTTTTCGGGTCAGAGATTTTATTGTGAAAATGTACTATTTCATGCTAGATTTCTTCTAGAATCCTGGACTTTGTAAGTATCACTGTATGTCCCTTTTATATTAAATAAATTGGGGCAGACACCGTAAGCGTGTTTCCCCCATTTTGGTCTCAAAAAAGAGGAAGTTGAAGGTCTCTTTATGTACGCATGCGGAGAAGCTTCGGGTAGACCACGCGAGGCAGGGAGTTATCTAGACGACAACCACCCACACAAGGGTCTCGATCATCGGCTAAGGATCACACACATGGGTTGTGCGGTGATTGGACAACGACATATGGTTGTTTCAGTGTGCGGTAGGCCACGCATGGGGGATTGGCGGCAGTTTGTGTCTAGGTGCATGGGTGCACAAGGCGCAATTTACGCAAAGGGGTCAGTAACAGCCTGCAACTGGGTGCATGGGTGTGCATGTGGCTTGCGGCTGGGCACACGGGTTACGCAGTTGAGTGGGAACTCCGCAAAGGGCTGACGATGGAAAGGGTAGGCCCACACGGTGCAGGGAGGGATATAGGTGGTGTTGGGAGATGGGTACACGCTCTGATCTAGGATCGTCGATCTGATACCATGAGGAAGAAAATTAGAGTGCAATGGAATGAGTTTTATTCATGTGTGTGGGGTTTCTTATATAGTGTGAAACCTTAGATCCCCAAAAGTAGTAATTACATAAGAGGCCCCGAAGGATTACAAATAGAAAATAGAAATCAAGGAAAAAATAAAAAGTGGAACTCCCACATTAAGTAAGGTCGACGACATGGATTCTTTCTGTTTATTCAGATCTACTTTGGGTCATTCTCACACTTAGATCCAAGTAATTAAGACCCTTCAAATATTCTCCTTCCAACACTTCTTGGGTCTTCCTCACCATCTTTTAGTTTTAGCCGGTGCAATATCCTAAATCCTACATCTTCTAACTGGTACATCAACAATCCTCCTTTGCAAATGGTCATATATCTTAAGCGATTTTCTTTCATCTTATCCTCAATCGGAGCTACACAAACTTTCCTTCTGATCACACCATTCCAAATTTGATCTTTTCGGGTATGACCACACACCCACCCCAACATTTTCATTTATGATACTATCATTCTCTGCACATGTATATGGTTCACATGCCAACATTCAGATCCATAGAGTATAATAGGTGTCACGACTGCTTTGTAATACTTTCCTTTGATTTTTAAATGATTTTTTTATCACAGAGAATGATAGAGGCTCCTCTCCACTTTAGTCAACCTGCATTTATTCTGCGCGTATCATCTCCGATTCTCCATCGATTTCCCCATTATGTTGCAAAATAGATCCCAAGTATCCAAAAGAATCATTCTTTTGAATGCTATCCTCTTCAATCTTCACCTTGATTCCTTTACTGCTCCTTCCATCAAATGTGTAGTCTATATTTTTAGTTTTAACCCTACTTATACGAAATTCTTTAGTTGCTTAGGTTTGCCTCTAAAACTCAACCTTCTCATTTACTCAATTTCTAGTCTCATCAACTAACACAATATCATTGTCAATTAAAATATACCAAGGTATCTCATTTTGAATGTGATCAGTCAACTCATCCATAATCAGAAGTTAAAAGGAAAGGACTCAAAGCTGAACCTAGATGCAGATTGATGTTGATGCCAATCTGGATCTTTACACAAGATGAAGCCCATAAGATATCCCATAACTCTCCATAAGATATCTCATGGAACTGAATCACAAGCCTTCTCCAATTCAATAAAGATCATATAGAGGTTCTTCCTTTTAGCTCTATAAATCTCCATTGTTCTCTTTAGTAGGTTATTTTTTCCCCTATCCCTCCTACTCCTTTCCTAGTGCCTCCAACTAAATAGGTAAGAAACGAACATTGATATTTATTTTCTTTTGGGTTTTTATCACTTGTGCCCCTCCGAGATATCGCAATATCAGTTATACCCCTATCTTTTTGGTAATATCAGTTGTGCCCCTCACTTCTTTCTCCGTCATCAGTTGTGCCCTTCCGTCAGATTGACCGTCAAAAAATTAAAATAATCATGGTTTATTCAAACCATGGTGTGGTTAAGAAGGGTATTATGGTCAAAACAAAATCAGGGGCGGAGGAGGAGCTCGAGGGAGGAGCTTGGGGCAAACCGTGACGGAAGGAGGGGGAGGCCCAGGGGGAGGGGGACCAGGGGGCGACGCCGGGGAGGGGAGGGGGCAGCCCAGGGGAGGGAGCACGACGCCCACGAGGGGAGGGGGCAGGGGCAGGGGCGGGGGCGACGGGCTGGGTGGCGCGGGGCAGGGGCGGGGGAGGCGGGCTGGGAGGAGGTGCGGGGTTGGGAGGGGGTGCGGGGCTGGGCGGCACGGGGTAGGGGCGGGGGCGGGGGCGGCGGGCTAGGAGGAGGTGCGGGGAGCTCGGGGCGGAGCTGGGCAGCGCGGGGCAGGGGCGGCGGGCGGCGGGTTGGGAGGAGGTACGAGGTTGGGAGGGGGTGCGGGGCTGGGCGGCGCGGGGCAGGGGCGGGCTGGGAGGAGGTGCAGGGCTGGGAGGGGGTGCGAGGTTGGGCGGCGTGCGGCAGGGGCGGGGGCGGCGGGTTGGGAGGAGGTGCGGGGATGGGAGGGGGTGCGGGGCTGGGCGGCGCGGGGCGGGGGCGGCGGGCTGGGAGGAGGTGCAGGGAGCTCGGGGCGGAGCTGGGCGGCACGGAGCAGGGGTGACGGGCTGGGAGGAGGTGCGGGGAGCTCAGGGCAGAGCTGGGCGGCGCGGGACAGGGGCAGGGGCGGAGAGAGAGGAGGAGGAGGTTGGAGGAGGAAGAGGATGGGGAAGGGGAGGAAGAAGAAGATGATGATGAAGATGGTGTAAAATGACCATATAACCCTTTTTTTTAAATTAATTCCGGTTATGTCCTCAAAGTTAACGTCCGTTTGCACTGTGGATGGATGGTCACTAACCCGAGGGGCACAAGTGATAAAATAGCAAGAAGTGAGGGGTACAACTGATATTACCAAAAAGATAGGGGCATAACTGATATTGCGATATCTCGGAGGGGCACAAGTGATAAAAACCCTTTTCTTTTTACCCTTTCAAAAAAAAAATCTTTTTACCCTGTGCTACAGTATACCTGCCATCTCAAGCAAGAAATTGCATCTATAGGCCTGATAAACGCTTTGGGTTCACAGCCCATCATAGTCCCTTGACTCCCTTTAGCATTACAACTTCCACAGATTTGTAATGGTCGAAACTTAAATAAGATCACTTGTAACTGGAGAGCTGAGATTGAATTTTATTCAATCTGAAAGTTTTGTATCTTTTCTAACCACGTGGAGCATTTCTTGTGTCAATGCTAGTTCTCTTCAATAAGATAAGTGGTTTAGTTGCTTGTTCTTGTGCGTGCAAGGTGTGGGAGAGGTCTGATGTGGGTTTCATAGAGTTTTCGCTGGATTGGTAAACTGTCCGAGCTGGATGCATCAACCTGGGTTCATCTCTTTCTGAACCATAAGGGCTAGGTTGCTGCCAGTGGCTATGTTGCGCACTACCTAGGTAGGCAAAGTGCTGTGAATATCAATGGGAACATCTTTGATCATGTCTTTCTACTGTGAGATTTCGGTACAGTTCTTGGAGGGACTTGATGTAGTGCGAATTGTTTGTTGAACATTTTTTGCAGTTTACTCCATTATTTCTTCTGATTAGTGAAATCATGGATCACTAATGTCCTCCAGTAACTATGCCATTCTTCTTTACGAAAAATCCCAGTACTGAAATAATTCGATCTTATATTAACTACTTTTTTAATGTTCCTTTTTTAATCCTGCAGGGTTGGGAAGTTACTATGATCAAGCAGGGGGAGTCAAGTGATGGCCCTCTTGAGATGAAAATCGAACTTCCTTCTATGCCTTCACTTTACATCTCATCGTTTCTTTTCCGAGCATGCCATGAAATCCATCGCATTGGTGGTCATGTCCTTGACAAACAGATTTTACAGAAATTTGCTTGGTGTTTATCTGAGAAGGTATGCAAATTTGATTTGATCATACTAACATCTGATTTGCGAAGCTATTCCCATGCTTCCAGCTTTATGCAAAATTGGCTATAGTTTTTATTATGCTGTTTCGTGTGACTATTTCCTATTTTGTTGTGCCACTTCTTGGTTAAGTTCATTATATCGTTATATTCCAGTATTAATGCGTGACAAGCATGCTCCTCTCTTTTCATGTGCTTTTAAGCACTGAGTATCAATTAAAGTGCTGTTTTTCTGCATATGCCTTTTTAATAGCCATTTATATCCTCAGGGAATGATATTCTACTTTAATCCGTGTCATTGATCTTACACATTAAAATACCTTCAACAGGTGATAAGCGTATATCAGAGCTTCCTTTCTGCAATGGTAGACCGCACCCCCCAGGTTTCCGAAAAAGGAATCTTACAAATTTTGTTAGATTTAAGATTTGCTGCTGATGTCCTATCTGGAGGCAAAGATACATATTCCACAGGTTTAGATTCTGATGTGAAAGGTGTAACAAAAACTACATTGCTAAAGTCTTCTTTCAGGCGAAAGCAGTCTCAACTGCATCAGGATTCCACTATAACAGAGCGTGTTATGGGAGTGGTACAGATTCTTTCACAGAAGTTAGATCCCATCGATCGGGCCATGTAAGTTCCTAGTTCTAACGATGTTGATCTTTGACATTCTATCTCATTTTTTTGTTGATACACAAATTTTTAATGAATCCAAGCCTTCGATTAGTTTTGAGTTACAATATGTATCTTTCACTGTGGGGTGCTTTTAGGTAGAAGTGGATTCCACGAGATGCTGTACAAATTCCTTTTGTCAAGTTGAATGATAATGCAAATGGAGAAAACTTGTCCAGACAGCGTGTATATAGAAAAACCCAAATCTAACAAGTCCAAGCTACGCAATAGGATATTTATTTGCATTAAATTTGGGTGATTATTCATTGACATTCAATCTAAATGAGTTCCTTAAGGTTAAATTGCTAAAACTATTTGTAGAAAAGGCATCCTGAGACGAGGAAAGATGTATCTCACACAGGCTATCCCGGCCTATTCCCATACACAGTATATTCATTTTTCAAGCATATCGTATGAAGGCATTTTCTTTCAGCTAAACCTTTTATTTATATTTTCAAAGATACCAGTATATCAATTTATCCCACATTGTTGGTGTGCATGCAGATATGAGGGATATCTCTGGGAGAATGAGAAGCAGTCATACAAGAGATATGCTGTCTTATATGGTTTTTTTGTACAACTTAATCGCATGCACACAGATACTGTCCAGAAGTTACCCACGAAAACAAATACCGAGTCTAATATCCTGAGATGCTCTTCTGTTCCACGGTTTAAATACCTGCCTATCAGGTTAACTACAGTTTTGATTTCTCTTTTATAATATTGCAAGATATTATGTACTTATAAAATGCCTTAAACAAGTAAAAATTTCTTCTAAAAAAATTAAAAAAAAAGTTCCAGTGAACCGATCCTTTCGAGTTTATGATCATGTCTGAAAATTCTGGAGAGACTAACGAATGCTTTTGTTTTTCTTTAGTGCTCCGGCTCTTTCATCACGGGGGACCCATAAATCTTCTCGTTCAATGGGTTCCGATGATAAATCCTTGAGGAGCCCCATGAGAGGACTATCAAATGGTGATCAGTCACCAAAGCCGGACTTTGATGACAATTCGAGTTTTGGAGTTACTGCACCATTGTTCAAGTCCTTTATGACCCAGGTATTTAACATATGCTAAAAATTCCGGTTTAGGTTTCTATTTCGCAAAGTTCATTGCAATAAATTCTTTGACGAGTTTTATGGAGCCTTTCAAGACAATAACATTGCACCATGTGTCACTCTCATGTTAGATTGATATTAAATTGCGAGCTTTTACATGCTAAGTCCGGGAAGGACTCGATAGAAATTATTAGGAGGCAAAGAGTTCCAGTAATTGGCCTCAGTTATATGGAAAAAGGGTTGTCTTGGTTTCAGTGGGCAAACCCCTTTTATATTACTTTATCTGTTAGAAGAATATGTTATATTTCAAGCAGAGTTTCTTTCATCATATTCTGCCCAATGATACAATGCTTTCGTAAAAGTATACTTGTTTATATTATCGGCAAAGTTTTATGGTTTTTATCACTTGTGCCCTCTTAGATATTGCAATATCAGTTATGCCCATCTTTTTTGGAAAATCAGTTGTGCCCCTACCTTGTTCCAATTTTATCACATGTGCCAATGTTCAGGAAGGCGGTATGCGGTATTCAGTCGGAGGGGTCACTGCATAGAGAGTATGCGGTATGCGGGAGAGTATGTGGGGAGTATGCGGTTTTATGCGATTTGGTATTTTTTATTATTAAAAATATAAAAATATTTTTAATATCTAGTTAATATCGTCTAAATATTATATCTCTTAAATATAACAATAAAGAATTGAAGGTACAAGGAATAAAACTATTGGGATAAGAAATAATATAGAGTCAAATGAGCAAAAACATCAATTGAAAGAGTGTTAGGATGGGTGTCTGAGTTTAGATTAGGGTTTTACAAAATGTTTATTTAAAAATCGCCCGCATACTCGGCCGCATATACCGCATATTCGGCCGAGTATGCGGTCAGACCCGCCTAGATGCCGATTTGGTCATACTCGGAGCGCTAAGGCTTCCGAGTATGAGTATGCAGCCGAGTATACGGTATACTCGGCCGATTTCCTAAACACTGAGATGTGCCCCTTGGGTTAGTTGCCGTCGGCTTACGTCCCAAACGGACGTTAACTTTTGGATACAAGGGTACTTTCTAAGTTATAAGTACGGTAGATTGGTCCATTTACTCTTCTCTTTATCTTCTTCATCTCCACCCTCTTCCTCCGCCTACCTCTTCTACCTCCCATCCCTCCGCCGCCCACCTCTTCCAGCCCACTTCTCTGCCGCCCACACCTCCTTCCGCCTCCTTCCCTATCGCCACACCCACCTCCTCCAGGTCCCTCCTCTGCCGCCCCCACCTCCGTCAGCCTCCTCTACCATCGCCCCTCTGCCTCAGCTCCCATTTCCTCTGGCTCTGATGCTAGATCAACCCCCTCCCTTTTCATCTTGCCCTTCTAACTTTGCGTGCATCACTGGAGAACACCTAAACAGATATCGCTGTGGAACACGCTGGATGGACAAGTTCAGTCATGTCATTGGAGTTGTCCACACCAATTATTTGGAATACATCAAAAGGGAGCGGAATGGTGCCATTCAAGCTTTCTTTGTTAAGCACATAAATGATTGGATGGTAAGAGCATAATGTGATGATGTAGTTTACTTCCCTAGTTTTGTATTTTGAAGCTTCCCCTCTCAGTTAATCACACACTAATGATTGTTTTACGTCTACTTGAAGATCTGTATTATTTCTTACAAACGAGCGAAACTATTTGGATGCTTTCTCCCTTTTCACTGGGTATTTTTATGCAGGTTCATCTCTCGGCTGTAACATAAGATCTACCCAAGTCTACGGTTGGCAATGTTCATGATGTAACTCATGAATTCCTAAAGATAGGGGAGAAGGTTGCTTCTGAAATGGAGTTGGAGCAGATGGGGGAGGAGTTGGGAGAAGGAGGAGGTCATGGCGGTGGGCAGGGGAGGAGGAGATCAGAGGCAGAGGAGTTGGGAGGAGGAGGAGGTTGGGGTGGATGGGTTAGGAGGAGGATGGAGAGGGGTTGGTTTTCACACTTATGCTCTTGTTAACCAAACCATGGTTTGAATAAACCATGATTTTGTTCAAATCATTGATTGTGAAACTAACAGAAGGGCATAAGAGATGACGGTGCAACAAGTCAGGGGCACAACTGTTATTCCAACAAAAGGGAGGAGCATAACTGATATTGCAATGTCTAAAAGGGGCACAAGTGATAAAAACACAAGTGTTAAGAAAATGTCATTGTCAATTGGCATTTGTTTGTCTATCTTTTTTTAGAAAAGATGGGATGAAACCCAATAGAGGCCCATTCAAAAATATATTAAGAGTTTTATAAACATAATTACATTTGTCAAATTTTCAAAAAGAGCCTTGGTGTGTTCAATTACATTCTTGAAATAGAATCTCCCATCCTTAAATATGATGTTCCTAACCAACCATATGGCCCATATATGAGCACAAACTCTAATCCTTCCTTCGGCCGAGCCCCTCTATCCACTGCTAATCGAACTCCATAACGAGTCCACATTTTCCCACTGGACCCCATGTATATCGACAATCGCCTAAGTCTTCCTTGAGTTCGTGCATCTGAAGAAAATGTGGTCAATGTCTTCTATCGTTTGTCCACATCTCCTTCATATCTCATCACAATCGGGAAATTCTTGGCGCTCCTCGCAATCATAATTCGCCCTCTCCTCATTAGCCATAAGAATACCTTTATCCTCATCGGGACATTCCACCCCAAACTCTTGCACAATCATGGGACATCTCATTAGTTTTCGACGCAGTATGTCTAGCAACAACTTCATAAGCTTTCTTAACTTCGAACACTCCATCATTCCAACACCATGAATCTTCTGCCAGTCTGCTCGATAGTGATTCGATAACTCAGCTACAAAGGTAGGCGTCCGTGAACCTCCTGCCTGAACATTAGTGACACTAGCTTCCCTGTCAGAGGCCAAAGCAAACAACCTCAGGAACTCGTCGCAAAGGGCTCCCTCTTCTGTCCAGTCATCCCTCCAGAGATAAAACCTGTTCCCATTGCCCAAGATTGGTTGAAGCAAGGTAGCCACATCATGTAGAACCAAACAGATGCCCCTCCAAAACGTGGTCGGTGAAGCCACAACATCCATCCCTGCGTACATGCTAGATGAGATCTCATATATTGATCGCATCAACATAGAGAGCAAACCGTTTTCATCTCCCCAAATCCTCATTATCCATTTAGAGCTGCATCTTGTTTATATCTCCAAAGCCGTAGTACTCCCAGACTCCCAGTCCTCCCTCCTTGATGGGTCTTGTCACCACCTCCCAGTCAACCAACAAGATCCCCATATCATCACCAGATGATGACCATAAAAGCCACCACATTAATGCCTCTAGCCTCTTATGGATGCCAATTTTGGTACTACTTGAGTAGAGAGAAAAAACGTGAATAGTCGATAGAACTACCTTAATAAGAACCAACTCTCCTTGGCAAACATGACACCTTCCACCATGCTAACTTCCTTTCCAGTTTTTCCACAACATACGACCAATTTATCTGCCTCGACGTCTCACATAGCAACGATAGACAAAGATATGTGTTAGGCAGACTCTTCTGAGCAGTATCCAAAACCACCTAGCACACTGATGACACCTTTGGAGCCATATTGAATGGGTAAAAGCGGATTTCGCCCCTTTAGCCCTTAGACCTGAAAGCCCTCCAAAGATATCTAGGTTTGTCCTGATCGCCCTACACTCCTCTAATCCTCCTTTGATGAAAAAAATGGCGTCGTCAGCATATTGCTGGATTGGGATCGAGAGATCTTCCCTAGTATAACCCCAAAAGAAACCACCACCCTCGACAAGCCCAATCATAAGTGCTAAGGGCATTGGCAGCCAGAAACAAAAAGCAAGGGAACTAAGGGGCATCCTTGCTTCACACCCCTCTGTGGCTGAAAAAAATCACTTATGTCGGTCATTGACATGACTACTAAGGATTGGGATCGAGAGATCTTCCCTTGTGTTGCCCCTAAAGAAACCACCACCCTTGACAAGCCATGCATAACTGCTAAGGGCATTGGCAGCCAGAAACAAAAAGCAAGGGAACAAAGGGTCATTCTTCTTCACACTCCTCCGTGGCTGAAAAAAATCTCTCATGCCGACCATTGGCCAGGATTGAGCACGAGGAAGTAGTGATGCATCTCTTCATCCAATCAACTCATGCATCTGGGAACCCTTTTCGAACCAGAGAAGCCTAAATAAAACTCCAATTCATGCAATCATAATCATTGAAAATCTACTTTCATACCCGATCCCATCTTCTAGTCTGAAATGATCTTCGTTGCCATAATCACCTCGTCCCAAAACTGTCATCCAGGAATGAAAGCATGAGAAGACAGAATGAGCGCATCAAGAACACCCTTGAGACGATTAGCCAACAGCTTAGCCACGATATGATAAATAGCATTGGACAAAGCGACGGGTCTAAAATCCTTCATGTGCTTCATAACCTCCTTCTTTAGCAATGAAAAGATCACAGACATATTCTGCTTCTCCAGGCCCATGTTCACGCTCTGAAACTCCATAGCCAGCTCCATGACATCATCTTCAACCACATCCTAGAACTCTTTGTAGAAGAAGACGTGCAAACTATCTGATTTCGGGTAGCCGCCATCATCAATATCAAAAACCGCTTTCCGTACCTCCATGGTAAAATCAGAAACCAATGCCTTGACCTGGTCTGGTGTCAATGAGCGAACCCCCCCTCCCATCCTTCTCGCTCCAGAAGACGCCGTCCTCTTACTGACGTCTCGAAAGCGTGCCACCATTGACTCTCCAATCATCGCCTCACCTTGGATCTGCATTCCTCCAACTTGCAAATATTAAATCAAGTTCATTCTCCTTCCACAGTCTACAACGTGGAAGTATTTAGTGTTTGCATCACCCTCCCTCACCCACTTCTACCACGATCCTTGACGCCACTAAACCTCTTTATCTTCATCAACCGCAACCCCCTGATGACCACTTCTAGCCTGAAGCTCCTCTTCACTAAGCTCTCTCACATCCTCTATGTCGTCTAACCACGCAATCTCCCTCTCGGCCTCCGCACATCACTCTACCCACAGCCATCACAATTCCTCTTTATGTTTCTTTAACATCTCTCTCAGGACAATAATTTTCTGAGCCATCCTTTGTGCGACTGACCCAACCACTTGCATTGACGACCACAATTCTACCACCATTTTTTTGAAACCCTCATCCATCAACTAAGACCTCTCGAACATGAACATAGATCGTGGGAGCAAACCCTCATCATAATCCCAATAAATAAAGTTATGATTTGACCTTAATCTCGGAAGAACTCGATACAAGGGCATAGGAAACATTTCCAATAACTCAACCGATTCCAAGAACCGATCCAGTCGAGATTTGGATGAGTTATTTCTCCACGTGACTCGTCTGTTCGTCGCATCCGCAACTTCCGGCAACATTTCCCCAACAAAGTCCAAGATGTTTGTCGATCCATGATCCTGCCCAAACTTGTCACCTGGACGATCCGATGCAAACAATGTTATGTTAAAATCTCCTCCTACGAGCCGTGGAACTCTCGAAAATTCTCTCACGTATTGCAACTCCTCCTAACAACCATGTTTCGCGGACCACTAGATGGTTCATACACAGAGGACATAAGAACCCTTCCGGACTAGACTTGTGGTCCAAAATGATTGACATTTGATCGGAGGCTTAGTCACTCCTCCAACATTAAAAATAAATCCCCATCCTAGGCAAGCACCACATCGCCAACAGCTTTTAACAGTTGGGATTGCCTTGAACTCTAACAACCAGGGGCCAACCATCGATCTCCACAACATCTGATCCCAATAAGCAATCTCCGACTCTTGTAAGCTAGCCTACCAAGACCCCAAAGACTCCCCACAACACTTCTCTTCTCCCCCTCCCCAATCCCCTTGCGTTTCAACTGACTATCTTCATGACCCACTAGGGTCTAGACACCAGAAGGCAGAACTCCCCACGATCCGCACCTTCTGCAAGCTCGCCCGCCCTCCTTGAAAAGGTCCACACACAAAAGATCCCACACCTTTGTCTTTTATCTCGTGCCCCGGCCACAATATTGCCTCCAATTTCCTTTTTTTCCGCAAGAAAGAGAGAATTGGCTTCACAAAGCCTTGTGCGAGCTTTCCCCCAAAGCACGTCTTCACTGTCTGCAAGCCCTAGCCACTGCAAGGATCCTTTCCTCCTTTTTGCCAGGCTTCGAGATCACATGTACATCAATATAGGACCTTTTCTCCTGTCTGTTCCCGCATTTCTCCTGCACCCCACTCCCTCAGAGCAAAACATGTCATCTACGGTGTCGCCACCCTTCTCTGAAGTTCCAGCCACAATGACAATCTCACCCTCCTTGCAAACAATGTCAACAACACCTTCCAGCACGGATGACGAAGAGGGCATGAATTCTCGAGACCCAACACCAGCTACGAGACCTGATCTCAACGAACCACCTCCTAACAAAGAGGAGAGGCATAAATTAATCATGTGAACCTTCAGGCCATCACATGAAGTTGGGCCCAGGCCCAAGGTTTTTACCAAAAAATAATGAGATGAGCTCGATCCATGTGTATCCGCCTCTTCCAGAATGAAACCTGACAAACTCAGACCCGCCTCTCCAACTGATCGAAATCTAGCACCCGCTCGAATCACTCCCCCGAGTCCTATCACGTCAGGGATAACACCCTCGTACCTCAACTCCTCGCTTGAGACCCCTTAGTTTTCGCGAAGCCTATTCGCTCCGAAGATTTCGCCTCACCATCCTCCACTGTTGCTAGAGCTTTCACGTGCAAATTACACGCCACCACAACCAGATCTTTTTGGGAATCATGCAAGAGATGAGGCGACGCTCTCGATAGGATCACCGGATGCGTCAGTGGCTGTTGCCTGTACCCCCTCCATCGATCGCCACCCCAACTCCGAAGATTGCAACACCGCCACTGGTCGCCTCTCATCCACCAGATAGACCATCCCATGCTGTAAGGCCCTCGACAGATGTTCCTTGTCGCTCACCGCCGTCAGCCCTAAATGAAAGCTCGACCACCCAACTCAGAATGAACACGTCAATGACAATTCTGATGGGGGTCCTCACTTTAGCACCATAACCTCTCAAGCAAGGCCCTAAATGTCGGTTTCGGTCACCATTTCAGTGACCGACCGAAACCGAATTTCTATTATTTCGGTCATTTTTGTTACTAGAGCCCCCATATTTCGGTCATTTCAGTCATTTCGGTAGAATTTCGATTTCGACAGGATATCGATATTCAACAGAAATTCGGCCGAATTTCGCTGAAATTTGAGGCCATGCTCTCAAGCATCCCCTGAGCACAGTCATGTCCGCTGCACTTCCTCCAAAAATTATAAAAATAGTAGAATAAATAAAATGAATAATTTATTCAGGTATACTATATAATAGGGGTCCAAAACCTAACTTTCACACCTTAACTCCAAATTAAGTTAAACCACCTTCAATAAATAGCTAGTTAACATTTATAGACAATTAAAATTTTGAGGCATTTTGAGTTTTTATTGAGGAGATATGGGTCTGGGAAGTTTGAATTTTGGATTTTTTTTGTGAGTATAAAATGTACATTGTGTATTATTTTTGTGTAAACTCAAATTTTTTTAATATATTTTAATATACAATTTCAAGTACAAAGTTTCTTGATTTAATGAATAAATAATAGAGAATAAAATGGGTCCAAAAATGAATTATTGATGAATAAAGGAATGGATTTTTTTATTGTCTTTTTGGCCCTTGTCTCCCCCTACTTTATTCATTGTCGACCACACCAAATCTTGACTTGGTCTTGAGGTTTAGGATCATAAAAATAGCTTTCGCTTTTTATTTCTTTTCTTTCTTTATTCTTTATTTTGGCTTTAAACAATATAATTTATACAAAAAATATACAATAAATAATGAATGTTAATTCGTACAAAATAATGATATTTACATGCATTTAGATAAGGTTTAAAGGCCAAAATGAGAGAATAAAGGTGATGAAATGGAGATTCATCTCCCTATCTTTCGCAGTTTATCGCACACTGTCTTAAGCCCTCTCCTAACAATGAAGGCCATATACCTCTACCAACTACCTGGGTCCTACTTCATCAACCCCATCCCTTAGATGTGGTTTATGCCAAGCCACCTTTGTCAGGAAGAGACCCCCCAATATCAAGGAATGCTGCTATCTTGTCCGCCTCAATTCCGCAGATGCACAACGGTGAATCCGAAAGCCACGCAACATCTTTAACGTTTCCCACCTAGCGACCGTTATCCCGAATCGCCACCACCACCATCACGTTTTTTTTACTACCCTCCGCAATAAGGACACCATCAATAGGTTCCCCTTCTCCCTTCCATACACCCACTTCCATCTTCGCTGCAGCTGAGGGACATTCCCTATGCAAGTGCCCCTTTCCTCGGCAACCAAAGCACAATCGAACGACAACCGAGCATCACCGTGTCAAGTTTCCCTTCGAACCACATCTAAAACATCTATCCTTGACCGCTTTGGATGCAGAATGCCATGGCCTGAGACCTCGCCACAAACCCCCTCCATCAGGGTTCCGAACACCTCCTGCCAAGGAGGTCCTCTCACAAAGACCCCGACCATCGTCCTTGTTGCCAACTCGCACACGTATTGTGGCCCTCGTCTCCTCTATTCATGCCCTCCCTCCTTCACTCGTCGGAGACCGCTCCGCGAAAAAGCATGCCGAGTCTCTCTTTTGCCGATCACCCTCTCATCGCCCGTTGTTTATGTTTTATTAGCACTAGTTTTAATAACCTTCATCCATAATGTTTTGCAAGATCAAATCTAATTGTTATTGACATTGAGGTTTTCGGTGAAAGCTATTCCTTTTCTTCTACACATTGTAATCCCTTTTAAATGTATGCCGGAACATTTGATTAAAACCTCGTTAGGTATTAATGGATCAAGCACAATTCAGTGGTTCATTTTGCTGCAATTTTTCCCACAAAAGGCGCTGCACTCTTTTAAACACTTAATTGTTTGTTGAAAGATTATTTTGCGGAAAACAGTTCCTAATATGCATATTTTTTCAAATGCAGGTTGGTAGCAAATTTGGAGAGAGCACGTCAAGGTTGGGATCGATGCTCACTGATGCACAAGTTGGCATGTTGAGAGATAGATCTGCTGCTGCAATGTCAACTTTTGGTGACATGCTGCCTGGCCCAGCTGCCGGTCTCTTGTCATCAGTTACAGCTGGTGGTGCAAGATCAGATGCTTGATCTGTTGGCACAGTCAAGAAATATTCATTTGATTCATGAAGTAGCTCATTTTGATGAAAAACCTGAGAGTGAACTATCGATTTAAAAATTAAGAAGAAATGATTGACAACTGCTGGTGATGGCCCTTTGCAAAAGCTGCGCTACTATTTTTCCAACATGCCTGAACTATACAGTGTGGTATATCCATTTGAGCACTGGCAGTTTTAAGGTTTGCATACATACAGATCGTAGAAGTAGAGGAAACAGGTTGAGCTAGTTGACCTTGAAACTGTGAGTTCTGTAGCTGATGTATTGCGAACATGATATGCTTATTGGTGGGGCTATAAGAACAAATATAGCTTCTTATTTGCCTTGTAGAATATCTCAATAATATGAAAGAGAAATTACAGAAAAATGATTTTTGTTTATTTTTTTTGTAAAACTTCTATTATCTTTTTTATGATTATCTTAATACTTTCATTTTTATTATTTCTAGAAGATATTGTGATCTGTGTTGAACTCTCCAGGCAATATTTTCATGACTTGTCCTTTGATGCAGGCCAAGAAATCTCCTACTGATTCTTGATATATTTTTATAGATGAACCAGGATAGCAATCTCGAGAACCCATCAATATGCTACTTTCATTTACTGTTTACATATTTTGTCAAACTTCTGACAATAAGACTATTCTGTTTCAGGAACTAATAAGCCTTTCCGCCATCCTCATCAGAATTTTGTTAGAAGTGAGACGCTTCTTCCAATCAGCAAATACCTCAAATAAAAGCTGAAGAAGAATAATCGCCAGTTTACAGGACAGTATTATGCGACATATTGAACCTAATATTTTAAACGAATCTTGTACAGCATTATCCACTTGCTCAGGAAAGATGTCATGGTTATGGGAACTGATTTGTAAATGGATTAGTTGGTGTGATGGCTACAGATTTGGCATCCTCCTTTCATATTATGGAGTGGATTTCTTAACATTGCATGATAATCATATATGGATTATGTTACCTATGTTTTTTTTTGTAGATCCTGCACCATTACAATGTCCTTATAAGCATGAAATGGAAGTATCGCTACAGGCAGTTGTGGCAATTGTTACTCAGAAGTCTGTACTGGCCCATAAGAGGCATTTGGCATATCCTGACATTACAATGAGCAATAAACGTCATATAGCCCACCTCCCGAGTTAGCAGGAGTCCAACTCTCCCACCAGAAATACAGGTACGAGATTTATCACCATGTCGGTTTAATTTTGTGCTGTATACTTGTCCTTTTTTTTGATATGGAGATGAAACCTCAATTAGAAGATTGAAAGGGCGAAACTATATTTCCACCCTTATTTTGCAGAGGATCATTGATGAGTATTGTATCACCATTTCTTTCTTAACCTAACCTTGATGATTGTTAGCCATCTCTTTTTTTTGGCAACCGGGCTTGATGAGAATGGCATCTTTGAAGTTCCTTTCAAAGCGCCATCTAACTCGTAAAACCATGTCATTGAGGGAGTCTGTGCAACTGCTGCAATTATAGAATATAACCTCCTTTATTTTAATTGCTAATAGCATCATCATAAATGCCAATCATCATCGAAAATACAATCTCTTCTATGTCACAATTTGCTTGAGTATCAATCAGAACAAAAAGAAACCATCTACTTGTAGCATTTGATAATAGCTAGGATCCATCACAAGTCTTCACTGCAACCCTTTGCCCCACATCTCGTTGCATCCCTCTCTTATAGGGTTAAATATTGACCCATTTGCCTTTGAGTTGAGGGAGGAGGCTGACTGATTGCTAGTAGACTTCTCCAGCACTGGGGCTCATTACAGTTGGCTGAGGCTTCGATGCTAGCAATTGCTTCCCCCATCAGAGCCAGAGTGAATGATGGCGGTGAACCTTGACTTGGGAGGGTGGTCATGGCAAGTACTGTTTTTCATCTTTTGTTTGGAAGTGAGATCTCTACAACAGTGGCTATGCACACCAACACCATGTAGGCGCTTCTCTATGTGGTGGGTCGGCCCTGGTTGATTATAGATGTTCATCTTTGGTTGGCTCCTAATGAGGTAGACTCTTCAATTTTGCTGGGGGATGTTCCAAAGACACGTTGGGAGAGGAGATGACTTCCATTTTTTGGTGTGGCTTTGATCTCCAATTTCACAGGGAAGACCTATTCTAATCAATGAAGGTCTCGAAATAGAATGCGAGAGGCCTAAGGGTGGTAGCGAAGAGGTGTATTGTTGAGAGTTGTGTATGAGTGAGTATGTATTTTTCCTTCAAGAGACATATAGAGGCAAGATATTCACGAGAGGTGATGGGGGGAAGCTCTATGCCTTTTATATCGAATAAGAGGTGGAAGACTTCAACCTTACCCTCTTTATATGTGGACTTCCACAATTTGGAGTTATAAGATGTTGCAGAGCTGGGTCTGGTTGATTAAGCATCACTTGGTGAAGCTCTGCATCCACTACTTCTGTATCAATACTTGACCGGTTTTTTTGCTTACTTAATTTGGTTGAGGCATGCGCGGTGGAGACCATGAGAGCTCTGGTGGGGCCTTTATCAAATCACACACCTCTCATTGGTCCTCTACCAGTGGCTGAAGTATTGAGCCCTAATTTGAATTTAAGAAGTCTTCATTGTGCCTGCCCTATTTCCAAGATTGGTAGCTTGAGCCCTGGAAAAGAATTTGACTAAATCCTTGGCCACACTTTGGGTGCTAGGCTCAGATCGATGCACCCTTTCTTGCATCGTTGATTTTATTTTATTTGGATAGATCAATATCAATTTACGATCTTGAAATTATGGGGTGGATAATTTAGTTAGTCAAATCAAATGTATCTTTGGAGGGTTTGTTGAGTGTTGTTTTGCATTCCACCCTCTCAGGAGTACACTAGTCTTTTGACTACTGGGGTGTTTTCTCTAAGTAACAATAACTATACGCCTCTACCTATATAAGGATCCCTAGGATTTTCCTCAAAAAATTAAGGAGCCCCAGAATAGTATAATGGAATTAAGTTCCACCCTCCCTTCTCTATGTCGTTGGCACCCTCCTTGGCAACACCCACACTCATTTGTCACACCTTCCCCTTGACGTCACTCTCCACCTCTAGCCCCACAACCGCCATGCTCTCGCATTTTCTATCGTGTTTATCCTCGACGCCGCCCTCCATCTCTTGCCTCATGATCCCTGTGCCCACATGCTTCTTGGTTTGTCTCATCTCTCGACGTTGTTAGCACATCCGACCCACAGTTGTTGCGCCACATACTTATCTTCAACCCACATGCGGGTTTTAGACAGTTTACCTCGTCTTTTATCGAGGAAACTTGATCCTATCTTGCATATATGATCAAAATTGACGCCATCCAATTTTTTTTGTTTCGATAAGAAAACCTAGTTGGAGAAGAGAATGAGTTGTGTTTATTTCATTGGTCTAGGGTATCTTATATAGAGAAAAACCCTAGAGAGCAAAAAAGGGAAAAATACATATGACCCTGAAAAGTAACATGACTCAAATAAAATAGAAAACACAACTCTAATACCCCCCCTCAAGTTGGAGCATATCCGTCGATCATGCCCAACTTGAAAATTAAATACGAGAGGTGCTTCTTCAGTAGTGTCTTTGTGACAATATCTGCAAGCTGAAGTTCAGTGGAGATGTGTGAAATGGTAATCTTTCCTCCTCATACTACATCACGAATGAAGTGACAATCAACCTCAATGTGTTTGGTCAGCTCATGGAAAATATGATTGGTGGCGATGTACGTAGCAGACTTGTTACAATATAAAGGTACGAGTAGCAACTGAAAGTCCAAGAACTTGTAGAAAAGAGACAAGCCATGTGATCTCATAGGTGGCTTGGGCCATTGCCCTGTATTATGCTTCTACACTTGATCTAGAGACCATTGTCTACTTCTTGCTTCGTCAAGTAACCAGGTTGCCCCCAATGAGTATGGCGTAACCTGTAGTGGATCGACAGTCTTCAGGCGAACTGACATAGTCGGCACCTACATAGGCATAGACATCAGTGTAACCATTGACCCTATAGAAAAGTCCACGTCCAGGAGATTCCTTTAAGTATCAAAGAATTAGAAGAACATCTCATCAATGACTGTAAAGGGGTCTCTCCATGTGTTGGCTGGCTCATAGCATATGATATATCTGGTCTAGTAACAATGAGATAGAGAAGTTTACCCACTAGGCTTCTATACTGTGTAGTATCGTCAAACATGGCCTCAAATTTCAACGAAATTCAGTCGAATTTCTGTCGAATATCGATGTCCAGTCGAAATCGAAATTCGACCGAAATGGTCGAAATGACCAAAATATGGGGGCCTTAGTACAAAAAATGACCAAAATGATCGAAATTTCGGTCGAAATTTGATCGAAATTCGACCGAAATTCCGTTTCGGTCGGTCACCAAAATGGTAACTGAAACCGACATTTAGGGCCTTGTCATCAAATGCAAGATCAATAGATGCGGAATGTTTCCTGAGTTATGCGGAAGTGGTCTCTGGCTCCGCAGCGTCGAGGCTCTCTCAAAAGTTGATTTCACTTCGCAATCGACTGTGTGCTTCCAGAAAGAAGGTTAAGGCCTCCTTGTTATCAGAACAACATGTTAATCATTTGACTTAGATGGTGATCACGGAGGAGGTGAAGGTGGTCGTTTGGAACCTTGACGCTGATGGTGCCCCACGTCCAGATGGTTTCCCCGTATTCTTTTTTTGCGGGTTCTAGGAGCTCGTCAGAAGGGAGGTTGTTGATGTGGTGGAGGAGTTCACTGATTCCAATACATGCTTTAACAAGGTCAATAGGATGTTAATTTTCCTTCTTCCAAAGAAGGATGCTTCCGAGGCTATTGATGATTTTCGGCCCATCGCCTTATCTAATGCTATCTATCTGATTGTGGCAAAGGTCTTGGCTATAAGACTGAATCGTGTGATGGAGCATCTCATTTCATCGCTTCAATGTGCGTTTATTCCAGGGAGATAAATTGCTGACAGCCTGGTTATGGCAGTTGAGATCATTGCGGACTAGAAAAGATATGGGTCGAAGGAGGTGTTGTGGAAGGTTGACTTCTCCAAGGCATATGCCACTGTAGATTGATGTTTCTAATGGATGGCGATGGCGAAACGTGGTTTCCCTTAAACATGGATCTCTTGGATGAAACGTTATGTTACCGCAGCTTCCTATACGGTGCTTGTCAATGGTAGACTGGAGGGTGGTTTTTTCCAGCCACAACATGGGGTTAGACAGGGATGTCCCTAGTGCCAATGCTTTTTGTGATCGCAACTGATGTACTTGCTTGCATGATGACCCAAGTGGTGCAGAGTGAGATTTCGAGGGAAAACACTTCTGATGGGATATCTATTCTCCTGCTACAATATGCAGGCAATACCATTTTTTATTGATGTTGGTGTTGAGGAGGCTAGAGGCATGGCCTATACAGTAGAGATTTCAGGGAGCTTTTTAGGCTGGTACTCAATCATGGGAAGTCTATTGCTGTTTCGTTTGGGCACTCTGTTGATGATGCTCGTGACTGTTGTGCCGTGTTTGGCATTGAGAGAGGCTCGCTCTCGATTCGCTATTTGGGGTTTCCCTGTCGACCAATAATCTCAAACTGACGGACTGGTTCCCTGCCATTGAGAAGTTGGAGAAGAAACTTTCAGACTGGAAGGCGTCGATTCTCTCTGTGGGGGTTGTTTGGTGCTTGTGAAAGCGGTTCTATCAGCCATCCCCATATACTTCATTTCATCATGCTTGCTTCTAGTTGGTATTAGACGTCGATTGGAGACGCTTATGAGGCATTTTCTTTTTGGGAAATGAGCCAAGAGGTACATGGGCTACATCTAGTTGACTGGACCATGGTTACATTGCCTTTCGAAGATGGTGGTCTCGAGATACTATGCTTAGATTATATGAATGAAGCTCTTCTCTTAAAGTGGGTTAACATGATTTGGGGAAAAAGCGATGATCTGTGTTGTAGACTCATTCGCCAGATTTACGGTATTGGTGTTCTGTACTCGTTACGTCAGCTCCATACCTCCAGGTCATCTTCCTTCTGAAAAGGGATCAAATCAGTGCTACCTCATTTTCAGGATCTCTTTCTTCCATCCTTGGGGGATGGTAATATGTTTACTTTCTGGACTGACAACTGGTCTGGCATCGGAACACTCTCTTCTAGGTCCCCCGTCTGTTTGCTATGGCAGCTAATCATGATGCAAAGGTGGCGGAGTGCTGGGTTGACAAAAATTGGATGCCTCAGTTTTTAACGGACTTCTCTGATCAACGTCTTGAGGAGTTTCTACTGCTTTTGGATTCCATCGGACAAGTCGACAGGCCCACCACTGGGCAGGACCACTGGGTGTGGAGGTCCAACCCTTTCACCGTCAAGCGTGCCTATAATGCTATCAATAGAACACCTCCATCAAGGACAGATACTTTGATTTGTGATTGCAGCTTTATCTGAAACCTGAAGCTGCCAAGTAGAATTGGATTCTTCATGTGGCTTTTTCGTAGAAAAGCATCATGACTAGATATCATTGCGTCAGATTGTTTGAAGTTATCTCTGATATATGCTCTCTCTGTAAGAAGAAAATTGAGTAAGTTGATCACATTTTCTTCAATTGTGAGAAAACTTTGCCTGCCTGGCAAGATAATGAGGCGGATTGGATGCCCCTTTAGAACATGGACTCGTTTTGAATTTCCTTATTTGAGGCAAAGATCTGTCTAGAGAGGATCTTCTTCTGCCTCTTGCAATTGTTTGGACGGTCTAATTAGCCAGAAACAACTCTCTCTTCTCTTGTAATCGTTTCTATGCGGAAAATGTAATATTCCATTTTACGACTCTCCTCGAGTCTTGGCTTCCGTAAGTCTTCTTGAACTTTTACCAATAAATCTGAGGCGGATACCACATAATTTCCCCCCTCTTTTGGTTTCGAAAAAAAACGTTTCTTGAGTTTGCAGGGATGCCGGATGGCTTGCATCCAAGTAATCGAACTTTAGTTAGAATGTTAAGGCAATACTTCCTCTGAGAGAGATGTAGCCCCTCTGTAGTGTGTATCACCTCAATGCCAATAAAGTAACGGACTTGGCCAAGATCTTTCATGACAGAGACTTTCTGGAGGAAAGTCTTGGTCTTTGAAATGCCGGGTTCATCGTTTCCAGTGATGACCATATCATCAACATAGACAATGAGAATGTTGGTGCCAATACACTATCATCTGACGAAGACAAAGTAGTCAAATGTCATCCCCTGAAACCCAAGAGTGTTGATCTTAGTAGTAAATCTGCCAAACTATGCCCTAGGGCTCTATTTCAGGCCATAGATAGCCCTACATTATCGACATACACACTCCCCTCGAGTCGTAATCAGACAGTTGCATCATATAAACGTCTTCTTTGAGGTCACCATAGAGGAAGGCGTTCTTTACATCAAGTTGAAAAATTAACCGGCCTTAACAGAAAGAATGGTGCGTATGAACCCCATTCTGGTAACTGGAGAGAATGTCTCATAGTAATCAACCCAATAGGTTTATGTAAAGCCTTTTGCAACTAATCTGGCTTTCAATCTGCCAATGGACCCGTCAGGCGACTGTTTGGTTATGAAAACCCATCTGCAAGCCACAAGCCGAACACCCGGGGGGCACAACACGTGCCCCGGGAGGTAAGGGCATTCATCTCCTCATCTATGGCATGTCGCCATCCCTGTTCCCGCATTGCACACGATGATCTTTGGGACATAATTGGCATTCAAGGCATCTGCAAACCTCTTGTCACAGCTATATAAACCATCAATAGAAGTAAAATATGACATAGTGTGAAAAGTACATTGCTTCTTTTGCTTGCAGAGAGTTATTAGAAGCTTCTTAGGTACATCCGAGGTAGCAGTGGTGGGAGCACTTGAAGATGGCATATCATCCTGCAAAAAAGGAACATGCAAAGGAATAGAAGCATGTGTACTGGTGTACTTGCATGTATAGACTATTGGTGGAGGTGGAAGATCCGAAGAGATGTCACCACAGTCTGTGTAAAGAAGCTAGTCTGCTCAAATAAAGTGACATCCGCAGAAATATAGTATTGATACCCAACAAGATCATATTATCGATGGCCTTTCTGAGCACGAGAGTACCGAAGAAAGACACACTTGATGGCCCTAGGTGACAACTTGTCAGCTGTATGGAAGTGATAAATAAATGCAATGCACTGAAAAATTCTTAGATGTAAAGGCAAATGAAACTCAGTGTGGGATAGTAAAGAGAAAAGATTCCCCCCCTTTTAGGACAGAAGAGGGAACCCTATTGATGAGATGAACATTAGTAAGGACGTCATCTCTTGAATAGTACTTGGTAACATTCATCTGAGTGAGGAGAGATCTAGCAATATCAAGAAAATGTTAAGAGTTTCCTTCGTGCTACCTCATTCTGTTGAGAGGTATATAGACATGATGTTTTGACATATTAAAAAAAAGATGTCAAGTGTTGTTGGGTGAACTCAAGTACATTGTCAGTTCGAATAATTTGACACATGTAGAGAAAGAAATTTTGACATATTGAAAGAATTTTCTGACAATTCTATTGATCTCCGAATGTTCCTTTATTAGGTAAACCCAAGAGGATCTATTATAATCATCCACAAATACAATAAAATAGCGATGACCACATTAGACCAGACAATGTCCCCAAACATCACAATGAAAAAGACCAAAAAGAGTGGTACGAAGGGACTCAGCATGAACTGGAAAAGAAGCTCGATGGTGTTTACCGTACTCACACGCCTTGTACTGAAAGGTCTTTCGAGTAGAGAGTTCAGGGAACATCATGGAAAGAGCCTTGGCATAAGGATGCCCAAGGTACATATGCCATTGGAGAGGGTCTTCGAAGATGGATGCATCACCAAGAAACTTAGAATATGAGGGTATGCCAAGATAATAGACGCCATTCTTCTCATGCCCCCACCATTAATCTACCTCCTCTGGATGTCCTGAAAATAGCAACATAATTCATCAAATATCACATAGCAATTAAGCTCAACACAGAGCTTATGAACAGATAATAAGATGAGAGGGAAATCAGGAGTACGACGAACCCCAAAAAGTTGTAGCTTTGAGGAAAACTCTATGGTTCCGACAGTAGTAACCTACGAGTGAGTCCCATTGGCGACTCGAACCAACTTCATTGAGGAAGAGGGTTTGGAAAATGTTAGTAGACTATCTTCTCCAGTCGGATGAGTAGGGGCTATAGAGTCAATCATCCAAGCGGTAACGGTAGGGGTCGCATGGTTAGTTATTGTACATGACAGAGTAGCTAAGGTAGTCTCACTGGAAGAAGAAGTGGGCCCGAGATTTTAGAGAATTTGTATCAAACATGAATAGTACATCATTGAGTTGTGCTGTCTTTCCACTGGGGCTTGTAGTAGGAGATGCCTCTTCCACATCATAGGTGTTCGCATAGGCACTATTGGCTTGATAAGGAGGTATGCCAGACTTCTACCAGTATTGTTTGGACGGATGGTTCCAGCAACCACAGTGAATGCACCGTGGATACTGATCAATAGAATCTCGTCCACGATCATGATCAAAGTCACACCCATGCCCAAAATCTTGTCCACGACCCATGACCAGGGTCCCGTCTGCGACCTCATCGAAAGCTATGTCATCCTCTCCTAGATGATGTGACATATGCGGAACTCTCCGCGGGAGGTAAGGTAGAAAGCTGTGAAACAAATGTCTCCAGTTCCTCAAAATGTCCAAAAATGACCTTCATCGTTGATAGTGTATCAGATATCAGAAATTGCTCCTTCATTGCATGATATCTGGGATGCATGCCATCAAGAAAATGATACGCTTGCCAGTCCGAACACTCTTGTACCTATTTGGTACAACATAAGGGTTGAAAGATCGTAAGCTCCTCGTACATGCTAGTGAGATGCCTATAGTGATCAACAAGGGAAGAGTCACCCTTTGATGCAAACCCGATCTACTTATAGATGATAGCAAGGCAGGACTTCGTCGTCTTCTGAGAATATGTTTGCTTAAGGTCATCCCACATCTCCTTGGTCATGTCTTTGAAAAGCAAATTTGAGGCAATATGTGCCTCAACGCTATTGGTCATCCAGTCGATAACCTGGTAGTTGTCTGCGAGCCATTTATCATATTCTTTATCTTTCTCACATGGAGGATCTTTAATCAGAATATGGACCTTTTGTTAACCACCAATGTACACCTTAAAGGAGTGATGCAAATCGGAGTTTTGCGTGACGACGAAAAGTAACAATTTTGAACGGTGGATTTTTGGTGGAGAAAATAGAGGGGTTGAGAAAAGAAAACACGCCGGATACGCGAGGTTTGAGAAGAAGAACGCGTAGATCGCGAGGAGAGAGAGGGAGAAGGAGGGAGGTAGAGAATAATTCTCAATTTTATAACACACTGAACTGTTTAAAAACAATGGACCATCATCCCTTTATATAGGAGGGATGAAATTACAAAAATAGAAATCAAATTCAAATTGACAACTAATTATCCTAAATAGACTCTAACTATTTAACCGACTAACTACCTAATTTGAAATTCAAAATCTCTGACCAACTAATTGAGATCACAGGCGATCTCGTTTATTCAATTTAAAAATACGACGACGTGAATAGACGTAAATAAAATTAACATATAACATTAATTAAATATGCATCCCTATATTCTTGTTCCATGCTGCATCAAGGAGCGAGACCATAGCATATAGTTTTCGTTGTCCTTCTGTTTGATAGTGGTGCCTTGTGTTATCATAGAAGATGGAGTGGACAAGGACTTCGTCTTGGTAGAAGTAGATGGTATGATGGTCAGATAGAGAGATCAAAGTTCTGTTCTTGATCAATTACACATAGAAGGGTGGAAAAGTGCCCTAGAACTCACACATGTATCCACACAAGATCTGGATTTTGAAGAATCAACATGGCAGAGGTGCTGGAGATAGCCGTTGGTGGCACTGACAACACCCGAAGATGCGCTGAAGGCGCTAGGGTAGCACACCTGGGCGGCGTTGGGTAGCGCCTGGGTGGTACCTGGGCAAAGCCTGGACGACGTTAGGGCAACATTGGGCAGCGTTTAAGAACCCATCGAGGCCTCATATGAGACCCTTAGACGAGGAAGAAGGGTCCGCACAAGGTTCGAGGCTGGCGGCAGCGGTGGTTTTAGGTATAAGCCTTAGTGTAGGACCGTTGCTTTGATACCATGTGGAGAAGAGAATGAGTTGTTCTGTTTATTCCATGGGTTTAGGGTCTCTTATATAGAGAAAAACCTTAGAGAGCAAAAAAAGAGAAAATACATATATGACCCCGAGGGTTACTGACTCAAATAAACATGAAACAATAACTCTCTAACACCTGGCAATGTAAAAGAAAGATGCCAGAATGTAAGGTGACATCCATGGATACGATGGAAGAAGCATACACTTGGGCTCAATCCCCAAATTGGACACGGATTAATCACCCCAAAAAATTAAGAATATCTTGATGATCGTACGAGGGTACAAGGAACATATCCTTCTTGAACCAGAGCCGACAACCATGACATGCAAACACGCCATCTGGAACAAGGATGATGGGATTGGTGATGCAACATAATAACTATATTTTTTATATCCTGCATCATCTATTAGTACTAGTGTTTCCAATTCCATTACCTAGCCAATCTAAGTTATTTGAGTCTGTTAAAAGGCCCAGTATAAAAGGCCTTACCCTACCTTTTTGTTTTGGATTTTTAGTTTAAACTTGGTGGTTATTTTGTTAGAAATTGGCCTATATAAAACCCCCACCCATCCAATGTAAGTAAAGGCAATTGAATGAGAACCTACGTTTTCCATCCTTTATTATACTCTCTCTCTCTCTCTCTTCGCTCCCTATTTTCTTCCCCTGTGAGAAACTCTAAACCCCACATCCCCTTTTCTTCTCCGCCAATGCACTTTCTTCTTTCCTCCACTCCTCTTTCCCCTCCTTCCCTCTGCTGCCAACACCACCATCACCTCCAAATCTCCACCGCCGCCAACACTGTCACTATCACCCACTGCCGCCAGCACAATCATCACCTCCTATTCTCCGCAGCCGCCAAAACGATTGCCCTCCCAATCTCCCCACTCGCACCTCCTATGTTTCAGCTTGACCCCAACGCTGTTTCTCGCTGCTGTCGTCTTCAATCAGGCCCAATTGTTGCGCTACATCCCTGCTGCTGTGGTAACTATAGTTGTCCTTTTTTCTGTTTTAACTTTTGTCTGTGACTTGTTGTGCTCCCCTTGGTTTGATGAGGAATGATTTCCTCATGGCCTGTTAGCCATTAGATCGCAGGTTGCCTTCATTTAACCTTTGGTTCGAACCATCTCTGGAAGCTAAGTGCTTATTTTGTTTCATCTTTGAATTATGCATTTGTATTTTTTCCAGCCATTAGTTCTACCAAGAAGCTCTGAAATTGTTACTAGATTGTATTAATATTTTTTCAAAAGTTCTTGGTTGCCTTTTTTTATCCACATCATATGACCCTTATTTAGCATTGTTCCTGGATTTTAAAGAAAAAACCTTTTCTCTGTTCAAGATCAATTTCACAGTTTAAATTCGTTATTACTTTTAAATTCACGTGGTTATTACTTTTAAATTCACGTGATTGCATCAGATAGTGTGCTTATGGATCATGGTTAACGTGATTATCAGAATCATGAATGATCTGATATACTATGAGAGTGCTTTTTATATGTGGACTTCCTTAATAGCTACATATAGGCAGAAAAAGAACTCAAGTAGAATGTTCCAGATATACT
Source organism: Ottelia alismoides (assembly GCA_037367405.1). Lineage (NCBI taxonomy): Eukaryota > Viridiplantae > Streptophyta > Magnoliopsida > Alismatales > Hydrocharitaceae > Ottelia > Ottelia alismoides. The sequence continues at coordinate 414,043 of JAZKJV010009071.1, read as the reverse complement.
TTGACATGATGAACCTGAATCAAGCAAGACGACCTCGGGCTGAGTACCTTTGTCTATCGAAATCTTTATTTGAACAATATAATTTTGTGTTCTAGGATGCACCTATCTTGAACAAAAGGAATATCATCGACACATGACGATTATGGTATTTCTTATAGGGTTGGACACATGCTACACCGCGTTCATGACCAGATGATCACAACCGTCACTCTTCATACCATAGAGGAGACATAACAATTTCAATTGAGTTATGGTCGTCCACATTATGGCTACTTCTTAGATCCAGAGACATACCACTGCTCTTGCTAATCCATCTGGACGAGGAGGCCATGACTCATACAATGGGACATGACCATCGTCGTTCTATGCCATGGCGAGGATGCAACACCGTCTAGGGAACTTTTATAACAAACTGGGGGCATACTGAGGATATTTGCTATAGCATACATGGGTATCCATAACCTGCTACATGAACCCTCACTACTGGGGGTGATAGTTTATCTAAAGGGGACTTTGAAGATTTGATACACTGCACCAACATGTTCGATCCTGGGGATACTACATGTTCCCAGCAACGCGACCATCCAAACACGGTATCCGTCTTCCGCTCATGTGTCTATGTTGGCTCCATCAACATTTTTGTTAGATCAGATTGGTTAATTTATATAGGCACCTCCACTCACCTCCATGGAGAAAAGAATCTACTCCATGGAGGTGAGTGGAGGTGTCTATATAAATTGAGAAATCTCTTTCGACAAGAGAAAAGAATCTACTCCAAGAGAAAGAGATTTCTCAATGGCTATAATTAAGTCCTCATTCGACAACGAATAAGATTTGAATTATCTCTTTTAATTACCAATTAAATAAAGCAACAAAATCAACAACGATTAGAAGCATGGTGGTTGTCTATGCGTCTTCAAACATGGGTGTCCACCTTGTCCTAAAAGTTGTTGAAGTTATTGTATATTTATCATATGATAATCTAATTATCATAATTGGTAATTTATGAGAGAACCCTCGTAACTTATGAATTTTATTCATAAATACAAATAAAAATGTAAATCAAATTTATATTTAAATTCCAATGTGAATCATATTCACATAAGTACCTTAAAATAATTATATGAATCAAATTTATATAAATATTAATTAGTGTGAATCATATGTTAATTAATGAATTATGTTTGTGAATCATATTTACAATGATTATGACATTAACTATTATTGTCTTAATATTGACATCACATAATACGGATGCTAATCCAATTATGACTCGTGAGACACAAATACATATACTTGGAGATAATGTCAGGGTTTATACCACTTTTGGCGAACGTAATACACTCCTCTCTTTAAGGTTGAGTTGAAACGATTCACACTCTAAGTGAGCTCAACGAATCGCATCACACTCTATGTGAGCTAGAGAATGTATCAAAGAGCTGACCACAACCTCCATGACCATTTCTAATCAGTGTCCAAATCTTTTGGAGCTTAAAAATGAGCTCATGAGTTGAGTTCATCACCCCTTTTCCATTTCTATTTCTATTTCCAACATTTGAACCTTGAAAGGAATTGGATATCGGAATCAAATGAAATGAGACTTAATCCAATTAGTTCTCATATCATTAAGCCAAGTAGCAGAGTCACTAAAACCCATCCGATTTCATCATCCCCTTGGAATGGAAGTATCATGATAGATGATCTATTAAGATAGATTTAACCATGAGTATCCTCAATACTCATCCATCATTCATACTGGAAGACATTGATAAATCCAAAGTTCAAACCATAGTTTGACTGTCTCCTGGAACATATCAATAGATTTCTCATTCGATAATTGGATGATAATACTAATCATATACTTTCCAAAAGCATATATTGATATCTCGATTTCGTGTCTTATTTCATAAATAAGACGACCATGCATGGAATTCTTTATGACCTCAAAATATCTCATGAGTAAGCCCTGTCTCACGCGGTTCATCAATTATGAACCTGTATGATTTCGCTGAGAGATCATACTCATCATATGTCTTTATATGCATACCAGCTTGCTGGTATATGGACCTTTGTTAGGTCTTCAACCTAATCGACTGTCTAATGTGCATGTTCATGCATGTAGATGTATATTTATCTTCGATCAAATGATGTGTGCCTGATCGTGGCATTTAAGATTCATGTCTTAGTTTGTCTTGATCTCATCAAGTCAACTCTTTGACTTGACTATTTCGACACTTCCGAATCACTATTCCTATGCGGAGGATCTGCATCAAGAAGTCGGCCGGAAATCAGTCTTTAGAGAAATATTGCCATCTCTTTCTCGGACTGGAGATCTTTAATATTCAATATGGCCATGGTACATAACCCTAATTGTAGAAAGGGACCTTAATATTAAGTGCATTCACAAACATTTATTTCAAATGGACATAATAAAACAATAACTTTTATTGCATTAATGGGTCGCCAAGGGCTTACAAGTCCAACATTAATGTGTAGGGACCCAACCGATATTCTGATCATCTGGGAAATAGATGTTGTCTTGTTCTTGTGGATGGCTTCTCTCGTCTCACATACTTTTTTGCTGAAAAATAAATTTGATGTCTACTATATTATAGTCAAGTTTATTAACGAGATAGAAGTTCAATTTGGTGTCAATGTTAAAACTCATCAATCCAGCAATGCTAGTGAATTCCTTTCACATGACATGTATTCTTTTTTCTCTACCCAAGGGACATACAATGCATCACTTGTGCTTAAAAGTTATAGCAAAATGGGTTGCTAAAACATCAGCACATTCTTGATATTGCCTGAACCTTACTTTTGTACTATGATGTTTCATCTACATATGGGGGAATGCAATCCTTACTGTATATCGTCTACTTCCATCTATGATTAAATTCCCATTGAGATCCTTTACCCAAGAAAACGGGTGTCCGTGTTCATTTTAAAGATTTGGGTGTGGCCTTCGTTCACATTCTTGGTCATGATAAGGATAATGCAATCAAATGTGTGTTCTTAGGGTATGTTAGAAACCAGAAAGGACTTTGTTTCTATGATCTTAGGCCACGGAAGCACTACACTACTGCAGATGCTACCTTCTTTGAATGTCTTCCTTTCTATTCCAAGTTTGGTACTCATGTGTCTCCGCCTTCTCTAATCTTAGACTCTGCTCCTATTCATGTTTTCATTCTGCAAGATGATTAGTACATGATTAAGTATTAACGGAGACACCCCTTCTGAGCCAACACCGCGTCTCACTAAAGTATGTCCTCCGAATGGTGTTTCACAGAATGACAACATTTCTCCTACCATATATACAACAGCATGGTCAGGAGACATTCAAGCTACTGATACAAGAGATCTCCTCTTAGCTCTCAAAATGGAACAAGACAGTGTATCAAGCACTCTATTTCAGCCGATGTTTCTTTTTCAGGCTTTGGATCATCTACAAACAGTTTGTCGAGGCTCTATCCACCACAAATATCCTTAGTAATTATAACGAGGTATTTTATGATTCTAGATGACGACTAGAAATGGAGGAAGATATAGCTTCTTTTGTCTCACGTGGCACATTGTAGCTAGTTAATCGACCTAGTGACGATAAGTTGTTTGGATTTAGACGTGTATTTACAGTCAAAAGTAAGGCCGATGAATCGATTGCTCGGTACAATGCTCGATTAGTCGCCAAAGGGTTTAATCAAGCATACAACGTTGACTTCTCCGACACCCTCTCCCCGATTGTTCGTCTCTCCACAAGATGATCCTTATGTCAGTAGCCGTACAACTTGATTAGCCTTTTGCACCAACTTGATGTAAAGAATGGCTTCCTATATGATGATCTATTGGAGGTGGTATACATGCAACTTTTCCTAGATTTAAGGCTCAAGGAGAGTGTCAGAAAGTATGCTTATTAAGCAATCTATGGGCTTAAACAGAGCCCTCGAGCGTGGTTTCAAAAACTATTAGAGGTCTTAGAAATCATAGGTTTTTCTAGGTCATCGATAGATCACCTTGTGCATGCGGTAGAAAGGAAAAGGGACTATGGTGGTGCAAGTTTATGTGGTTGATATCTTCTTCATAGGATATGATTTTGGCGACATTACCGAGGTGAAGAAGCAACTAGTTAAACTTGTAATCAAAGGTTTGGAGCCCTTAAGATACTTCCTTGGCATTGAGATAGCTCGGTTCCACATGAGGTCTAGTTATGTCCCAATGAAAGTATTCTACTGATCTACTTTAGGAGATAGGGATGATGTGAACTAAACTAGCACATATACTTATAGACCCACAATACACACATATATTAACAGGGAATGATTGAAGTTACAGGTTGCTACATATGGTTAGTTGCGAAAGTTGTATATGATCATCAAATGACCATATATGTCACTTGCAGTTGGCAAGCTGATTCAGATCATAGACTCTCCTACCTTACCACACTTTGATGCATGGATGATGATCTTGAGATATATCAAATCCTCTATAGGAAGGGGCCTATATTTACAAAGGACAATACTTTTGATCTCATAACCTATTCTGACGTAGAATACGATGGATGCATGCCGGGTTGAAAATCTACTATCGGATTCTACGCTTACCCAACAGGGAACTTGGTAACATAGAGAAGTAAGAAATAAACACTTGTATGCCATTCAAGTGATTTGAGTGAGTACAAACTATGACTCATACATCAACATAACTAGCATGGATTCGATCCATACTTATAGATTTTTATATCATTCCCACATTCATTGTGGAGCTTAGGTGCGATAATCGAGGATCAATGCTTATAGCTAACAACCCTATGTTTCACGAATGTACCAAACATGTGGAAGTTAATTGCTATTACACTAGAGACCTAGTATAAAGAGGATTGCTCCGTACTCTCAGTAAATGTACCAAACATATGGAAGTTAATTGCCATTACACTAGAGACCTGGTATAAAGGGGGTTGCTGGGTACTCTCTTTGTACCTTCTACAAATCAGACTGCCCATATGTTCACTATCCAATTGCTCGTACGGAATTTGAAAAATATTGCAACAAGCTGAGTACGGTTGACATATAGGTTTCGGCTTGAAGTGGAGTTGAGTGTTATGTTATGCTAGAAAATAGGATGCGGAAGCATATTAGAGAATAAATAAATAAAACTTGAAGAACACAGAGATTTACGTGGAACCCTACTCCCTAAGGAGCGGGATCAGACCACAGGAGAATGCCTCAAAGGGCATATGCTTCATTGCACTTTCTCAATTGAATACAATGGGTGTAGGGGTCTATACGTAGCCCTTCCTGAGTCTCCACATCTCTAAACTGGTAGATGCGGGCTAAACTCTGGATGAGGTAAATGGATCCTGGAGTGATCCATTTACCCATCTACAACTCAACTGACACACAACTCAAATATTCCAACACTCCCCCTCAAGCTGGAGCATGCAATGCTCGGCTTGGACAACCAGAAAGAAAACTCAACTCATGCTACATGACACTACAAACAATATCAACTCAACACACACAACTATCGGTTGATATTGAGGACGTTGCTTCTCATGCCATGCAGGTGAGGAGGACGAACGGGCTGGAGTGTGAGTCAACTGAATCTCCTCGTCGGAGAGCATGTGCTTTGAACTGCACCCATCAGTGTCACTGCAACTGGAATGAGTCTCCACCTGAAAAACTTTGGCCTGCCACAACATGTGGACAACTGCTCCATCTCTGAAAAGGGTCGAACTGAAAAAGCCGTGGTGTGCAATCCTCGTTGGAGTCCACGGTCGCTGGAGAATGGAGTTTGAAAAGTCTCCTCGTCGGAGAACTGGGTCTCTCCTATCTGGCACAGAGAATGGTACTCTATTCTGGAGTCCCTATGATACCACAGGCTCGTATTCGTGATCGGTTGGCGGCTGAGGCTGTGATTTTGCGGCTTGACCTTCTCGAGAACGACAGGGATCTGACTCAGGGCGAGTTGGCAGAGCGCGCTGCCGCCGTTGCGACGGTCCGGCTGGAGGATCGAAAGCGTTCAATCGAATGGCGTCAGCGATCTCGGGTGAGGTGGCTCAAGGAGGGGGACGCCAATTCTGCTTACTTCCACAGAGTGGCGAGTGGCCGCCGCCGCTCTAATTCTATTTCATCTATCAACATTGGCGGTACGCTTTTTGAGGGGGAGATTGATGTTGGGGTGGCCGTGGGGAACTATTTTCGTGCTGCGTTTGGTTCCTCGGCTTTGCGTCGGTGGCGGTGGTCGGGCCAGGGGGCTCCGGCTCTTAATGCGTCTTCCGCGGAGGGGCTCGTGCTACCGCTTTCTTTGGAGGAACTCAAAGGGGCCGTTTGGGACCTCAATTCTGATGCTGCGCCGGGGCCTGATGGCTTCCCGGTCTGTTTCTACAAGGACTTTTGGGATATTCTTGCGAACGATGTTCTGGCTGTGGCGCGGGACTTCTGCGAGGGGAACGATGGTTTCGATATTCTCAATCGGTCTCATATTGTCCTTATTCCAAAATCTTCTTCGGCTACTCGGATTGAGGACTTCCGGCCTATCTCCATCTCCAATGTGATTTATTTAATTATTGCCAAGGCCCTGGCGCGACGCCTGGCACCGCTCCTCGACTCGCTCATTTCGCCTGCGCAGGCCGCTTTCGTGCGTGGAAGGCAAATTTCAGATTGCTATGCGGTTGTTTCCGAGATTATTGCGGCGTGGAGGAAGAATGCCACTAAGGGGATTCTCTGGAAGATTGATTTTGCGAAGGCCTATGATACTCTTGATTGGCGGTTCTTATGGTCCGTTCTTTGGAGAAGGGGGTTCCCTTCAACATGGATTTCGTGGATGCGGCGTTGTGTGTCAACGGCATCACTTTCTCTTTTGATCAATGGTCGTTCGGTTGGGGGCTCTTTCCAACCTAGGAGGGGGATTCGTCAGGGCTGCCCCCTTGCTCCTCTCCTTTTTGTTCTGGCGGTTGATGTTCTGCCGCGCATGATTGAGGGTGTTGTGGCGGCTGGGCTGTCTCGCGGCTGCTCTTTTGGCACTTACCACGTCCCGCTCGTTCAATTTGCTGATGATACAATTTGCTTCATTGAGGGTGATCCTTCGAATGTTTCCCCTATGGCTACTACTCTTCAACTCTTCAGCGAGCTCTCGGGTCTTCAAATCAATGGCAACAAATCTAAGGCAGTCCCTTTCTCCATGTCCACGGCGGAGGAGGCGGAGTGCTCGCGTATGCTGGGCTGTCCTGCCACCGACCTCCCCTTTGATTACTTGGGGTTACCTCTGACGGTGGGCCGTGCGCGCACTCGTGATTGGAAGTCGATCGTTGAAAAGGTGGAGCTTCGCTTGGCTGGGTGGCGCGCGGCTATTCTCTCACGTGGTGGGCGGTTAGTGCTTCTGAAAACGGTTCTATCTTCCATCCCTATCTACTTTCTCTCGGTGCGGGGGATGCCAAAGGGGGTTCGTTTGCGTCTGGAGAAGTGTATGCGGGGCTTTTTGTGGGGGAAGAAGGGGGGAGGGCGGAAGGGTGTGCACCTCGTGGCCTGGGATGAGGTCACGCGTCCTAAGAAGGAGGGCGGGCTGGGCGTGAGGCACCTGGCGACGGTGAATGATGCGCTCTTGCTCAAATGGGCGGCGAGGATTTGGGGTAGGGAGGACAACTTCTTGATAAACTGCTTGAGGGTTGCGGCTGGGGATGGCTTTCTTTCTGCATTTCGTGGTGATTATCAGGGACAGGTATCAACTTTTTGGCGAGGGGTGATGGGCGCTCTTATAAGAAATCGCTCCTTATTTTCAATCAAGCTCGGTGATGGTAATTTGATCCGCTTCTGGGACGATGACTGGACGGGAAGGGGGCCCCTACGGCTCCTCTTCTCCCGCCTTTACGCCTTGGTGCCCAACAAAGATGTAACGGTGGCCTGCTGCTGGGATGGGCGTGCTTGGTGCCCCCCAATTTCTGAGTTTCTGTCGGAATCAACGGATGCATGACTATATCGCTCTCATTTCCTTTCTTGTTGATGCCCCTGTGCCTTCTTGGGGCCGTGACTATTTGGCCTGGAAGAATGGGTCGTTCTCTACCAGTGACGCTTACAAGGCAATCTTGCCCATCTTCGCTGGGGCAGATGACATTTTCTTGCGCGACTGCCGATTCTTGTGGGGGCTCAGGCTTCCTGAGCGAGTTAGTATTTTCCTTTGGCTTCTCCGTCGGGGAAGATTGCTAACTCGTGATCGTTGTGCCCGGATGTTCCCAAATTCTTCGCCTCTCTGTGGCCTCTGTGACTTGGAAACGGAAAGTATTGATCACCTATTTCTACATTGCAGCTGTGTTTCTGCTATTTGGGCGGACTTGGGTTGGCTGGATCTGTCATCTTTCGCTCCTTTCTGTCATAGCTTGTTCTGTGGTAGGGGGCGGCCACGGCTTGCGCTGCTGGATCCTATCTCGCGGCTTTGGAGCCTATGGCTGGGACGAAATGAAGCTATCTTCGCTCGCCAGCGGTTCTATTTGGAGAATATTCGCTCCACGGCCTCGGGCTTCCTTCGTGACTGGACCTCTTTGTAATTATGTTTTAGCTGCGGGGGTAACGCTCTTTGTTTACCCCCTGTACCTTATTTTGTATTTTCTGCTCTTCCATTTCCCCTTGTAAGTATTTCTTCCTCTTTTTAATGCATTGGGGTGAGCACCTTCGCGTGTATCCCCCTTTTTTTGAGCCTCAAAAAAAAAACTTTACCCACATGGCATAGGGACTGGTCTTCTACTTTGGAGTCCCTATGGCTCACATGAAAACTCTGGCTGACAAAACAAGAATGATGGGAACCACACAAAAGATGTCATACATGTGCTCATCTGAAAGAAGACCGCATACATGCGCGTCTGAAACTGAGGACTAGGAATCAATCGTCGAGTTTGAACATCTGAACGGTAGAGTCTGAAACTGGCTGATCTGGAGAATCAGAATCTGAAGAAGACATGTGACGCTACACAATACTCCCCCTTTCTCCATACTAGTCGGAATACATGACATCGACTATGTTGGGAGAAGATAATAAATCGAGGAAAAACATGAAACCAAATGAGCCGTCACATTTTTTCGGCTTTTCTCAATAAAAATCATTTTTTTTTCAAAATCATTTTTTTAAATCATCATCATTTTTTCCACCAGCTATTTTATTCCTTTTTTTATAGCCGTCACCCCTTTTTTCATTTAAACCATTCAATTTTTTTCGGCTTTTCTCGCATTTTTTTTCAAAATTTTTTCTCGCGTACGGGTTTTTTTTGTACGCACTCACCTTTTTTTCTCAAGCAGGCCTTGGCCCGCTTGGGCACGGGAGTAGCAAAAAATGATTTTTTTTACTCTCTCATGGCCCACTGTTAGGCTTCTTACAAGATAAGCACAAATATATATTTTTTTAAAACATACGACAATGACAGGCACATTACATGCCTTCATAAGAGAGGGCATCGACCCTCCCTCTTCACGTGTTAGCGTTCCCAAGTGGGAACCCATCGTTTCTGCGCAGCCGCCTCAAGGGTTCCCATTGGGGAACCCCTCACCATGTCAGAAGTGGAGGGGAGCTGCCATCTCCTGCTATGCGATGAGATGGGAGATAGGAGATGAGGCCGATCGCCTTCGCCTGCCGCGTAGAGCTCCGCTTGACTCCAAGAGAGCATCTGGATGGGAGAGCTCGCGCGAGATCCTGGCTATGTTGGCAGTGAAGGATTCGACTGCAGGAGAGCCGCCTGGAATTTTGCCTGTGCTGGAGATAGCGCCGTCAGATCTCCTGGAGGAGATCGCCTGGAATCGTCGTCGAAAGGTGCGACTGGAAAGAGGACGCTGCTTGGTACGCACGGGCTGGAGGATGTTGTGCCTCTGAAGGAAGCATCGCAGCACCGCCTGTGCGACAGAGGAAGGGGCTCGCGCAAGAGATGTGGGGAGATGCGCCGCGCGGTGTGGAACCCCATCACTCGATTGATGGAGGATTACACCACTTGGGCGGCAGGGAAGCCGCAGATTGAGGCCGAGGCCCCTTGCTGCCTGCTGATTCTGAACAATGCCGCCAGGAGATGAGGAGGCGCTGCCTAGGGCACGCCAATAGGGCACGATGCCCAATCTGGAGATTTGGCGGAGGGCTGGAGGCCCCGCCTCGATAGATGGAGATTCCGCATTTAGGGTTTCCCACGAAACCCCAGAGATTATGCGGCTACTGCTGTCCAAAAAAATCCAAAGGAAATCTCTTCATCCGTGAATCTCCACTTGATCCGAATTTTAGGGTTTCAATGAACTTGCGTCAGAATCAAAACTTGAATCAAACAAGAAATCTTCAACATGATCTTCAACAAGATAATTAGGGTTTCAATGGAAACCTATAATTGAATATGAAATCTCGAACACAAAAATAAAGAACACAACTCCTCGAGAATCGATCCGCTCTGATACCATGTTAGAAATTAGGATTTGGAAGCGTATCAGAGAATAAATAAATAAAACATGAAGAACACGAAGATTTACGTGGAACCCTACTCCATGAGGAGCGGGATTAAACCACGGGAGAATGCCTCAAAGGGCCATATGCATCATTGCACTTTCTCAATTGAATACAATGGGTGTGGGTGTTTATATATAGCCCCCACTAAGTCTCCACATCTCCTAACTGGTAGATGTGGGACTAAACTCTGGATGAGGTAAATGGATCCTGGAGTGATCTATTTACCCATCTACAACTCAAGTGGTGCATAACTCAAATACTCCAACATGTTATGTTCCACCATTTAGTGGTACACTAGTTTTTTGACTATGCATACTAAAATTAATTCTGTGCCTCCACTTATGCAAGGAGCATTAGGATATCATAATTGAATCAAGGCATTACCTCATCTCTCTACTCTGGATTTGTTAGAGTTTTTTTATTTATTTTAGGTTATATATGTAACAATTCGGGCTTAAGTCCCCAGTCCGTTAACGAAGAAAACTGACCCCGACAATTTGTTGGGTTCAGGCCTAAATGGATCCGTTGACGACCACCCAAAATGCTTAAGTTCAAGTTGCCAAGTAGTAATCTCCACCACTTATAACCCACTTTTACATTTCACGAGTTTCCGATATGTGACTATATTTGGGGGTTGGTGTGTTACAATATATGTAATCCTACCTCCTCTCTTTGTAAAGGGGCTATTGGAGTATTTAGTTGTAATGTTGGGCATTATAAAGAGCCCATATTCAATGTACCCATTGAGAAAAATAATAGAAAATTTAGTCTTTTGCGGCTTTTTCCTCGATGTTGCCATTTTTCACACGTGATGTTTTCGTGAGGCGGCAAGCCTGTGCGATGAGCAGCACGCCAACCAAGAGATGGACAACATTACAGTGCGAAAGGAAGAGGTCATCCAACGTTGCAGGTAGTTTCAATCGTGAAGACCACCTGCTACAATGGGTTCCCATGTGGGAACCCTAAGCTCATTCATGGATAAGTGGAGAAGAAGAGGGGCTGATCCCCTGTTTGAGAAAGCCGAAGCTCAATAGGCTTCATTTTTTATCTATGTTGGGCCCAACAAGGCTATAGTTTATCCGATCAAAAAAAGAAAAAAATAGACCAAAAAAGAATGGTTGCGAGATGAGAAAATAAATCCAAAATTCTGAGAAAAAAACGAAAGTAAAAATTGAAAAAAAAGATAAAAAAGGAGTTAAAAATGATTAAAAGGTGATTTTTTTCTATCTCCCACATGGATATGGGAGATGGGGCGGGGGTGGGGGGGGGTGGGGGGGGGGGTCATTGAACACCTTCATTTTTCTATGAGCGTTGGCAAACTGCATGTGAGATATTTTGTTGAGAGTTTTCCATATTTATGTGCATCGTAGTCTGAATATGGACCGTGTATGTCAGAGACTCATGGTAGAGGCTCGATATGGAAGGATCCATAGGGACCCTATATTAGAGATCATATTCTCTGAGCTAGTTCATAGACTCCAATTCCTCAGCCTCCCTTCCAGCCCCTCTCCCCTCCGGTAAAAGTTGTAACTTTTTTGTGTTTTAATTGTGTGTTTTACTTTTCAATCTGGAATATTGTTGCATGAGTATGCTTTGTTGCTTTGTGTTTGTCAAGTTGCTTTACTCTTTTATTGGTTGATTTAGTATACAGAGATAGTTTTGGAAGGAATCATTGCTATTTTGCTATTGAATACATGTTTATTTGAGGTTCTGATATACTTCTACACTCTGGAGACTATTTATTCCCGCTAGTCTAATCATCCAAGATTGTAAGTTCACCTTAATTTGCTTTTATATTTCTCCTTTTATTTCAATTAATTCTTTATTTCATTATGACTACCTGACTAAATCCGATTAGTAACGTGATAATCAATTATTCCTTAGTCAGTATTCTGATCAAGTGAATACCGACTACCAACTTTTTCAAACTTGCAGATTCAGTCTTCCTTATTCAGAGCATTTTGAGAGACCAACAACATCAATTGAAGACTCACCATATCACAAGCGCAAGCAGACACAATTGAGAGTTTGAGAGTTGCATTTGGCAAGCTCACGAGAATCGACTGACTATGCTAATTAGTTGGTCTAATTAGTCGGGTCGGGGAGGTGTCTGATTGAATAGGCTTTAGTCGGTCAATAGTAGACTGCTTGAATAGTATGCTGGCCTTTTCTTAAATAATGTATGATTTTCCCGATTTTTTTTCAAAAAGTAAGCTAAATCTAAGATTTTTTTTATCCAAAAAGGGAGAAACACGCTACGGTGTTCGTCCCAAATATATTAAAAAGCTAGAATTAGAAATACCTGCAAAATCCATGACTCAAGAAGAGTTTTGGCATGGGCAATTACATTATCCATAAAAAGTGTTGAAAGCTAAACATCACATTATTCCTAGCTAGCCACAATGCCAAACCACCGCTAAGGGAAGAAGGAGCTCAAGTCTGGGTCTTTGCTTTGCTAAATGAAGAGATTCCCAAAAAGTATCTAAGTTTTGCAGATTCACCCAATCTAAATTGAGCTTAGGCCAAATAGAGGAGAAGAGTCCACAACTGAAAAAAGATGGTCCACTGTCTCGAACTCCACATCACAAAGGGGGCACAAACTTGATATACTTGCAATGTACCTTGCACAATGGTCCTTGTCATGATGTGCTTTCATCTTAAAAGCCAATAAAAGATACTGATTCTGGTTGGAAGCTTTAGGGTCCATATCAGATTGCAACCTTGAATCAAAATGTCAGGTACATGAGGTCTGTCCAATGCTCTATATGCATGCTTCACTGAAAAAAATATTTTTCCATACCCAGTGATCTCTACCTTCGGTCGGCCCATCATTGTCCCTCAACGAGTTCGGAAGATGGAGGAGGTCTTCTACATGTTGGTATGAAAAACCCGAACGGAACAAGGGCATCCAAGTCTCGTCAACCCAACAATCTTTGACCCTAGCTTCTTGATCTAGCATAAATAAATACGGGAAAAGTGTAGTCAACATGCTATTACCACTCCAATTATCTGACCAGAACGCGAAGGTGCACCTGCTACCAATAATGAGACGAAAAAATTTATGGAACCTTGGCAACACCGATGTAATCCCTTTTTAGAAGACCGATGGAAAACACGATGGACGGGAGGGAATGATGCCTTGCGCATGAACACCATATATATGACGAATTAGTCTATAACAAAGGTCTTCGTCTCTGCCCCAAATCCTGCTAACCCACGTCTAGAAGAGCCTCATTCATAACTTCTAAACGGGAGATACCGTGGCCCCCTGCCGACTTTGGAAGCGTAACAATTTCCCAATATGCAAGATGAACTCTTGAACTATTTGTGCCCGACTTGCTCCAAAAAATTCTACGCATGGTTGTCTCCAACCAACAATGAATCCCAACGGGAGAGAACTCAGAGAAGTTGAAGACATGAAAATCACAGGAATTGCTGAAAGAACGACCTTTATAAGCACAAGCGCCCCCCTCGTGATACGACGGCAACCAATTAGTCATTCTAAACCTACTACTAGACAATGCTAAACCTAGGTAATAGATCAACAAAGACCTTTCTGTACTCAATTCCACACTACAAGCACGTGGCTCTATTTCTGCCATATTGAGAGTGATTGTATTAGATTTGATATGATTCAGAGCTAGCCCTAAAAGCTCTCTGAAAATCTCGAGCGTTGTAGCCATCCCTCTAGTTTCCGCCTGACCTCCTTCAATGAAGAAAATTGTGTCATCTGCATAATGTAAAAGAGTGATACAGATATCACCCAAAAAAACTTGTAGTGACACGATGATGTACTCAGATAATCCTGAAGTCAGAGAGAGAGAGAGAGAGAGAGAGAGAGAGTTGACCCTAGCGAGATTGACACGAGTTTATTACAAGGTGAAAGTTTCATTTCCTATATCAAAATACTATCACAACACCACTCTTTTATGCGAGTTCCAATCGACCTTTTTTCGAGGTCCCACGGAACTCACACATTCAAGTTAGAACTTTCATTGAGTACACCTTTGTTCCCATAATAGAGATCACCCATGCAGTCAACACAACGTGTGATTTATATTTAGAAATTCTGGTAATACTCTTTCCAGTCGCAGCTGCTTGCTTTATGTTTCTGTATTTTTTTTGCCTTGCCTCCAATACTCCTTAACAATCAAAGTGGATGAGGAAAAAGTTGGTTCCAATCCAACACCTCAACCGCATTCTCAAGGCCTTCCACCGCCTGATCAAGAGTCACATTCCAAAGGGGGATGGATGCTAGCGCCTCCATCTCTTCTAGGGCTGCAGCCGCCTCACACTGCACTTGCTCCAGCGCGACATCTGTAATACACAGCATCTTCACATCGTCAAGAGTCGGGAACAGAGGTCCACCCACCGCCTCAGCTCCTCCCTGTTCGAATCGAGACTCCAGTGCAGAGGTGTGGAGAACATCCGGAGAGCCGCCACCGAGAGGTTCAGACGCTGGTAGGGTCACGGGTAAAATCCTTGACCCGTTAGGGCAGGAAGCATTGAAAGAGTTGAGCCCCACTTCCGATCCTCCGAAGATGGCTTTAATCGAGTCGGATCGTTCAAAATAACCGGATCCGCCTTTGCCTGATGAAATATTAACCCTACTGCAAACAAAGCTGCCACGAGAACCCTATGCCCCAAATAAGGCAGCGAAGGACTCCTGCTATTATGTGAAATCTGGGCAGCACGACCGACTCTCTCCAAGTTTGTCTCTCTTTCGAATTTTGAAATTTGAAGATCCTTCGAATCCTCCTTTGAATGCACATCTTCATGATTTGGCTCCGCCTCCTTAAATGGCTCTGTGAAATGGGGCATTGAAAGAACCGTTTTGACATGCGTCACCGGAACTTGCTGCCACGGCTTGCGTCACAGGAAGTGATGACTCGGCAGCCTCCTTTTCGATCATCATCTCTAGCGAGGTTGTCGACAGCGAGGTTGACCCTCCAGTTACTGGGAAAGGAACCAAATGTGGTGGTGGAGGCGAATGAATTACCTGCGCCCACAGGCAGCAGGAGGCATGCCTCACCTTCAACGAGCAAATCTCCTCTACTGCTAGGAAATTTATGCTTTCCAGGGCTACCAAGGTGATCAACGGATTAGAGCCCGACCTTCGACCATCTGTAAGGATCTTTGAGACCACCCCCAGCTCTCTGAACGCCGGTTTTAGAGCACTCACCATGGTACGCCAAGAACATGGACCATGTTCAAACTCGTTACCGAAATTGTTAAGGAACATACTGGGATGCATTATGAGAGGCCCGAGGGTTCTCTTATATAGGAGAAGAACCATTGCGCAAATTACAAAAGGATGAAACAGAAAATAGAAAATTACATAAAGAAATATACTAAAAATAGTAACTATCCTAACAAATTATCTCAACACTCCCCCTCAAGCTGGAGCGTAGATATCAATGAGACTCAGCTTGGAACAACATTTCTGATAAGGTCCTCTTGCTAGAGCTTTTGTAAGTATATATGCTGCCTGATCTCCGGAGCTGACATGCATAGTAGTGATAATACCTTTCTGTATCATGTCACGGGTGTAGTTGCAATCCACCTCTATGTGCTTCGTCCTTCCATGAAAGGCTGAATTATTTGCAATGAAGAGAGCAGCTTGATTATCACATTGGAGGTGCATGGGAAGAGGTACTTCTATGGTCAGGTCAGTAAGAACGGATCTGACCCACATCATCTCTGTACTAGCCTGTGCCATGGCCCTGTATTCTGATTCAGCACTTGATCTAGCAACCACAGTCTGCTTCTTACTCTTCCATGAAACCAGAGAATTTCCTATGAACACAGCAAATCCAGTCGTAGACTTTTGATCCTTTGGACACCCAGCATAGTCTGCATCTGCGTATGCTGTCACTAAGAGAGATGTGCCTCTGCTGAAAAGAAGTCCAGTACCAGGTGAAGTATTCAAATATCTCAGAATCATATGGACTGCATCCATATGTGCCTGTCTGGGCTGCTCCATAAACTGACTCACTTTGCTCACTGCAAATGCTATGTCGGGCCGGATAATAGTTATATATAATAGCTTGCCAACCAGCTCTCTGTATCTTCTCTTGTCAACCTCCTCAGTATCATCATCATAGAACTTCATGCTTGGGTCAAGCAGAGTAGTGGCAGGTCTACAATCTGCCATGCCAGTCTCTGAAAGAAGATCTATTACATACTTTCTCTGGGTCATTACAAGACCCCGTTGATTCCTGGCAAACTCTATTCAGAGGACGTAACGTAAATGTCCAAGGTCCTTGGTCACGAACCCTTGACCTATGAAGTCCTTGGCATCCTGAATACCCTGCTCGTCATCTCCTGTAATAATAATGTCATCAACATAAACAAGAATAACTGTAATACCTCTCTGAGTCTTCTGTATGAACAAGGAGTGATCATCAGTTGATCTAACAAACCCCTGTTGCTCTATCAAGTCCGAGAGCTTTTGGAATCATGCTCTTGGACTTTGCTTGAGGCCATAGATAGCCTTGTGTAACCTGCAAACCTTCTGACACTCCCCCTCAGCAGCAAACCCAGGTGGCTGCTGCATGTAGACCTCCTCCTGTAGATCACCATAGAGAAATGCATTCTTCACATCAAGCTGATAGAGAGTCCAATCTCGTGTCACAGCAACAGCAAGGAGAGTGCGTAGAGTAGAATGTCTGGCAACTGGGGAGAAAGTATCGTGATAGTCCACCCCATATGTCTGGGTAAATCCTTGTGCTACAAGTCTTGCCTTATAGTGATTACACTGCCATCCGCACGATGTTTCACAGTAAACGCCCATTTGCATCCCATGACTGATATATCAATAGGAGCAGAAACAAGACTCCACGTACCACGTGACTATAGCGCAACCATCTCCTCCTCCATGGTAACCTCCACTGACTATCTTTGAGAGCGTCCTGATACGTCTTTGGTATCTGTATGACTGATAGTGCTAACGTAAATCTTCTAAAATCCTCTGACAACCTGCTCAACGAAATTTGGGTTGCAAGAGGGTAAGTAGCACATGCTCGTTTCTGCTTTCGCAGAGCAATTGGTATGTCAAGATCATTTGCCAAGTCTTGGACCTATATATTTCCCTCTTGAGAGTGTACATGCTCCTCCTGTTGTACAGTTAATTCAGTAGTGCCATCGGTAGAAATAATATGCTCATTACATACCTGAGGCATGCTGGATGATGGGCAAGGCTTGTAAGCATGTCGGACAGAGCGAGATCTACGAGGAACACCACGAAGTAAGAACTGAACCAACGGAGGTGGTGGAGGTGGTGGAGGAGTAGGTGAAGGTGAGGATCCAACTGTAGGAGGTGGTGGCATGTATATCTCATCATTAGAGTCAGATGGAGTAAGTCTGTCACCTGTAGGAGAAAAATGCATGACCGACTCAAAGAAAGTAATGTCAGCACTAACAAAATATTTTTGGCTTAGTGGATCAAAGCAGCGATACCCCTTTTGGGTACGAGAGTAGCCGACAAACACACACTTGACAGCTCTAGGAGAGAGCTTGTCACGCCCTGGAGAGACATCATGAACAAAGGCAACGGATCCAAACACACGAGGTGTAAGAGAGAAGAGGTCCTTCTCGGGAAACACAATCGAGTAAGGAATCTTCTCTCCTAACACGGACGATGGCATACGGTTACTAGATAGCAAGCAGTAAGGACAACATCACCCCAGTAAGAATGAGGAGCACGACTCTATATCAACAATGTTATGGTAACATCAAGTAAGTGACGGTGTTTGCGCTCAGCAACTCCGTTCTGTTGGGAAGTGTAGACACATGAGGTCTGATGAACAATGCCATGGAATCTAAGGAACTCAGAAAGATGTAAGGTGCAAAATTCCAAGGCATTGTCAGAACGAATATACTTGACATTGGCAGAAAAAATATTTTTTATTTCATTAATAAAATACTTGATAGTGGATCCAGCCTCGTACTTATTCTTCAATAAGAAGACACATGAAAGTCTAGAAAAATCATCGACCGCTACAAGATAAAAACGGTGTCCTTGGAGATCAGGAACACGACTAGGACCCCAATTGTCTAAATGAAGGAACTCAAATAGCTGAGAACTACTCTGACTCTGACGGGATGGAAAAGATGAACGGTGATGCTTCCCAAGCTGACATGCTTCACACTGAAAGGAGGATCTTGTAGAAATATGAGGGGGAACATGACATAACTTCTGGAGAGGAAGACATCCAAACCTAAGGTGCCATAAATAAGGAGAGACATGTCCAGTAGGTATAATAGAAATACTAGCATGAGGAGGTTGGACCAGTCTGTAGAGTCCCTACTGCTCACGGCCACTTCCAATCATCCTGCCCGTAAGTATGACCTGAAACACAAGAGATGGCGGGTCAAAGATGACACGACAATGCAAATCCTTAGTGATTGACTAATAGAAAGTAAATTCATCTGAAAAGCATGAGCATATAAAACATTCTTCAGGCGCATGGATGGTGTCAACTGCACCTCCCCCTGTCTTGTAACGGGTAAGTGATCGCCATTAGCAATGACAACCCATCTGTCAGGTGGTATATCCCTGTAGGACTTTAGCTGCGTTTTATCTCCACACAAGTGGTGAGAAGCACCAGAGTCCACAATCCACTCTGTCATGTCTGCATTCGTACTACCATTAAAGGCATAAGTTAGGGGTGCTCATGGATCGGATAAAATCCGTAATCCGATCCAATCCGTTGTCATTGGATTGGATCGGTTTGGATTTATAAGTTCAATGGATCGGATCGGATTGGAATTTTACAAATCCGTTCATCTATGGATTGGATCGGATTATTATCAAAATCCGATCCGATCCAATCCGTTAATCCGTTGATAAATAATATATAATAATTTATTTCTTATCATTAAAGCAAATCATATATTTAATTATATTTGAAAGCTATATTTAATATCTAAGCTATTCCCTTTATAGTTAAAATTTATTCCAACTCAATCTTTACTCCACACCACTTGCTGGAAACCTCCTTATCCACCTCACTTGTTGGTTTTGAAAAAGCATTACCTACCCACAATGTCCTTCGAGCCCTTCCAATTTTCCAAACAAAACACCCTTCTTAAAAATAATAATACCTAAGCCTAAACAACCTTGGGATCCTTCCAAAAAGACATCCACTCGTGCCGCACACATATGTACCCTTAGACGCACACATCTCCGTCGGATGTTGTCATCATCCCCAGTTGCCCGCATGCACATCCCAATCTTTCTCCCTACGCGTAACCAGACCTCGTCCTCGGCTCTCCCAGACCTCTCTCGCACACGTGTAGCCAGATCTCCACCTTAACCGTCTTGTCCTCAGCTACGCCCACCTCATCCCCAGCCGCTCGCACACATAGCTAGGCTCCCCTCGCACATGCACAAACAAACCTTATCTTCGACTCTCCCAGACCTCCCTCGTGTATGTGCAACCAAGAACCTCACCCCGCACCGCGCAATCATGCATGGTTCTTGGCCCAGACCTCCTTCGTGCACAGTCCTCTGTCCCGTAATACGTAGCCAAGCGGGTTAGTTGTAGTTCCCATTTGATATATACAAACTTGAATTCTAGTCAAAGTCAAGGTGATGCTTCTATGATTTCTATGGATTACAATTATGTTATTTATATTAAGTTATAAAATGAGTGTTCGTACTATATCCGCAACAAGCGTAGTTTTTGCTTTCCAAAAAGTAACTATCATTTTCTTTACATTTATCCATAATCTCAATTTTAGAATCATGATTTAAATATCAAGGTCTAGTGTGCTTCAAACTTAATCTTAACTTAGGTGAGTATTAAAAATCCGAACCAATCCGATCCAATCCGTAATCCGGTGGATCGGATTGGATTGGATTTGCATGTTTAATGGATTGGATTGGATTGGAAAAATAAAAAATCCGTTAAGTGTGGATTGGACACGGATTGAGCCAAAATCCGATCCAATCCGATCCATGTGCACCCCTAGCATAAGTGATACCTGAGGAGCTCGAAGATGCTCTGGCTGCTGTAGCGGTATCTGTGGTGGTGTCACCACTAGGAGTCATGATCTCTCGAATACGAGAGACAATATCATCCAGGCGCGGATCAACCTGGGGAGCTGAAGTCTCTGAAGACACAATCTGCTCTGCTGCTCGACCAGAAACATGATATCCATGCTTCTGATAGCATCCTCTGCATGTCCGTGCTTGCGGAAGTAGGTGCAGGGACCACGATGTCGTCCACCGCCTCTTCCTCGGGGTGTACGTCCTCTGGACTGGATCGCCCCACCTTGACCACGAGAAGCGGCCATTGCTGAGGAGTGCGAAGACGTGGCTGTCGACGGGATAGTGAGCCGGCTGAGACGGCTATATGACTCCTCTATAGGGGGAATGTTTGCTCCAGTAAGAAGATGAGTACGTGTAGCATCATATTCTCTATCAAGTCCAGCCATGAAAACTCCAACCATCGTGGAGTTCCTATACGTCTTCTGCTGCTCAATAGACGTCGTGATGGGCATGTAGCCATGGAGTTTTTCAAACATGCCACGTAGCGAAGAGTAGTAAACATGCAAGGGGAGACCATTCTGCTTGGTGTTGTAGATATCAAACTGTAGTTGAAGGATCTTGGCTTCATTCTTCATCTGTGCATAGGTAGATGCCAAAGTGTCCCACATTGCCTTGGCAGTGGGCTGAGTTAGAATATCATTGACTCTCTCTGTAGTAAGAGTCCCACAAAGCCAAACACATGCGTACGCATCATCTTGCTTCCAAGAAGCATTTGCTCCGGTCTCTTCCGCTGGCTCTGGATCTGTCAGGATGTGCTCCTTGTTATTGCATGAGGGTGAGAAACTGCATGGACCACAACTCATAGTTGGTCCCATCCATCTTAGCGATGGGAGCCGGACCCTTGAAGGCTCCGGACGAAAAGATGTCACCCTTGTTCTAGACATGATATAAGATGGCCAAATAACGGAATCGACCGGAGAGTAAACCGATATAAACGAATCTACAGAATCATACGAAGGATTGGTTGTACGTGTAAACTCATACAACCATCTTTTTTAATATTGTCACTTGCTAGGGCCGGAAGATGTGATTTAGAGCCTCGAAATCACGCTCTCCGGTCGGAACTCCGATCGCAAAATCTGGGAGCCTGGGCACGGATGTAGGGAGAGACTATCGTTGCAAGGAGGCTAGGGCCTGGCGGGTGACCTGGCCTGGGATGCACAGGAGGTGATCCTGGACGTCTGGGTGCGCAGGGGCGTTGGGACGTGCGCAGGGAGGCGCCTGGCGCGTGCTGAGTGCGAAGGAGGCGCACTGGACGCAGGAGGTGCGCTGGCCCGTGTTGAGTGCGCAGGAGGCACTCTGGGCGCTGGGATGTGCGCGGGGAGGCGGGGGGTGGCGCTGGGGTGCTAGGAGGCGCGGGGAGGCGCAGTGATGCACGGGGTGGCGTTGGGGCACAGGGAGGTGCGGGAAGGCTCTGGTGCGTCAGGGAGGCACGGGGTGACGCCGGTAGGCGCAGGGAGGCGACACGGTGGAGAGGCACGGGGTGGCGTGGGGAGGCAGTGGAGAGGTGCGGGGAGGCGGGGTGGCGCTGGGTCACGCGACACGTATGGGCAGGGGAGCACACGACGCACACGGGTAGGGGGCGGGGGGGGGGGGGCTGGTGTCGGGGTTGGGAAGGGCTAGGGTTAGGGATGATACGGGAACTCCGGCCTAAAAGGACCGTCGCTCCGATACCATGTTAAGGGAACATACTGGGATGCATTATGAAAGACCCTAGGGTTCTCTTATATAAGAGAAGAACCATTGAGCAAATTACAAAAGGATGAAACATAAAATAGGAAATTACATAAAGAAACTATCCTAACAAATTATCTCAACAGGAATTTCACCATCTGTGAATCACAGATGACGCCACACGAATCCGTCCACTTGCTTGTTTTTCAACAGAGTCTGCCATAGCATGTGTCAAGCCCCTTGCACAAACGATCTTCTCACCAAGAGGAGCTACATCTCCCGAGAAATAAAAAATGATCATATTATAATATTTTAAAATAAGATAATAAAAATATTAACTATATGTACGAGTAGTCATATATACCAATATATAGTCACACTATTTAAAAACTTTTACTACAATAGACATGTGCAATATTTTTAACCACCAGGAGCTCTCAGATAAAGCTATATATTATATATATTTTTACTTCTGTTCTCAATTTCTGTCTGTTATGGGTTTTTCATGTCCTTTTATCTTCTCATGATCATACTTAAATTTGATCATACTTCATGTCATTTTTCGTGTATTTTATTCTCAAGTAATTAATCTGACTCCAATTATATCTATTTTCTATGTTTAAAAATCAGAAAAGATAACGTAATAATGAATTATCGTGTTGTGATTATTTTATTCAATAAAGCATTATATTTGAATACTTGGAATAATTTAGGACCTTATAATTAATTTTTTTATTTCGTAAATATCAACTCTGCTGAGAAAATTTTATATTTTCTAGATTTGATAGAGAATATTATAATTTCAGATTATCACGAATCAAATATAGATAACACTTCTTCGAGAAGAATTGGTATTAGGAAAAAAAGTAAGAAATAAAAAGATTGATGTTTTATTTAAAGTGAGAAATATAGAATACTCATTCAAGCGAAAGAGATTTATCATGTTTGTGAGGTAAAGAGATTTACTAATATGGAAGTAGATATTAACGGGAGATGGTATCCTTGTTGAGGAATGACTAAGTTGATTTCGACACTTGTTTTTTTCTTCTGAGCATTGTGCTGTTCAATTTGAGCATTCTATGCTCTAGATTTTTTATTTTTATTAATAGTTAAGGGGGAGGGTGGGGTTGAACCTAGTCCTTAGAATGGGAGCCCATTGCTTCTACCACCAAATCATTGAATGTGTTCTTCCATGCTCTAGCTTGGGGGTGAATGTTTAAAGAATGCAACTTGGGCTATTTGTGTGGGAATTGTTTAGTTCTATATTAGTTAGTGGTGGGAGTTAATTGTAATGGTAGTCTATATAAAGAGCCTCAAATTCCGTGTATTCATTGAGAGAAACACAATAGAAAATCTTACCCTTTGTGGTTTTTTCTCGAGGTTCCGTCCTGCTCATCCTCGAGAAAAAAACCCACTAAGGACTATCTTTTCTACCATGTTTCTTCTCTCAAGTTACTGTTGTGAAAAACTTCATCAACGCACATACATAAATCCTATTTTCAACAGGTTTCCAAAAAAAAAAATCAATGTATGTATGCATCCAGATCATCACTGATAAGAAAAATATCCGTTTTAAAAACACATGCATATTATAGCAAGGGAAAAATCCGGAAACAAACATCATGACAAACAATGCGACAAAGAAAAAGGAGAGTTAGAGATCACAACCGAAGATCCTGTTGTAGGACTCCCCTTAGAGAGACAGCGCCCCCACTTTACCGACGCACAGGGCCTTGACGTACCGCTCCCAGGGTCTGACGGTCCACGTTCATCGATGATGCGCACCGTGCTTGAGCGTCCTCGAAGGTCACCTCCGTAGACGAAGCCCGAGATTGTACGAGGGAGAGAAGAGGTGGTAAGAATGAGAGCTATGTGTACGTATGTTTGTAACCCACACCCACACTTTTAAGAGATACTTAAAGATGTCCAGGCAGTTACGTTTCATGAGAGGATAAAGGGACACGTCCCTTGAAATTCAAACGGGCGGTTACACAAAACTGATCCGGTCTTCACGCCATAACCACAACCGCGCCCGGCACGACGCGGGCGGACGGGCGTGCGCGCGCGTGTGGTGGTCCAAAGTCCTCTCTAGTCTGTTTCCAGACTAGTCTCAGGACGGACTTCCCATATAAAAACTAAGTGCCAGTTTTGAGTCTCCACGATGTGGGACTAAACAACACCCCATATAGTTGAAACATTCAATTCAGGAATTGAGATATTGACCATCAAATTGTATCAACCGCCCGCCCGCCCGCCCGCCCGCGCGCGCGCGCGCACGCGCACGCGCACGCGCACGCGCACGCGCACACGCACACGCACACACACACACACACACCGCCCGCCCCACCGCCCGCCCCACCGCCCGCCCGCCCGCCCGCCCGCCCGCCCGCCCGCACGCACGCACGCACGCACGCACGCACGCACGCACGCACGCACAGAGACAGATATATATATATATATATATATATATAGAGAGAGAGAGAGAGAGAGAGAGAGAGAGAGAGGGGAAAATGGGGCTGCCTCCTAGTCCTAGGGGGAGCTAACTTAGCTCCCCCCGCCCTATTTTCTTCAATTTTTTATTTTTTTGAAATTTTTTTCCGTGAATATTTATCACTATATCCGTATATTATGTCATGAAAATTTCGTGTGAAACAGATACTCCTACGGCCTCCATCTAGACAGTCATTTCTTAACGATCTCAGGATTTTTTAAATCGACCCCGTCAGGATGGAGGTCGTAGGAGTCTCTGTTTTGCATGAAATTTGAATGACATAATATAGGGATATAATAATAAATTTACATAATTTTTATTTTCAAAAAAAATAAAAAAACACGCAAAAAATAGGGCGTGGGGAGCTAAGTTAGCTCCCCCTAGGGGGCATTGGGATAAATGGGGCTGCCCCCTAGGGGGAGCTAACTTAGCTCCCCCCGCCCCATTTTCCCTATTTTTTTATTTTTTTTGAAAAATTTCTTTCGTGAATATTCATCACTATATCCCTATATTATGCTATTAAAATTTCATGCGAAACAGAGACTCCTACGGCCTCCATCCATACAGTCATTTTTTAACGGTCACATGATTTTTTAAATTGACCCCGTCTGGATGGAGGTCGTAGGAGTCTTTGTTTCGCATGAAATTTTAATAACGTAATATAGGGATTTAATAATGGATTTACACGGTTTTAGATTTCAAAAAAATAAAAAAATATGTGAGAAATGGGGCGGGGAGAGCTAAGTTAGCTCATAGCTCCCCCTAGGAGGCATACACATTTTCCCCTATATATATAGGCTTATCCAATGGGCCCTGTGCCCATTTGAGATGAGATGAGCCCACTCATATTTTATCAATATTTTCCATCATTTTGAGTTCAATTCTTATTTATTTACTGTTGTTATATCATATTCTTACTATTAGTAACTATTTTCGTATAAAGAAAATATTAGATTCACAAGAAATGGTAATTAGTAAGAATAAAAATGAGACTAGTAATACAAATAATAATACAATTATTTTGTATGACTTTAAGGTTTTTTTTCCTGAAAATAGTTACTAGTAGTAAGAATATGATATAACACTTGTAAACAAATACCTATTAAACTCAAAAAGATAGGAAATAATGGTAAAAAATGAGTGGGCTCATCTTATCTCAAATGAGCACAGGGCTCATTGGATAATTTCCCTTTATCCTCTCAGGAAGGCCAGCCTTTTTTTGTATAAAACAGGATGACTTTAGTAGAATACATATACAGTTTTGTATTATAATGTGAAGTTTTAATGTTTGTATTATAATGCGCAGTTTTGTATGCGGCTTTGTATTTATAACGTGCACTTATAATACAAACTATATACGTATTCTACTAAAGTGTTCGTGATTTATACAAAAAAGGGCTGGCCTTCCTGAAATAAGAAAGGACTGCATCCTATTTGAAAGGGCCCCTATATATATATTTTTCTCTTTTTTTGGGAAATACATATATATATATATATATACATAAAGGGGTACCATTACAAAAATACTCAAAAATGGTCAAAAATTCAGGAATAAAGTCTTTTTGGGATTTTCATGGTTTTTTACTATTTTTGTGGTTTTTGGGCCTTTTTGAAAGTATTTTTAGTATTTTTAAATAGCTAAATAATAGCAAACAGTGGAATAGGTTCTGGCTGTTACAAAAATAGATCTTAAAAATAGATAACGGCCTCAAAAATTTTCCACACTATTTTTCTAATAAAGATAATAAAACAAAGCATAAATAGGGCCTGAGTTTATAATTTTCTGATTTTTCTTGGGTTTTTTATATTTTTTTGAAGTTTTTGGGTATTTTCGAATTTTTAAGGTTTTCCTTTTGAGATTTTTAGGGGTTTTTGGAATGACACTAGAATAGGTCAAAATACACCATAGGTAATTTTTTTGGAATTTTTCGAGGCATTTCATATTTTTTTTAGGATTTTATAAGTTAGACAGTGAATAAAAGACATGTTTTTGATTTTTAATAAATGCAAAAATGCAACAAAATGCAAAACTAAAAATATAGCGTTCAAGCACAACTAAACAGGAGCTTAAGTCCCTTTTTGCAAGATTTTTCAAGTTAATGTGGAGCACAAAATAAATAGACAAAGCATTCAAAAATTAAATGGCCTGGTAGGGGTATTTTTGCAAATAAAATATCTCTCAGGGGCATACATGCAAAAATCACAATAAAAATACACGTGGACTTTTATTTTCAGGACCATTTAATAATTACAAGAACCCGACAGGGTTTAAATGCAAATTTCATGCGCCTCACGTGGGTGCTGCACGTGAGGCGCGGAGGGACTAAAAAGTAAATAACCAAACATAAGGGGGTGTTCTGCAATTTTTACAACTTATTTACAACTAACATTTTTATTTTTGGGATTAAACTCTAAATACAAAAAGGCGGGGGTTAGATGTGAAATTTACCCCCATATAAGGCGTTTCATCCTGCGGCGCTGGAGGCGCCACTTATCCACGTGTCAGCCATCGGACGGTCGACGCCGATTCGCCGATGAAGGGTGCAGATTAGAAGCTTCTGGCTGATCTGACGGTCGAGGCGTATCTTCATCGAACGGCTCCTGTTGAATCTGGGACGAGCCTCCTGATCTGACGACGCTAGAGCTCCCTGGAAGAACAGGGAAGGAGCTCGCGCCTGGCGAGCTTCGATCAAGAAGTTCGGGCTCCTCCGGGGCTCTCCGGTGCGTCTGAGGTGTTCTGAAGGTAGCTGGAAGCATCCCGCGTCGACTGATGGTGCTTTAATGGCTCCTGGGGGTCCGAGTCGATGGAGCGAGGTCGGAGAAGAATGGGGCCCCCAAGAACCTCTCCCTGGTTCAATGCAAGCCCAGAAGGGCTCGATTCCTCGATGTACCTGCACAAGAAGAACCGCGGGCGAGAGAGCTTTCTCCTCGACCCGGGGTTGTGAAGCTGCGATGCAAGATGGAGGTGGGCGGAGGGGCTCCGGCGAACGGCGGAGGGGGAGCCCCGATTCGCCAAGACCTAGGGTCCTGGGTTGGTCCAAGAGGGTAGAACGATGGAGAAGGCGACGAGGAACGAGATGGGATGCTCGGGGCGGTCGGATACAGTTGACACAATGGTGGAGAAGTCGCCGGAGCGGAGCTCCGGCGAACTTCGAATTTTGATCTTTAAGCTACGGGGATTAACTACAACCTAATCTAATGACTGGAATGGAAAACTAACATTAAAAGCTAACTAAAAACGCATAAAAGGGCAGCGCTTATACCTGGGGGCCTCCAGAGAGCAGGGAGGACGCCGGAGCTCCACCGCGTCAAAATTTTCCGTCCTCCGGCCAAGTCGAGGTGCTGGGCGACTCCCCCTGTCACGAGGAATGGTCCAGGAGCAAGATCAGGGCGTTTGGGTGGAATAAAAATGGCCAAATTCGAGGACGGAGGCGGAGCTACTTATTTATAGACATTGGCGAGTAGCCTTATTGATCGGCGATTATTGGCTGATCCAATGAGTATCTACTCTGAGATTTTGGCGGGCATCATGGATGATTAGGGAGTAATTCTTGTAAAGGAAGAATCTTCGATTGATGGATGGTGCGCCCGGGAAAAATGGGAGAAGACGGGCGAAGAGACGGGCTGCGTCACATCGGGTGGCTGGGGAAGTAGTTGACCGGGCGGTCAACTGTTGACGGCCTGGGATTGGTCCAAGTCATCCGCTAGAAGACAAAATAGGAGACCTGATTAAAAATTGATTTTGTTGAGACCTTAAACGATTTTATTAATTTTTTCTTATAAAATAAAAAATGTGTATTATTTCATCTAGTATTTATTTATGATTTTTATTGAATTTTTTGAAGTGTTTTATTATGGTTTTAATTTAATAATGTGTATATGTATGTATTTACATGTATTTTTGTGTATTTTATTTTTAATTTGTTTATTTTCTTTTATTATTTTATTGACTTATTTTATAAATTTATAGTTTATTTTTGTGGGTATAAAGGTATTTTTGCTTGATTTTTATGAGTTTATTTATATTTTTAAATAAATAGGTATAGGTGTATGTAGTTATACTTATAGGTGTTTTATCTATGTATTTTATATTCTCAATTTATTTAATGTATTTTCTTGAATTTTATTTTGGGTTTACATTTTTAATGAGTTATGTATAATGTATACATTATTATAAAAATATAAAAGAATAAAACAACCAAGGAATAAAATCCTTTTTATTTATATATAGGTATATAGCATAGGTATTTTGTCTATGAATTTGTAGACTTATTTTATTTTACAAATTGTTTTTGGTTTTCTTTAACTTCTAATATGTGTATGCATTATATACATTATTTACAAAATTCTAAAAATATGAATTCATACAAATAATGAATATTGAATAAAATGCATATTTTAATCAGTCCTATATACAAGGAGGGACAAAAACCTAACTTCTGCATATGGACTCCAAAAATTATGAAACCAATTTTATAAAATAGTTCTTGGAATGCTATATACAATTAAAGGTGAGTTTGGGTGATTTGGAGTTTTTATTTGCAAGATATGGGTCTGTAAAGTTGAGATTTTGGCTTTTTATTCTGTGTATAAAATGTACACTGGGTATTATTTTTGCACAAACTCAATTTTGTAATTTAATTTACATTATTACCTACAACTTTCATGTACAAAGTTTCTTTATTTGATGAAGAAATAATTATGTACAAAATAGGTGCCAAAAATGCATAAATGAATGAATTAATAAATGAGGTATTTATTGTACACTGGCCCTTATCTCCCCCTACTTTATTCCTTGTCGACCAATACCATGCTGGCCTTGGTCTCGGGGTTTGGGTCATAAAATATTTACAATATTTTATTCCTTTTTCTTTTCTCCTCTTTAATCTATAATTTTGGCATTAAAACCTTATTTAATATGGAATTAATACAATGAATCATGAATGCTATTATATACAATTTGATGCTATTTACAGGCATTTGCTGGGGTTTTTGAGGCCAAAATGATAGAACAAAGGTGATGAAATGGAGATTCATCAATGGCATCAGAAGAGCAAGCATGTAGAAAGGAAATACCACATCATTCGGGAGATTCAAAAGCGTGGTGACATCATCATCACCAAGGTGGCCTTTGCCAATAACGTTGCTGATCCTCTTACCAAACCTCTGACACAGAAGGTTTTCGACCATCATGTAATGAGTATGGGTTTAAGGATTGTTCCTGAATAGTTCTGAGGGCTAGTGGGAGATTGTTAGCAATGTGAGCCCGAGGCGAACCATTCCTACAATAAATGTTATTGTAATAAATGATTTATCAATAAAAGTTATTGATTTTGTTTCACTCCCTTTCTGATATTGAATGAATGAATGCACTATAAGGTCCCTCTGTACAATAAGGGTTATGTACCATGGCCAACTTGATAATCATACAGCTGTTGATTCATTGATTGAATCATAGAGGCTGATGCTTGGATGGATATCTAAAGAGTTAGATAGAGGACTCATCAAGCATCATCAATGATTAACAAGTAGTGATCCCCAGTTTGAGTGGGAGATGACAATCCTATCTCAATAGACTGATATCTGATCGAGCTCTTGATGCAGGTCCTCTGCATGTGAATATTGATTCAGAGGTATCAGATTAGTTGAGTCAATGAGTTGACTTAACGAGATCGAGATAACCAAAGACCTATGATGTATACTATCACATCACAGGCAAACATCCTCTGATCAGAGACAGATGTATTGCTATATGTCTGAGTATGTACATTTGGCAGACCAATAGGTTGACGACCTAACCAAGGTTTATACACCAGCGAGCTGGTGTGCATATAAGGGCATATGAGTAATATGATCTCTCAAAGGGATCATACATGTTCACTTGTGAACCGGGAGACATGAGCTCACTCATGAGGTTTTGGGACTGACCGAATTCCATGCATGATCATCATGCTTTAGAAGGATGATATGAATTTGAAGGTAAGATATATGCTTTGTGAAAGCATATGATCTGTACCATATCCCAAGGACCAAGATTGAGAAACTTAATGATCAGACCATGAAGATGACATTGTAAAAGTGATCTATATCTTCATGATGATCATGAGTCTTCCAGTATGCAGGATGTACATGTATTGGGAATACCTGAAGGGTGATTTGATCATAAACGATTGTATAACCATGACGCTTCCATTTCGAGGGAGTGATGAAACAGGTCTGGATTTTAGCGACTCCTCTCATTAGAGAAATGACCTAATCTTAGTCCATATACTGGACATTGATCTGAATGAGATTCAGATGCAATAAAAAGATTAGGTTTGCGGTCTTGATTTAATCAAGCATCTATGAGAGGTCCATGGGATCTGGATTTGAGATGTGATCTCAATATCTAAGTCACTATACGTGGAACAATACAATCGCCCTGTCCTTATCTCCAAGTATCTGAGGAGAAATAGCATTGTTCTTAAATGGTTTAAGAACAATTCCATAAGATCTAAGCAAAGAGAAGTTAATAATTAAATGTGATTTAATTATCATAATGTATGAGAAATTATCCAATATAATTAAATGTGATTTAATTATTATGGATAAGAATAATGTGGATAGTAATATCCAATTATTCATAATATATTATAAATGTGATTTATAATGTATTAGAGAGAGCTAATTGTAATTTATATTTATAGATTAATTATTAATGTCTATTGGATACACATTGTCTAATTAATTGAAAATGTAAATTACATTTTATTTTGGGTTGTGAATATGATTCACAATATTCCAATGTCAAGATTGCAATATTCCCAAAATTAATTGAGAATTATTTTGGTGAATAAAAAATCCCAACAAATAGTTGTTGGAAAATAAGTAGAGAGGAAATCAAGGAGATGTACAATCTCATGGGAATCCATGAGATTGCCCTCCCATTAGGAAAGGAGGGGGCGGCACCAATTCTCTTGTGGGATTGGAGGCCGTCCACTCTCCTTTTATGGGAGGAAGATCTCCTTTGTATTTTTCACTCCTTATTTAATTGATTTAATTTGGTATTAATATATATTTGATTTATCAAATATATTTAATCAAAATTAAATCACAAGTTGTTGGCTTTTACCAACAACAATCTTGACCATTGGATTGACATAAATCAATCTCATCCATTGATTTTATATGTCCCATGGATTGAGATCCATGGATCCCAAAACCCTATAAATAGAGAGGCATACCTTGCTCTCTCTTTACATGCTATTGTAGCACACATCTATCTCTCTCTCTCTCTCTCTCTCTCTCTCTCTCTTTCTCATCACATGCCAGCCCTCTCTCTCCCTCTTCTTGGTGGCCGTCCACCATACCCTAGAAGAGAGAGCCGTCGACGCCTACGCCACTGCGCCGCCGCTTCGACGCTCTGCGGTTCTCTGTCTACTTGGACTGCTTCGCTCACGAAGGAGACGTTCGATCTCGTGCGACGAGATCAGGAGCATCCGTGCTTGGATCAGCTTCTTGGATTACGAGGAATACGCGGTTCATCCCCGCGCTCGCAAGCAATCTCTCCGACGATCGGACTTGAGACAGGAGGTCTCTTCTCTTAGAGACTCGATCAACCACGCTTCAAGAGGTATTGCATTATACTTGTTGTGGTTATAGATGAAACGATCCGAGAATTGTTCTTGGATCATGTGGTTTCATCGAATAAAATTTTTAAATTCCGCTGCACTGAACAACTAGTACGACTAGTCGTTCTTCGTCGTATCCGATACGACGCTCACTCTTCCGTGATGCGCTTGAGGATTTCTCAATATCCTTCATCAGGACTGTATGCTATATTTATAAAATGATCTGTAGATTTCTCAAATTAGGTTTATATTTTGGGCATTTGTTGTGGCTATGGCTATTACTTGCTCCTTGCAAGAATGACATCATTCATTTTAGTATATTGTACGCATACGTATATAATTGTATGTAACTATGTATACCCTAGTCTAATCATCAGATAACATGTATAACATGTCATGTAACAACCCTCTCCCATATCCCACTAATTAGTATAAATAATTTATTATATTTGTTTTAAATTGAAATATTACCAATGATTTATTTATCGCTATATTAAAATTGGCGACGAATGCAAAAAAACGTCGCTATAACTAGTATAATTAGTGACGAATACATTTATTCGTCGCTATTAGTAATATAATTAGCGACGAATGGATATAACCATTGCAATTACAAAAATTACGACAGATTTAAACAATCGTTGTTATTTAATCGTCACCATAGCTATAATTTATTGTAGTGTCTATTAGTTAAATGCACGCTGTTGAAAGAATCATATGACAAAATAATGGTTCACATATCAAAACTTAAGGCAGGCACATACATATGTATTGATATTATTACAAGGTACTAGATTTGCCTATTTCAATGACATGATTAATGAATACACCAGCGACAATTCCTTTTTCATAAGATATGCAATCGTGTACTTAATACTTATGCGTTAAATTAACATCACACGACCTCCAAATTCTCTTTAACAATAAGATATTTAATGTCGATTCTCATTTTGGTACGTGTATACGTGTTGTTGTTAGCAAACTATACAGTTGTAGAATTACCACAATGAACCTTTAATGATCTTGAGATTATCTTGATACTTGCAATGAAATTCTCTAACCATGGTGCTTATAGTAGCCTCATGACATGTCACGAACTCGTCTTCCAATGGTACTTAATGTGACAAGTGATTGCTTCATACTTCTCAATGAAATATCACCTCCCACAAGTAGAAAATGTATTCAGGTATAGATTTTCTATTCTCCTGACTATCTTCGTAATTTGAATCTGAATAACCAATGGCTTCTAAGGCATCTTATGTTGGTAGATTAGCATAAAATAGTTAGTTCATTCATTGCAAATACTGCAAGACCTTCTTTGACACTATCTAATGGTCCATACCTAGATTTGCTTTGATATCTATCCAACATTCCAATTGCAATACATATATCTGATCTAGTACATGTTTAGGTATACATTAGACTATTGATGTAGATAGATAGGAATATGCTTTATATGTTTATTTTCTAATTTTTTGGTACATTTGAATAAAAAAATCTATTTCTTTTTAGCATTGGTGACAGCCTAGGAGAACTATATTTAATTTCAAATCATTCTAATTTTTCAATATTAATTTTTTGAGATAATCCAAGTACTTTTTGAGATTTGTCCCTATGAATTTCCATGCTTATGACATATTTAATGTTGCAAATATCTTTCGTTTCGAACTTATTAGAAATATCGTGCAACATACTAAGGTCTTACAAGCACGTAAAATATCATCCACATATAAGACTAGAAATTCATATTTATTTCCACTCCCCTTAAGATATATGTAGTTATCGAAACTGTTCTTGATAAAATCGAATGGACCTATTTCATTATTGAACTTAAAGTAACATTGACAAGACGCATGTTTTAGTGCATATTACGACTCCTTAATTTGCAAATAAAATGCATGCCATTATCTAAAATTATTCCCTCAGGTTGTCGCATCGCATGTAAACATGCTTATCCAAGTCTCCATTAAGAAAGGTTATTTTCACGCCCATTTGGTGGAACTTTGATTCAATGTCGTGATAATTCACAATGAGTCTTTTCATGATACAACAATGAAAGTCTCATGGTAGTCTATATCCTTTTTTTGAGAGAAACCTTTCATCACATGTCTGAGCTTATGTTGCCTAATGAATCTTACTTAGTTTTAAAGATTTATTTGCAACCAAATAGATTTCGCTCCTTCATGTAGCACTATCAAGTCCCATACTTGGTCTGCATTTATGTAATCGATCTCCTTCCTCATGGAATTGTATCATTAAGTAGAATTAACTCCACTAGTGCCTTGTGAAAATGACATTGAGTACTCTAAAATTCTATTATCATAATTATGTTCTTTTAAGTATGTCACAAAATCTAAAGAGATCATATTTTTAGACAAAAGAGGAGGAACATGCTATGGTGCCCGTCCCATGTATCTGAAGAGATCTTCGATTTTACTATGTACCTATTTTTGTGTTACAATACCTTTTAGAATATTAGGTGCTATTATAACTTTATTCTTAATACCTTGGAGTTGAGGAATAACAATTTCAGGACGTTGTCTCTCAAGTAAGATATCTGCTAGAGTAATTTGCTTCATCCTTTCTCATTCTATAACAAGATCACGTTAATCATCAAGTATTGTACGATTGAATTCCATCTTGCTCTTGATTCTACAATACTCGGTTCACTATATGGACATTAAAATCTATAACCCTTGGATTTGTATGGATATCCGATTAAGTATCTAGTTTATATCTGACTTTTTCTCATGTCGTAGATTCTAGTCTCAACTTAACCACAAATGTGTATATGTTCCATCTTTGATTCCATCTTTTCAAAAGCTCAAATGGAGTGGATCGAACTATTTTTTGTTAGGACTCTATTTAATATATACATAGTTGTCTTTAGAGTTTCATTATCATGCTTTGAACTATATCCATTAGCATGTGATTTTGTCTTTTAGCAACACCTTTTGATATGGTTCACATGGCATTCAAAATCATTGTGTAATGCCTTCATCCTTAAGAAATCTTGTAAATGGTACAAGCTCTTGTTCTCCTCCGACATATATACCATAATATTCAACACCTCTATCTGATCTCACAACTTAAAATTTCTAATTATATATGCACCTTTATTTGATAATGCTTTAAATCATTTAAATCTTCTGATGTTTCAATAGATAAATATACATGTAATATAATAAATCATCAATAAATGTAATGAAATATTTTTGACCACCAAAACACTATTTAGGAAACGAACTGCATATGTTTATGTGTATAATTTCTAAAAGATGGACATTTCTTCTTGATCCTTTAACATGTTTGCTGGTATATTTATCTTTAATACATTCCACATAAGCACTAGAATCGGTAACATCAATAGCATCAATTACTCCATCATTTACTATTTTTTGATTCTTATTTGGGAGACATGAGCTAATCTTTTATATAGTAGAATTGAGGATGTATTACTAATATGTTTTCTACTAACAATATTGTTAACTCGGAGATTGTCAAAATGCGAATACAAATGCATTTTGCACAATTATCCACTTAGACATCTGTGGCGATCAACTTATCATCCTTGAGTATTTGGAAAAGTAATTTATAAAATAAAATTTACAACCAAGTTTGGAAAGTTTAGATATATAAATCAAATTTCTAGAGAACTTGTGTGCATAAAAAATATTTTTCAAATCAAGAACATAGCCGATTTTCAAAAAGAGCCTTTGCATTCCAATTCTAAATGTGAAGACTTGCGACTTTCTGTAATGACGCTTCGCTCATTTTTCAATAAACTCCTTATGGTCAGAAAGCCATTCATGAAGTTGGAAATGGATTGAAGTACCAAACAAAGTCAGTCCACAAAATATTAGGAGGGATGCCAGACATATACGGCATCTATATGTTTCTTGGCAAGCTATTTTTTAAACTTGATATATTCTTTTTTAACATGCCCATTTTCCTTGCAAAAGAAGCATTTTATTTTCTTAAATTCAGGTGGCTTCTTTTCCGGATGATTCACCTCCATTTTTCTTTTATTCCCGTGCTTACAAGTGACCAAATGGATTGTCTTAACCTTCTCTTGTTTGATCCTACTTTCCTCTAATACACACGTCATTAATAGTTTATTCAAAGTCCAATGATACTTATATGTTATGTACAAAATCTTAAGCGATCCATGTTGCGAAGGTAGGGTATTGAGAATTAAACAAACAAGTAATGATTTAAAGATGTCAAGTTTAAGTACTTTAAGTTGAACATGTATTGCTCATTTCCATTATGTGCTCTCTTATCCCAATGCAATCATTATACTTTATAGAAGATAATTTTATTAGAAATATACTAGACATGAATTTTAAACTATTTTTCAACAACTTCATAAAAGTACTTTGATGTTTTAAATTTTGGAATAGAGCCCATGCTATTCTTGCTCATGTTTGTTTGCATGATCACTAAACTTATTCGATTGCATTTTTCACATCGATTCATGTAAATCCTTTATTCCTTGACTACTTTCTTCTATAGGCTTCACTGGTTCCTCATTGCAAAGTGCATAGTCAAAGTTTATTGTAAAGCAAAAAGTATCTTTTCTTTCCATTCAGAAAATTACTCCCATGGAGAATTGGAATAGAATTTTAGATATTGAATTGAGTAGACATGAAAGTTGACCTATTTACAATAAATTCGTAATAAAAACTCAAGCATAAAATCAATTCAAAAATTAACTTATTTAACACTTAAAAGAAAATTTTAATGTAGCGGCGTTACAAGACATGTTGCCGCTAAGGATTTGTAATATACATTTCTTTCTAACTAAAAAGATAAACTTTCATTAGATACCCTAATGATGTGGATATTATAATAACTAATGAAAAATTTATTTTCTCATTCTTCCGTTTATATGCAATTTTGATCGTTAACAATTTAACTAACTCCATCACTAAATGTAATTATTGAACTTATAATCCTAGATGTTGTGGCCACTGAAAGATAAGTAACTAGTAATTACTCATTGTTCAAGAAGCAATATATTCAATACAAAGCGATCGGATGCTTTAGTCCCTGATTCGATATATAAATTAATTCCAAATGATATCAAATGGAGTTAGTTAAACAGTAAGCAATCAGAATCGAAAGTTGAATTTATATCATAAAAGAATATGACAATAACATCATAGTAAAGATAATCTTGTCAACAAAAAATAAAATAAAATAGAGATATATTGCTACGTCTGATGGCCCTAGAGAATTTCAACAATGTTAATCCACTACGTCGTTCCCATATCGTGCTGAAGGCATTGACTAAAATCAAAACGGATATCAACCATCAAGAACAATTTCTTATCAAGTCTTTAGTGGGTAACATACTATTTAAGTCCATTCTACGATGTTAAAAATAGAAGAAATAAAAATAACAGAACCTCCATCATCTTCAACCACCTTTCTTTTGCACAGCTGCAGACACCATCATAGACTGCATTTGCTTTGATCATGGGCATTGGTCAAGGTCTGTTCTCTCCTCCAGTAGAGGATCGTCATCTCCTGCATAGCACAAGGCTCCCTTTTCGTCGCAATTTGCCTGCCGCCATCGTTCGAGGAAGATACTTCTCCATCATACTTCCACATCGTCGTTGCTATTTACCGCCACGGAAATGGGTGACTTCTGCATATCAGGCATCGCTGGAATGATCGGATCTCACCCACCGCCCAAGCCACTGCTCCTAGCAGCGCCACCCGTGGTGTGACCTCTGATACCTGTTCATGGCTAAGGAATGGGTCATGCAATGTGAATCCATGCAAAATTTGAATTCATATAGCGTCCTCCATGCAATTAAGAGTCCACACTATTTTAAAGTAGTTTCCTTAATTTAACATATCTATTCTTAGTTTCTTGTTGCAACCGTATGTGGTTTTGGAATGATGTGTGTGTATATATATATGGATATCTCCCTATAAATGAAATTATCCAAGTGAGAAAAGTTGTATTCTCTTCTCCTCCGTGTGTTTTCATACTACCATCTCCCAAATTTTCTTATCTTCAAACAAGTGGTATCAGAGCCACTTCAATGGCAATCGTCACCGGAGAATCATCGTGGGCACAACAACTGAGTCGTACAATCCAGTACACTCAGTTGACGAACACGAACTACACCAGTTGGGTGATCCGTGTTCATACCATAATGGAGGATCAATGCGTCTGGGAGGCTGTCGAGCTAGCGGAGGGAGCCCAAGTCGACATTCGACTTGACAAGAAGGCGAAGATGCATTTCTTCCAAGTGCTTCCGGAGGACCTCCTCATGAAGACGACAACAAAGCAAATTTGGGATTGCCTCAAGATGAGATTAGTCGGTGTTGAACGAGTTCGAGACATACGATTTCAGACGTTGAAGCAGGAGTTAGATGCCATGTGGATGAGTGATGAAGAATCCCTCGACCAATACACTGGTCGTCTCACCACCATCTCTGTCAGGTACGCAAGTCTTGGTGAGGCACTGACCGATGTCATGCTCATAAAAACATTGTTCGACACGGTGCCAAAACAGTTTATCAGTGTGATAGCCAGCATCGAGCAATTTTGCAACATCAAAACCTTAGTTTTTAAGGATGCAGTCGGCTGACTCAAAGACTTTGAGGGGAGCACATGCATGAAGAACACTAGCGCAGGTGGAAGTGCAGATGGGCAACTGCTCCTCACTCAGGCCGAGTGGGAGGCACAATCTAAGAAGACCGGCGGAGAATTTCCATCAAGGCAGAAGAACAAGGCTCCCGCAGATGGCGGGAACCGCGACCATGGAGGTCATGGACGTAGCAGAGGAGGCTACAAAGGTGGTCATGGCAGACTGCGCAGAGACAAGGTAAGTGGCTCTAACAACGGTGGTCATGATAAGAGTTAAATTCATTGCTATAACTGCAACGAGATGGGACATTACTCATCGAACTATCGATCCCCAAGGAAGAAGGACGAAGCACACTTCGCACGTGTTGAGGATGTTGAACCAACACTTCTATTAGCAGTCTCAGATGACTCTTTACTGATTAAAAATGAGAGGCAGGAGGTCCTGATGCTGAATGAGGAGAAGATGTGGCCGAAGTTGCATGCTACCAAGCATGTTGAGGGACCAACAGATGTGTGGCACCTTGACAATGGCGTTAGCAACCACATGACTGGTGATGAAGATAAGTTCCACGAGTTGGATAAAGCAATCATCGGAAGCTCATATTTGGTGATGGCTCAACGATGCAGATCAAGGGGAAGGGATCAATCCTCTTCACATGCAAGAATAGTGATCAATGGCTACTTCAAGAGGTATTTTTTATCCCTAGACTTCGTAGCAATCTAATAAGCCTTGGTCAACTCACTCAATCTGGGCACCACGTGCTTATGGATGAGAATAGGTTCAAAGTATCGATCAAGAACACATCTCGCTTGATCATAAAAGTGAAGCGAATACAAAACCGTCTCTACCGCATCGATCTACAATTGACGATGCCAATTTCCTTATTAGCAAAACTCGATGATCCTACATGGTTGTGGCATGCTCGCCTTGGCCACATCAACTTTCAAGCATTGAAGATGCTTACCAACAAAGGATCGGTGGTAGGTGTGCCGTTGATTACACATCCTGACC
Organism: Ottelia alismoides; assembly: GCA_037367405.1. Taxonomy (NCBI): domain Eukaryota; kingdom Viridiplantae; phylum Streptophyta; class Magnoliopsida; order Alismatales; family Hydrocharitaceae; genus Ottelia; species Ottelia alismoides. The sequence goes on along the minus strand of JAZKJV010009071.1, from coordinate 374,134 downwards.
AGGTGTGTCCGACTTGTCTGGCGGCAAAGCAGACAAGATTGCCGTTCCCAACAATAGCCAAGTACCAAGCGCAAAAGCCACTCGAATTTCTGCACATTGATTTGTGTGGACCGATCACACCATCAACTCCAGGTGGTAATCACTATTTTATGTTAATTGTTGATAACTACTCTCGGTGGATGTGGCTGCATGTGCTCAGAATGAAGGATCAAGCATATTCAACATTCATGCAGACCAAGTTGCTGGCAGAGAACACAAGTAATTATCGTGTTAAGGCTATCCGGTCTGATCGTGGAGGAGAGTTCTTATCAGGCAAGTTCGTAAAGGTGTGCAAGCATGTAGTAATCGAGCGTCACCTCACCGCACCATATTCACCGCAGCAAAGTGGTGTGGTGGAGGGACGTAACCGTACGGTGATGGACATGGCACACTCACTTCTCAAAAGCATGAGCATGCCAGGGAGATGTTGTGGGGAGGCAGTGCGGCATGCCATGTATCTCCTCAATCGTTTCCCAACCAAAGTGATGGGCGATCACACTCTATTCGAGGCATGGACAGGAAAGAAGCCGCATCTGGCACATGTTCGTGTGTTCGGCTACATGGCACATGCTATGGTGACTATGCCAAACCTCAAGAAGCATGATCATAGTCAAGCGATGGTGTACATGGGTGTCGAAGAAGAATGAAAGGCTCATCGCTTACTAGACCCACAACGAAGAAAAATCCATGTAAGTTGTGATGTTATATTAGAAAAAAATGTGGAGTGAAAATGGCCAGGTTATGCAGAAAGTGATCGATCACCCAATTTTATGATCGAGGAGGACGTTCGAGCAAGTTTAAGTCCCCTTTGACCCATTCGTGGATACTTCGGGAAACGAACCGATACAAGTGCATGAACCTTCTACCCTGACCTCTCTAGTAGGTGTCTCGGCAAGCTCGTCATCTACACCTACTGTAAAGCCATGAACTTGGCATTTCTTGTATCCTATATCTTAAGATCCGACTCGTTAAGAGAAAACCAACAGAATTTGTTTTGTATGAATCAGACTTTGTTTGGATTTGTTATGATTTTCGGAAGAAAGAGAAGTAAGGAGGGTTAAGAAGTCATTAACCCATAATGACTGTCATTAAGACTAATTAAGTGTGATTAAAGAAACTAATGACAGATTGAACACCACTAATGATTATTAGCAAACACTAATCATCTGATTAGTGTTAGCAAAAGATAAGCGTAAGTCACGAAAGTTAAATCGTGATTAGTGAAAGTTAATCACGATTAGTGTTAATTAAGCATCATTAGCGAATCTAGAATCATCTGGAATGTTCTGACTTAAGCCCCAAGTTTGAGATAGCTTTTGGCCAAAACCATGGGCCAAAATCATGGTTCTCTAAACCATGATTAAGGTCTAAACCATGATTTTCTAACCATGAGTAGTGGTTTTCTGGAGCCTATAAATACCCCCTACCCATTCATTCTCTACGATTTCCACTACCACCACCACCCAAGGGCTAGGGTCGAGAGGTCGGGAGGAGGAGTGGGAGGCGGGGAAAGAGCGCTAGCGAAGCGCTGCCGGGATAACGAGGAGGAGGAAGGTATGATCCTCTCTTAGTTTGCTTCGTAAGCTACGCTTTCAATTAATCCTCTTTTCTTCCAAGTTTTGTTCTTCATTCATCTTTCTTTCCGATTCATTTTCTGTTGTGGTTCAAGGAGAAATTCTTGTAACACCCTACTTAAGTGCGGGCGGCTATGCACGTCAGTGAACCCTGTGATTCGTCACACATTCACTCATCTAAGACGCGTGGTGTCTACCGATTCTCCATCGCTTATGTTTCTATTATTTCAATTATGCTTTTATAGTTATTTTGATGGAGAAATATATGTAGTACCCTACTTATGTGCGGGCGGCTATGCACGTCAGTGAACCCTGTGATTCGTCACACATTCACTCACCTAAGATGCGTGGTGTCTACCGATTCTTCATCTCTTGTTGTTTGAGTATATTCTTTCAGTTTTACTATTGTTTTTCTCACGTTTGATTTTATAGAGGAAACTCTTTTCGTTTTTATTTTGAAATATGTCCCGATATAAGGGGAAACTCTGTCGAAATTTTCCGAGAAATATGTCCCGATATAATGGGAAACTCTGCCGAAATTTTCCTAGAAATATCACCCCATATAAGGGGAAGCTCTGCTGAAATTTCAAGAGAAAATATGTTTTTGGCATTCTCCGTGTTCTTCGTGTCTTCGCATTCTTCGTGTTCTTCATTCGTTCTTTGCGTTCTTGATACGTTTTAGCGTTTTTTGATACAAAAAATGAAATTTGATCTTTTCAAGAGCCTTAAAACATCCTTTCTAAAAACGAAACATGATAAAGCCTTGCATACACGAGAGAGAGCTCGATTAGGTAACGTAATCCTTCCTTTTTGCTATTGGGTTTTCAAACGAGATTATTGAAATTCTTGATTTTATGTTCTGTGCTATAAAGAACCCTAATTTTGGCTATTTTTGGTAAAGTCTGAACAATTGCTTTGTGATTCCCACTAAAATAAGGTTTAAGCATCAAATCGATGAGGTGGCTTTGAAAGTTAGGGTTTGGGAGTTAAAATAGGCATAAATACGAGTATATATGCATATGAATAATATTGGGATATTTACACCCATAACCCTGAGTAATTTCGCAATAACATTCATAACCCTGCAAAATCACGAATTACACTCACGACCCTCAATAGGTATGCCATCTTACACCTATAACCTTCCGTTACTTTACTTCGTTAACTCAACCAGATATCGAGTTAATCTAACCACTCAACAATCTAACGGCTTAGATTACATTAAATAAAAAAATGTATGCCATCTTCTTTTCAGCTAACACCTGCAACCTATCGGCCTTCACGTAGAAGCGACTGTGTGGGTGACTGGCCGTGCGGGGGGCTGGCGGGTCCGAGGGGGGTATGGGAAGCTTGCAGAACGGTGAGGACGTGGGAAACTTGCAGGGAGTTTGCGGACACATGGAGCTTGTACGGACGATGCAGAGTTGCGACGACGGTGGGGGGAGCAAAGGTGCGGAAGGAGTTTGCAGGGACCGGAGTTGCAGAGTTGGGGGGACTGGGGGGGGGGGGTGTGCAGAGGTGCGACGCGGGGGCGGGGGTTGCAGAGGTGCAGGACCGGGCCGGTTGGGGGGTGGCGTTGCAGAGTTGCGGCGCTGGGGGGGGGGCGTGGCGTGTAGAGGTGCGGCATGGGGGAAGGGGGGAGTTGCAGCAGCAGAGGTGCGCGCAGGGGAGGGGGGAGTTGCAGCAGCAGAGGTGTGACGCGAGGGAAGGGGGGGAGTGGCAGCAGCGTTGCGGGCGTGCGGGGGGGGGGGGGGTTGCAGAGGTGCGGCACAGGGGCGGTGGTTGCAGAGGTGCGACACCGGGCAGGTTGGGGGGGGTGGCGTTGCAGAGTTGCGGTACGGGGGGGGGGGGGGGGAGTCGTGGTGTGCAGCGGTGCGGTGCGGGGGAAGGGGGGTCGTGCAGAGGCAGAGGTGTGATGCGGGGGAAGGGGGGAGTTGCAGCAGTAGAGGTGCGTGCGGGGAGGGGGAGTTACAACAGCAGAGGTGCGATGCGGGGGAAGGTGTGGAGTTGCAACAGCGTTGCGGGCGTACGGGGGAGGGGGGTGCAGAGGTGCAGCGCAGGGGCGGTGGTTGCAGAGGTGCGGCACAGGGCGGGTTGGGGGGTGGCGTTGCAGAGTTGCGGCACCGGGGGGGGGGGGGTCGCGCGGGGGAAGGGGGGTCGTGCAGAGGCAGAGGTGCGACGCGGGGGAAGGGGGGAGTTGCAGCAGCAGAGGTGCGACGCGGGGGAAGGGGGGGGGGGGAGTTGCAGCAGCGTTGCAGGGTGCAGAGGTGTGGTCGGATTGGAGGTCATGCAGAGGTGTAGATGTGTGTCGTGCATAGGTGCGTCGCGGGGGAGGTCGGGTTCGCATCGCGGGGGTTGGCACTGCCGGTTGGGGATGCGAGTGAGGGGCGATGGAGGTCGGGTTGGCGCCGCGCTGGGAGGGTGCTGGCGTGGCTGTAGTTAGAGGGGAGGGGATGGAGTTGGAGCTGCAGGTCTTGGCATGTCTTGCAAATAAGAATATATATTAGGGATAATTTTGTAATTTTTTAACGGAAACCGTCAAACATAACGGGCAACTCAAACGGATCTTGACACAGGGTTATGTCATGTAAGAGTTAAGTATTACTCAGGGTTTCTCATGTAATTCGTAATTATGTAGGGTTATGAATGTTATTGCAGAATTACTCAGGGTTATGGGTGTAATTATCCCAATAATATTTATGTGAGTCTATACTAAGTATTGTTGATTATGCAAATCGAAGACTTAACCAAAGAATTACATCATGTGAATTTATGTGGTTTGAGTTGGATCCTGAAAAGGATCATGTATCACGTTAAGGATGACTGGGAGTAGAACTAGAGGTCGGGTATGCAACCTGTAGGTTTGTCAGAAGGAACCCGTATTGGCGTTTCCCTACCTAGGTGGTACACGGTTGCCCTGTTATGATAAGTGCACATGAAATGAATGTTTTGCAACGCGTGGTACCGGGAGCCAATATCTTCGGGTTGAACGACGGAAGATATGGTCGTGTCATGTGGAGGTACGGGTGGTTCAATAGCGGCTGTGTCAAATCGAGTCCTCGAGGACGGTGTGCTCATTTGTTTTCCGGGCTGAGGGTTTGAGACCCTGTTTAATAAAAGAAAAGGAAATTGTCAGGATAGTATTGGAGGATTGGTTGAGGCGATGTGCGGCAACATAAGCTTACCAAGATCAACACAATCTCCAATACCGAAGGGTCCACAGCTTCAGAGTCCAAGAATGGTGGGGTTCCCCTGGACTAATCCCTGACATGGAATAGAAAAGGAATAGGACTTAAATTAATGAGAAGGAATGAAACTTTTTGGTGATAACAAGTTTTGAAAAATTACACAATTTGTTTGCTTTTCTCTTCTTCGTTATTTAGCATTCGCTAATTTTTTTATCCTATGATTTATGAAAAACCCAACAGGTATTGGTGAGCCATCACAAGGACTTTAGTAATCCAGCTAGTTTACATAGTAGACATCCAGCCAGCCAGAGTAGCTTTACTTTGTAAGGTAGTTAGTAATCTTTATGTGTATTTACTTTCAGCTGATGTACATGTAAATGGTTGTAGTGGGACAATGGATCATGTAAACTTTATTTTGTGAATGGAAAAGTGTTGAAAAACTTTCTTCTGAGTATTTTTATTTGCAATTTATTTATGAATGTTAATTTTGATTGCTGGATAAATTATTGTTGAGTAACTAGATCCAGATATAGGAGGATCCGACAACTCAGAATCGGGGTCACGACAGATTGGTATTAGAGCTTGGTTACTCCAGTAATTTATTTAGTAATTAACAACTATGAGCAGTATTCAGAAACTAAGGTTATATTAAGATCCTTTGATCTTAATAATTGACTGCAATACCATTCACAAGTCATTGTCCCTTACGTACATCATGCTAAGACTTATAAGACCTAACCTTTGGGCTTGACTTATCCCAGGATCATGGCAGACCAAGATGTGTCTAGACAATTAGCGGCTATGATGACAATGCTCCTAGACATGGGGTAAAGGCAGCAAGCATTGGAGGAGAGGCTCAATGCACAAGCTGAGAGACCTGAGGCATCTAAGCCTACGGATGCTAGGATTGAAGGTTCTGTCCATCTTTTTGAGAAAGAATCTAGTTACCGTCCTTCGATTGAGTCTGCTCCTACCCCGACTGAAGGAGCAATGGAGAAGGCCCTTCTTAGACACCAAACATTACTAGATAATTACCGAAAGGGAAAAAATTCCTCGATTCAAAGATGTAGAGACACCTGCCAAGGCTGAGTTATGGCTCGATGATGTTAATAGGATGTTGAGGATAATCCATGCACCAGTTGACACCTGGGTGCACTTTGCTGATTACTCCATAGCAGATTACGCACGACATTGGTGGAGAGCAATTTCCAAGAAATTAACAGATCCTGTTCCATGGGATATCTTTGAAAAGAGGTTCCGAGCTCACTTCTGTCCCTCTCATTGGGAAGAATTAAAGAGGAGAGAGTTGGCTTCTCTGAATCAGGGTTCTAAGACCGTATGAGATTATCATATCTACTTTACTGAGCTACTGCGTTACTCACCAGCTCTAGAAGCTTCACCACAAGAGTGTCTTACCAAATTCGTTAGCGGTCTTCAGGAAGATCTACGAGAAAAGCTTGCTGGTTTCAGAGCTACAACCGTAGATGAAGCAATGGACATCGCCTCTCGTATTTAGATGGAGAGGGATGAAAACCGCCAAAGAAGAAGTTTCCACTTTAATGGTGGACCATCCAAATGCAAGGCACATTATAACCGTAGAGATCGTTGCTATCATCCAGTCGGGTTTAATATAAGCTCACCACAGACTTTGGGCCAGGAATTATCTGGAAGAAGGGGTTTCTCTAGACCTCCACTATATCCTCGTGACTTAGCAACAGGAGCTAGCACCTCTGTGGCTGGGTCTTCAGCTCAAACAGGAGCACGTGTGTGTTTTTACTGTCATCAGGAAGGCCACATCAAGAAAGATTGTCCGAAGTTGAGAGATTCAGGGTTTAAATCAACCCCAATTAACAATATAACATCCACCTTGAGCAATGGAGCAACACGCGGAGGAGGACATGGCAGAGGTCAGGGCTCACAAGGAGCATCTCCTACACAACAACCACCACAAAATGTTGCGAGTTCTAGCTTGCCTATTCCTAATGACCAGCTAAATGCAATCACTAAAGAAAAAGCCTACAATTCAGGCACAGTCGTATGAGGTACCGTTACTATTCATGGCTTTCCAATACATGCCTTATTTGATTCTGGTGTTTCACATTCATTTATTGCTCGACGGTTAGTACCCACTTTGGGTAGGATACCAGTAGAAGTACAACAGTCCTATCTGATCAAGGGACCAGGAGGACACGCATTTATAATCTGAGAAATCCTGGATAATTGTATAGTAGTGATAGCGGGACATCAGTTACCTGTTTCACTACTAATAATAGAAATGGAGGACTTTGATCTTATACTAGGAATAGATTGGCTAGAAAGGCATCATGCATGTCTTGAATATTTTTAGAAGACAGTAACGTTTCACCTTCCTAACTCGATAGAGTTCCAGTTCATTGGAAAGACATCCAATGATAATATCGAATATATCTCTACATTGAAGGCACAACAGTTGTTAGAGCAAGGGTGCCATGGTTATTTAGCTTATGTAACCACTACATCAGGGTCAGACAGAATGATGGAAGATATACCTATAGTATGCGAGTTTCCTGATGTATTTCCAGAGGAACTACCTGGATTACCAACTGAGCAAGAGATTGAATTTGAAATCTCTATCATATCGGATACTCAGCCTATCTCTATTCCTCTGTATAGGATGGCACCAGCTGAGTTACGAGAGTTAAAGGTACAGTTGCAAGAACTGTTAGATAAATGATTCATTCGTCCTAGTTACTTCACCATGGGGTGCACCTGTCTTATTTGTCAGGAAAAAGGGTGAGTCAATGTGGTTGTGCATTGACTATAGACAACTAAACAAGAAGACCGTAAAGAACAAGTATCCTCTGCCAAGAATAGATGATCTCTTTGATCAATTACAGGGTTCGACTGTGTATTCCAAAATTGACTTAAGATCTGGATAGCATCAGTTGAAGATAAAAGATGCAGATATCCCCAAGACAGCTTTTCGAACTAGATACGGGCATTATGAATTCTTAATTATACCTTTTGGACTGACAAATGCCCCAACAGCTTTCATGGATCTCATGAATAGAGTATTCAAGGAGTTCTTAGATCACTTTGTATTAGTCTTTATTGAGGATGTGCTTATTTACTCCAAGGATAAATACATGCATGAACATCATCTCAAGCAGGCACTTGAAACTCTTAGGAAGAACAAATTGTATGCTAAATATAACAAATGTGACTTCTGGCTATCTGAAGTATCTTTCTTAGGCCAAGTCATTTCTGGGGAAGGTATATCAGTTGATCCTACAAAGGTTAGTGCGGTGATGAGTTGGGGACGCCCGAAGACTGTCATAGAAATACGATCTTTTCTGGGATTAGCTGGATATTATAGAAGATTTGTGAAGGACTTTTCACGAATAGCATTGCCAATGACTAGGTTGACCCAGAAGGAAGTTCCATTCATATGGTCAGATGCATGCGAAATTAGTTTCCAAACACTGAAAGAATGCCTAACATCTACATCCATCCTTACTCTACCCTCTGGGAGTGAAGGGTTTACAGTGTACACTGATGCATCTAAAGAAGGACTTGGGGCAGTTCTTATGCAACATGGTAAGGTAGTTGCGTATACATCACGACAGCTCAGGATACATGAGAAGAACTACCCCACACATGACCTTGAATTAGCTGCCGTAGTTTTCGCTTTAAAGATATGGAGACACTACCTGTATAGTATTATTTTTGAAATCTTCACCGATGATAAAAGCTTGAAATATCTATTTGATCAAAAGGAGCTCAATATGAGACAAAGACGGTGGCTAGAGTTGTTGAAAGATTATGATTGCACTATCTCCTACCACTGTGGTAAGGGGAACGTCGTAGCAGATGCCCTTAGCAGAAGAACTTATTCACCTGGGTTGGTGAATGCTATCCACTTCTGGGGTTTACTATCAACGTTAAGTGAATGGAAACCATTTGATAGTAGTTCCAATACTATAACTATTCCTCACCGATACAAACTAGAGATCTGGGATAAAATAAAGAAAGGACAGGAAGATGATCCAGTCCTTAAAGACTTGAGACAACAACTTGAGAAGAATGAGATAGAGGGATTCTATATACAAGATGGATTACTTTATAAACATCACAGAGCTTGTGTACCATACATACCTGAACTGAGGAAAGACATTTTACGTGAAGCTCATTGTTCTAGATCATCTATTCATCCAGGAATTACAAAGATGTATAAGGATCTTCATTCATACTTTTGGTGGCCATGAATGAAGAAAGATGTTGCTGAGTTTGTGAATGCATGTTTCACTTGCCAGCAGGTAAAAGCTTCACACCAAAAGCCACCATGATTATTGCAACCCCTCCCTATACCTGAATGGAAATGGGAAAGCATTTCCATGGACTTCGTTACTAGCTTACCTCAGACGACTGGTAGTAAAGATAGTATCTGGGTTATAATAGACCGTCTGACAAAGGTATCACACTTTATTCTGATAAGCTTATCTTTCACTCCAGACCAGCTTGCTGAGTTATATATTACACATGTGATTCGCCTCCATGGTATCCCGAAGGAAGTAGTTTCTGATCGAGATTCACGATTCACCTCACACTATTGGGAGAACTTCATGAAAGCCTTAGGTACACAACTATGCTTGAGTACAACATATCATCCACAAACAGATGGCCAGTCAGAACGTACGATTCAGACACTAGAGGATATGCTACGAGCATGTGCCTTAGAATAGAAGGGATCGTGGATTAAACATTTGCCTCTTGTAGAATTCACCTACAATAATAGTTACCATACAAGTATTGGCATGGCATCATTTGAAGCACTATATGGACGGAGGTGTACTACTCCTTTGTGTTGGCAAGAGGTCGGAATAAAGAACTTTTATGATTCAGATAGACTGCAAGAGACATGGGAAGCTGTAGAGCTTGCTCGAAAAAGAGTGTTGACTGCTCAAAGTCGCCGGAAAAGTTATAGTGATACCAGGCGAAGATACCTTGAATTTGAGGTAGGTGACTTTGTATTTCTCAAAGTATCACATATGATGGGTGTTCAGAGGTTTGGCTTGCGTGGGAAGTTAGCACCCAGGTTCGTGGGTCCCTTTGAAATTATTCAACGGATTGGAAAAGTTGCCTATAGACTTGCGCTTCCTACACATCTTTCGGTAATACATGATGCATTCCATGTATCAAATTTGAGAAAGTACGTTAGGAATCAAGAGCATAAGATAAGTTATGATGATTTACATGTTGAGCCAGACTTGACATACCAAGAGATACCTGTGCAAATACTTGAAAGGGATATCAAGAAGTTGAGAAACAAAGAAGCGCCTCTAGTTAAAGTATTGTGGCAGAACCAAGAGTTTGAAGAAGCCACATGGGAACCTGAGGCAGAAATGAGAGAGAAATACCCGTACTTGTTTGAATGATAACACTATGTATTTTGTATATGTTCATTATAAATGAAAGGACGTTCATTCTTTTTAAGGTTGTTATGTTTCAATCCTCTTTAAGGTTGTTATGCCTGCATTTCTAGTCTCAAGGATGAGACTTCCTTTAAGGTTGTTATATTTGTAAATCCATGAACTTGGCATCGGATCCTATATCATAAGATTCGACTCGTCAAGAGAAAACCAATGGAATTTGTTTCGTGTGAATCGGACTTCGTTTCGATTTGTTATTATTTTCGGAAGAAAGAGAAGTAAGGAGGGTTAAGAAGTCATTAACCCATAATGACTGTCATTAAGACTAATTAAGTGTGATTAAAGAAACTAATGATGGATTGAAAATCACTAATGATCATTAGCAAATACTAATCAATAGTTAGCAAAAGATAAGCGTAAGTCGCAAAAGTTAAATCGCGATTAGTGAAAGTTAATCACAATTAGTGTTAATTAAGCATCATTAGCGAATCTAGAATCATCTGAATTGTTCTGACTTAAGCCCCAACTTTGAGATAGGTTTTGGCCAAAACCATGGGCCAAAACCATGGGTCGGTAAACCATGATTAAGGTCTAAACCATGGTTTTCTAACCATGATTTCTGATTTTCTAGAGACTATAAATACCCCCTACCCATTCATTCTCTACGATTTCCATTACCACCACCACCACCACCCAAGAGCTAGGGTTGAGAGGTCAGGAGGAGGAGTGGGAGGCGGGGAAAGAGCGCTAGCGAAGCGCTGCCGGGATAACGAGGAGGAGGAAGGTATGATTCTCTCTTAGTTTGCTTCGTAAGCTACGCTTTCAATTCATCCTCTTTTCTTCTAAGTTTTGTTCTTGATTCATCTTTATTTTCGATTCGTTTTCTGTTGTGGTTCGAGGAGAAATCTGTGTAACACCCTACTTAGGTGCGGGCAGCTATGCACATCAGTGAACCTGTGATTCTTCACATATTCACTCATCTAAGACGCGTGGTGTCTACCGATTCTCCATTACTTATGTTTCTATTCTTTCAATTATGCTTTTATAGTTATTTTGATGGAGAAATCTATATAATACCCTACTTAGGTGCGGGCGGCTATGCACGTCAGTGAACCCTATGATTCGTCACACATTCACTCACCTAAGATGCATGGTGTCTACCGATTCTTCATCTCTTGTTGTTTGAGTATATTCTTTCAACTTTGATGTTGTTTTTCCTTACGATTGATTTTATAGAGGAAACTCTTTTCGTTTTTATTTTGAAATATATCCCGATATAAGGGGAAACTCTGCCGAAATTTTCCGAAAAATATGTCCCGATATAAGGGAAAACTCTGCCGAAATTTTCTTAGAAATATCACCCTGTATATGGGGAAGATCTGCTGAAATTTCAAGAGAAAATATGTTTTTGGCGTTCTTCGTGTTCTTCACGTTCTTCGTGTTCTTCGTTTGTTCTTCGCGTTCTTGACACGTTATTAGCGTTTTATGATACAAAAATGAAATTCGATCTTTTCAGGAGCCTTAAAACATCCTTTCTAAAAACGAAACACGATAAAGCCTTGCATACACGTGAGAGAGCTCGATTAGGTAAAGAAATCCTTCCTTTTGCTGTTGGATTTTCAAACGAGATTATTGAAATTATTGATTTTATGTTCTGTGCTATAAAGAACCCTAATTTTGGCTATTTTTGGTAAAGTTTGAACAATTGCATTGTGATTCCTACTAAAATAAGGTTTAAGCATCAAATCGATGAGGTGGCTTTGAAAGTTAGGGTTTGGGAGTTAAAATAGGCATAAATACGAGTATATATTCATATGAATAATATATGTGTGACTCTATACTAAGTATTGTTGATTATGCAAATCGAAGACTTAACGAAAGAATTACATCATGTGAATTTATGTGGTTTGAGTTGGATCCTGAAAAGGATCATGTGTCACGTTAAGGATGACTGGGAGTAGAACTACAGGTCAGGCATGCAACCTGTAGGTTTGTCGGAAGGAGCCCGTATTGGCGTTTCCCTACCTAGGTGGTACACGGTTGCCCTGTTATGATAAGTGCACACGAAATGAATGTTTTATAACGCATGGTATCGGGAGCCAATATCTTCGGGTTGAACGACGGAAGATGTGGTCGTGCCATGCGGAGGCACGGGTGGTTCAATAGCGGCTGTGTCATGATAATATGTATTTAAAGCGGCTAGGTTATATGATTAAATGTTAGCCTGAGGTTTTAAGCAACCGAGTCCTCAAGGACGATGTGCTCATTTGTTTTCCAGGCTGAGGGTTTGAGACCCTGTTTAATAAAAGAAAAAGAAATTATTAGGGTATTATTGGAGGATTGGTTGAGGCGACGTGCGGCAGCATAAGCTTACCATGATCAACACAATCTCCAATCCCGAAGGGTCCACAGCTTCGGAGTCCAAGAATGGTGGGGTTCCCCTGGACTAATCCCTAACGTGGAATAGAAAAGGAATAGGACTTAAACTAATGAGAAGGAATGAAACTTTTTGGTGATAACAAGTTTTAAAAAATTACACAATTTGTTTGCTTTTATCTTCTTCGTTATTTAGCATTCGCTAATTTTTTTATCCTGTGATTAATGGAAAACCCAACAGGTGTTGGTGAGCCATCACAAGGACTTTAGTAATCTAGCCAGTTTACATAGTAGACATCCAACCAGCCAGAGTAGCTTTACTTCGTAAGGTAGTTAGTAATCTTTATGTGTATTTACTTTCAGCTGATGTACATGTAAATGGTTGTAGTGGGACAATGGATCATGTAAACTTTATTTTGTGAATGGAAAAGTGTTGAAATACTTTCTTCTGAGTATTTTTATTTGCAATTTATTTCTGAATGTTAGTTGTGATTGCTGGATAAACTATTGCTGAGTAACCAGATCCGGACATGGGAGGATCCGACAGCCCGGAATCGGGGTCGTGACACCTACTGACCTCCTGAATACTCCGGAGGTAATACCATTCACGACAGAAGGAGTTGATCAGGGTAGTCACCCACCTATACTTTATTTAGGACGTTGAGTCATAAAAGATGGTGCACCTGTTCGTTACAAGCCCATGGCTATCATCATGCACGATGCTCCACACATTTATGTAACAGATGAGGAAGCAATGTTCGTAGAGATGGAGGAACCATCTTCCTTCCAGAAGGTCGTTTGTCATCCAGCATGAGATAAAGCTATGGCCCATGAGATTGAAGCCATCGAGAAAAATGCAACGTGGTCACTCACCACGTTACCTGAGGGATATAAAGCCATAGTACTTAAATGGGTGTACAAACTTAAAAAGAACTCATACGATGAAGTTATTAAATACAAGGCCTGTCTTGTTGCAAAAGGGTATGTTCAACAACAAGGCATTGACTTTGAAGAAGTCTTTGCTCCGGTTGCTTGCCTTGACACGGTACATGTCATTTTAGCCATCGCGGCCAACCGGGGATGACAAGTTCATCACCTTGATGTCAAATCAACGTTCTTGAATGGTGAACTCGAAGAAGAAGTTTGTGTGACCCAACCTGAGGGGTTCACAGTAAAAGGAAAAGAGCATGTGCTGCTCAAGCTGAGAAAAACGCTATATGGGCTACGACAGACACCATGCGCATGGCACATGCACCTTGATAGAATCTTGAAGCAGCTCGGCTTCACAATATGTACACATGAGAAAGCTATAAACAGAAGGGCGAGGCCACGACATGCGTCATCGTCAGCATTTTTGTCGATGACTTGATTGTCACAGGAGATGATCCAGAGGCAATTGCAAACTTCAAAAAGCAGGTGATGAGAGAGTTTGAGATGAGCAATTTCGGCTTACTCACATACTACCTCAGACTTGAGGTGGAACAAGGAGACAGTGACATCTCACTCAAGCAAACAACCTATGCTAAGAAGGTATTGAACGAATTTAACATGTTTGATTGTAATCCTTGTAAGATTCCCATGGAGCCAAGATCCCATCTGCACAAGGTTCCAGAAGGACAACTTGTTGATGCCACCTGTTACCATCATGTCATCGGGTGTCTGCGCTATCTTCTCCACACCAGGCCGGATCTCTCCTACATTGTTGGCATGGCGAGCGGATTCACGGAGAAACCCACAATGAAGCATCACAAGGTTGTGAAGGAAATTCTTTGGTATCTCAAAGGCACCATCGCTTTCGAACTTGTCTACAAGAAAGGAGGTGACAAAGAAGTGATCAACGACTACACAGACAGTGATCTGGTCAGTGATATGGATGATCGAAGAGCACAATCGGCGTGGCATTCTACATTAACAACTGTCTAGTTTCATGGAACTCGCAGAAACAAAAGATAGTAGTTCTTTCATCATGCGAGGATGAGTTCATGGCGGCAACTGCGACAACATGCCAAGCGCTCTGGCTTAGAGCATTATTGGCTGAACTGATCGGAACAAAATCGAGGACGGTGAAGCTATTCTTCGACAATAAGTCCGCAATAGCTCTCATGAAGAATCCGATTTTTCATGGATGAAGTAAACATATCGACACAAAGTATCATTTCATTCGTGATTGTGTCGAAAGAAGGCAAATTAGTGTCGAGTTCGTTCGAACTGAAGAACAACGCGCCGGCATGCTGACATAGGCATTACCGATAGCGAGATTGACAGCTATGCGACATTTGCTTGGTGTTCGTGATCTTGGGATATGACAGGACTAAGGGGGGGAATGTGATATCTATTCCTGGCTAAGGGATGGGTCATGCAATCTGAATCCATGCAAAATTTTAATTCATGCAATGTCGTACATGCAGTTAGAGTCCGTGCTATTTTTAAGTAGTTTCCTTAATTTAGCATATCTATTCTTAGTTTCTTGTTGCAACCGTATGTGGTTTTGGAATAGTATATATGGGTATCTCCCTATTGATGAAATTATCCAAGTGAGAAAAGTTGTATTCTCTTCTCCTCGGTGTGTTTTCATACTCCCATCTCCAAATTTTCTTATCTTCCAACATGACCAACCGCCATGTAGGGGCTTAATGCGACCGGCTCCCTACGCCAGCATGTCACCCTGTTTCGGCTCAAAGGTCCACTTTAGAGCATCATTGGCAATGCGCCATCAGCAGACCTCGTGTTCTTCTACGAGAGTTCTGTGATCTACTTGGTGGTGAGGTGATTGTTGTGGTTCAAGCATTCGTGGGTGCACTACGGCGAGTTTGAGAAGATTAACCGTTTCTATGTGTTTACTCTGCTTAGGAAGAAGGCATCATCGGATCGTGCTGGGGACTTCAATCTTTGGCTCCATCTTATTGCGTCCAATCTCCTTTCCAAGTTTCCGGTTATTAGCCTGACGGAGGTGATTGTCAGTATCTCTTCTTTTGTCCCGTCCACTTTCATCAAAGGTCACTATTATTCTGGAGAGCTTGTTGAGATGTAGGAGGGACATTTGACTCGGAGTTTTATATGGACAGTGGGTGTTAGCAAGTCTTATGACTCGTTGACGTAATTGTTACTTTGGACTCTAAGCAAGCGATGAGGTCTCTCTCCAGAGCTGGTTGGCCTAACTAAAGTTGTGTGTTACAAGTCCCGTCTCTGTTCTTGTTAGATGGTAAACCATCATGTGTGCACATATATCACATTGGATCAGATTTTAATATAGTTTGAATCTAATCGTGTCTCAACGGATGGTAACTTTTTGGGATCCAATCCGATCCATCATGTATTTACATCCAATTCAATCCATGGAATTACGGATTGGATTGGATATAATATTTTTTATACTTACATATTTTTACTCAATAGTCTACTCTTTGATATTTTTACTTTATAGCACACTAATCATGTACATTTGAATTATGGCTCGAAAATTAATGATATAGATAGATGTAAAGAATTGAATGTTTGAAACGGTCAGATTAAAGTTTAAGAACTCCATTAACCCATTATAGAAAGTTGAAAATCACATAATCAATCTAAAATAGTATATTGAATTCAGAATTTAAGTTTTTTTATAAATGGTGCAGTAATATATTTTATCAATGATTTTCAACAAATAATTCATATAAATATACAAAGACAAGTTAGATAAAAAATATGATCTTTGTGGTTAGATATTGATGAAGTCCACGATAATTTGGACGGTTAAGCTACGTCAAGATCAAACCATTCCCAAGAACATCCTTCGTGGCTCTATAATATATCATCAACAGACGAGAATAAAAAAACATTCATACTCGATTGAGTATCCAAAGCAAAGTCAACTCAAATATAGCCCACCGGTTGGGAAGCATACCTCTTATTTAAAATGAACTTGAAATGAAATTTATTTGCCATATTATATCTATCGTCAAAATCTATATTTTTCAAAAAAATATGAACCGAATTAGTATATCAGTTTAAAATGGAAAGGATTTCAAGTGATTCTTATTAATTCTTAGATGAACGCGGTACATCTGAATATATGGTTGATCCAATTTCATCCTTGTAAGATGGAACAAATAAAAGATAAGAAGCAAAAGGGCCAAGAATAACAAAAGAATGTACTAGACAACTAACTCAAATTTATTTTGTTTTAGAGGAGATTAGATGAGTGACAACATGCTTAGGGTGAAATGTATCTCATGGAAGGGGAGACAACGTTGTGCGAGGCGAACAATAATATCGCGAGGGAGGGACCACAACATGAAAAGGGAGGGAGGAAATTGCGCAGGAAGAGGAAAACATTGTGCAGGAGGAGGCATTTATAAAATGGACTGAATGGAAGTGAGAATTGGAAGCGGAATATTGGTGGTCAAGAGTGAAATAAGAAAGAGAGGGAACTGAGAGGGGAATAGTCGAATAGGTCTTACAACTTTACAAGTTACAATTATATTTTATAATTTAGATATTTAGCATTTAACTTTAAAAAGATAAGAGATGGTTGTAGCAAAAGGACTTGTATCCATCATTGATAAGAAAAAATGAGATAAGTAGCATTTATTACGACCTTATGGAAAATCAGGAGCGCACACACGTACACGCACACTCAGTGCGTATGTTTGCTGATTAACAGATTGGATTAAATCAGATTTTAGTATTGATCTAATATTTCAATCCACACTTTAATAGATTTGAAAAATTCCAATCCGATACGATCTAATAGAATAATAAAAAAACAAATCCAATCTAATTACACTAGATTAGATTGTATTAAGGATTTTATCTGATATGTGTGAACCTCAACCACATGGTGGTTGGATGCAAACTTGAAGGGGACTTTGACTGGGATGGCCATTGGCATTGATGTTGCGGATTTTGGCTATGGACGCTACACCCTACTCTTGAAACACACATTAAGAGTACAAGTTCTGTACATACTATTAAATTCTCTCTATCCTTGTAAGAAAAATCTTGCATGCTCAAGAAGCGAAACCCGTAAAAGGAACCTCGAAAATCATTCTTGAACTAAACATGTAAATGCTAGACATCACTTTTTAAGAGATAATGTGATAATAGGGGAAGTTGGTTTAGAGTTTTTTGATACTAACAATCAACTTGTTGATATTTTTACTCGACTTTATGTTATTAAAAAATTAATTTTATTAAAAGAAAGTTTGATATTTACAAGTTAAATGATTTATTATTTTTCAATATCAACAATAAACCAAAAGATGGCTGAAACTGAATGGGATTAAATAGCTACAATCTCCGAAGAAACGATGAACCAACCTAGCCTTTGGGGCGTCTAGAAGGAAATTCAATACTTTCCTTTGCCTGAACCTACATTTATGGTTGAAAAATTGATAATCTAGAGAAATTTATCAAAATAATTTCAATTTTTTTTGATACGTAATTCTATATGTTAAGAGATTGTTTATTCTTTTATTTTTCATGTATCTTTATTTTTCATTTCTATTATGTAATTCGCCCAACAAGAGTTTTCCTCTCTATACGAGAACTCTAGGGTCTATAGATAATGCATCTCATTATTTTCCTTTCCACATGGTATCAAAGCGATGGTCCTAGACCAAAGCCCGTGCCCTAGACCCCCTCCCAACACCTGCCAGCTCCCATGTGCAGCTATTGGCCCTCACATGATTATATTTTTATGGGGGAGAAAGGACAATGATGGAAGGCTGGGGGGACAATTCCTCCGTCATCTTTACTCCATCAACATAACATATAGCATCTATCGAGGGATAACAAATTTGAGGGATAAGGAGGCATAATGATTGTATTCCTCTTCCTACCCTCAAATGAACAAGCCCTGAACTTACAACTGGTGATAAGCTAGATGAAGATGAGGGTGACGTCAAGTCATCATTCCAACATGCCCTGCCAACACATGTTCTATAATGGATGCGAGAAAGGATCATGATTCCACAATGGTGAGCTAACTCCAAAAACCCATCCTCAGTTCGGATTGCGACCTGTTGCTCACCTTTATGAAGATGGGAATGTTCTTGTCATAAAATTGATACTGTATGCAGCTTGTTAAAAACATCTTCAGATGCAATTACATTATCATTGCTATGCATATAAAATTGGCCAGCTTTCAAAAATTACCGTACACATTAATTAGCATGAAATTTAAGCTAAGAAGTTAGTAAAGGTCATTCTTCACTGGGAGCTATACTTGACACAATTTGATTCGAACATCATATCCCTATTATATTGCGATTTTGCCACCACGAACCTTAAAAACTTTGTAAATTACCGTCTTGACCATGTATTATTTGTAATTATCTCCTAACTCTTGTAAACTTACTCTGTCTTATGTTACAACCCCTACTGTTAACTTTAACTCTATTTGGGGTCAATATCTTGGGTTAATATTTATTTAATATTAGCCATAAAAGTCCAATGATGGATCTTTCACCACCATCTCTCCTTCAATGTCTTCATATCCCCCTTCTTCTCCTGGCGGTCTTCCTCAAGGAACATGTCAACCACAATCTTGACCACCTTAGTTGCATGTGGCCCCAGAGAACTGTAGTGGTCATCGATGTATGACTCTCAGTCATCAACATTGCAAGGAGCACAATTAACCTATTAGTAAGGGGGCTGCAAAATGGAGCCCAATGATGTGCTCAGATGTAGAGGTTGTCCCATACGAGCGGAGGGGAGGGCACGAAGGAAGTTGCAGAAGGGAAGATGTGGCTCTATATTGCAAGGAGAAGCGAGGCAGTGGCTATATGGCCCAGAGTGAGACTCAAAGAGGTGCTCGTATACAATAAGGAGAAGAGTATCAATGAGGCATCGTGTTACTTTGATGGTGGCAAGACAAAGAGTGGGAGGGGAGGAGGCGATGGTAGGAGGAAAAGGAGCTTTGGGACATGTAAGGGTATGTAGATGAATGAATTGATGGGGAGGAGAAGATGGTATAACCTGAGTGAGAGCAATGAGCGGCTCGAAGCCAAAGGATCATGCGGTAACAAGGGTGTCAAGGGCAAGATCAACGACTAAGGAGAAGTGAGTGTGCTGACAGTTGAGCTCACAATAATGGGGACATGACTCGTGCTTCTAGCTCTAGATGGAGGCTTGACTACTGTAGATGAACTGGAGCATGAGTAGGAATACCTCACATATCACCAAATTGACTGGGATATAACCAACGGTGCCATTGCGGGGGAAATCAGGGAGGAGGCAAAGGTTGATGATTCCTGGTAGTGGTAGTGGTGGTCAAGGAAGAGGATCATGGGGGGGGGGGGGAGTTGGGGTTGCAGAAGAACTTGCAAAACACGCGGGAGTAGGTGATGGGGATGCATCATTGCATGTGGACCACCCGACCCTCCAAGCTGAAGGAGACACCATCGAAGGTCCTTCCATTGATGAACAAGTTCAGGTAGTCCCATGAGAGAGACATGAGGGAGTCATCCAGGCTCATGCTCCTCTCTTATTAAATTCCTCTTCACCTCCCTTCCCTTGTTATTCCTCCTCAATTCATTCTATGTGTCTCTATCTACCTCTCATGGGCCTACTTAGACATGTTCTCCTTCTTGTTGGGTGCAAATGCTGATGTATTTGATGATGCACTTTACCAAATAGGATGCACATGGAGAGACTATGAATGTGATATTTGTGGGTTGATGAATCCACATTTCATCATCTTTATTCTATCATTTTGGCCTCAAAAACCCTAGCAAATGCCTGTAAATAGCATTAAAAAGAGCATATTAACATTCATGCATGTACCTGTAAATAGTGTATAAAATACTGTAATTAAAGCCAAAATTATAGAATAAATAAAAGAAAAGAAAAAGAATAAAATATTGTAAATATTTTATAACCCAAAACCCCAAGACCTAGGCATCTTGATGAATAGGTCGACAAGGAATAAAGTAGGGGGAGATAAGGGTCAAATACTTATGCTTTTTAATTCATTCTTTTATTAATTTTGGGACCTATTTTTGGTTCCACTTTTTATACATCAGATAAAGAAACTTTGTACATGAAAGTTGTAGGTAATTAAATAAAGAAAAATACAAAATTTATTTCACAAAAAAATAATGTACAGATAAAAAGTTATGGTCTGAATAAAAATCCAGAATCCCAACTTCCCAGACCCGTATCTCACAAATGAAACCCTAAATGCAGCAAACTCACCTTTAATTATATATAGAATAAAATAAGCTATTTAATGACGGTGGTTTCACATTTGGCGGAGCTACGGTTTGAAAGTTGAGTTTTGGACCCACATTGTATACCTGCACATATTAAAATATTCAATTTATTATTTATTCATCATTTTTATAATTTTATATTTTTGTAATTTTGTAAATATTACTTATAATATATAGGTACATTAAAATCAGAAGAAACCCAAAAGAAATATGAAATAAAAATACTTGTATATATGATACATAAGTATACTTTCTATACTTATACCTATATAATACAGACTTTTATTTTATTAAATTTACAAAATAATTCAGAAAAATAAAATAAAAATATAATTACATGTATAAAAGTATTTTATAATTTTATAAAATACTAAATAAAAATGATAAAAGTAAATACAAAAAATAAAAATCAATTAATAAAATATATAGGTATTATACCTATAAGGGCTATAAAAGGTAAGTTGTAGAAATATACCTCATAAAAATAATTAAAAATCAGAATAAAATACTACATAAAAAAATAAAATTTTTTATTTTATAACCAAAATTTAGTTCGTTCTTTTTCTATTTTTAATTGAATTTTCAATCTTTTTTAGGACCTTTTTCCTGGTTGGTCCACGTGGACCAACCAGGGGGCAGTCGTAGTTGACCTCGGTCAATTGTCTGCCCTAGGTCCTGTAGCCCGTGTCAGACCCATGTTTGACCCCTCTTTCTCAATTTTTTTGAGGCCTATTCTTGCATCATCTCGTGATAGTTTCTTCTTGGCTTTTGATCCTCGATCAATGGGCATGCCTGCCCTGATGCAACCTCGGTCGAAGGACCACTGTGCCCATCGCTATGCCTCGTTCTTCCTCCACTGTCCGTCAACCCCATATAACCCACCTCCAATTTTCTTTTGAATTTTGAACTACACTTCATCCAGAATTGCTCCCCCTTTTTCTCGAGTTAGAAGCCTGGAGGTGACAGCTCTAGGTTCCCACCTTCAAAGCGGCGGAGCACCGATTGTTCTGGGCGCGGTCCTCACCTCCGGCGAGCCTCGCCGTTGAGGTTTCTTAACCTCGGGTCCTACCCCTTAAGGTATCCATTTCCTTCTTTTTCTTGCTCCTTTTATTCTCTGTCATCGTAGGAATCGTTAGCACTCTTAATCACCCCATCTCATCGATCAAATCGCAATAGCTAAGTCCTCGCCGGAGTGCTCCTCTGGCCGCGACCTTCACGTTACCTCCACCGTTCGCCCACCACCGCGGGGCCGAGGCAATTTGCCCTCAGCCCTTTCACGTCATTTCCTTGCATGTCTTGAGCCACATCGCGCACCTGGCGCTCATTTTGGGCAGTCGCCGGAGGCACCTGGAGCACCCAAGCTCCGCCGTCACCGTGTGAGCGTTCCGGCCATCACCGAACCTTTTTGGAGCCGTCATCATCGAGAGGAGAACCGCAGGAGCACCGGACGCCATCTTGGAGCACAAAGACGTGGCAGAGGAGGGAGATCAACGCCTTGGAAACTCGCCTCCCCGCGAGTTCATCCCAGTTCATCGAGAGCCCTTCCCCGCCGTTTGATCTTGAAGGTGTCCCAGACGGAGCAGCAGCCATCGGATCTTGCAAGGCCCCAATCGTCCGATCTTCATCATCTTCTGATCTGGGCCGCAGGCTGCGAAGCGTCATCGCGCGTCGAGGGCGCGCCACGTGTCAAGTGGACGGTCTATAGCCGTCCGATCTCGCCCAGGCATGGGTAATTTTGCTTTACACCACGCTGACTTTTGTATTTTACATTAAGTACCGAAACATTCATAGGCTGTTGTATATTTTTGCGACATTTGCACATTTACCCCCGGCCCTTTGTATTGTTGCGTTCCAGTCCGCACCACGTCACCTCACGTGACTGATACACGTGAGGTGCGGGGCTTTTTGCGAGGAACCCCTTAGGAGATTTTATATTTCATTTCAGTACCCTAATGTTTGAATTAAGTGTTAAAGTTTTGGAGAAATTGCATACGAGCCCCCGAGAAATTTTTGAAAATTACGGTCAGGTCCTTCCCAAGCGCGTGCAAGTCACGCGCCTTGGTGGACATTTTGCAGGCGTACCCTCTCGGGTTTGGATATTTGTGATTGGTCCTGTAAATTAAATATTTAGTTATATATTTTTGTTGGAAAATTGCATGTTCACCCCTGGATGTTTTGATATTTGCATATATACCCCTGTCAGGTTGTGGATTTTTGTGTGCTTGTCTGATTTATTTAAGGCATCATTTTAATTCGAAAAATTCTACAAAAATCATGTTATGCTCATGTTAACTTGCACTTGCACGCCATATTTTTATTTTTCATTTTTGTTGCATTTTAGCACTTATTAAAAATAAAAAATATGCCATTTCACTACTATCTAGCTTAGAAAATACCAAAAAAATATTAAAACACCTAGAAATATTCCAAAAAAATCAACTACTGTCTATTTTAGCCTATTTTAGTGTTAGCCCAAAAATCACTAAAAATTCCAAAAGAAAAATCTTAAAAATTCAAAAGTACCCAAAAACTTCTAAAAATCTAGAGAATTACAGAATTCTCCAAAAATGCAAACTCAACTTCTTGTAGGTTCCCTATTTTATTCTATTTATTTTAAAATTAGTTTGGAAAAATTTTGTGGCTGTTTAATATTTTTAATTCCTACTTTACATTCAGCCAATAGCTTATTCCCTATTTTCCTTTATTTTGCCTTCTAAAAATATCATAAACATTCTGAAAAATACCCAAAAATCACAAAAACAGTAAAAAATTATAAAAAGACCAAAAAAATTTCATTTCTGAATTTTTGAGTATTTTTACATATTTTTATAAGTATTCTAGCACCTCTTTTATTCCATTGTTTATAAATTCCAATATTGAAAAAGAAAAAAAATAAAAAGAAAAATATAAAAATCAGAAAATCAAAAATCAAAATACAAAATTAAAAATTAAATAAAAAATTAAAAATAAAAAACCCACAAAAATATCTACATTGCATATTGTATACAACACATCACCTTCACACTCACTTACACATTTGTAGATCTACCCTGCCTTGCTCCTTGTGTTCGAACTCTCTACATACTTACACATATACACCTTGTTTGTAGAGTTAAAAAAAATTTTATCTCCACCATTTGCTTGTCATTTCTTGATATCTGTTGTGTGGATTAATTGTTGATTAAATTCAGATTTTGAGTGGTCAACTCTTCGACTGTGTTCCCGCCTTGTGTGGAATACACGACCATTCGATTTTTGGGTTTATCAAATGGTGCCGTTGCCGGGGAGCAACATCGAGTAGTTCATATTTTTGTTTGATTGTGTTTGTTTGTCTACCATTGCTTCATTTTATCTCTCTTGCATTTTTGATAGATATTGTTGAGCTTTTCTGACCATCTCTTTTTGTCTTCTTGCGAGGGACCACGGAGCGAGGCGGATCGCCTAGGGGATCCGGAGTAACCACGTAAAACGGAGCCGTCTTTTCTTAAGCCAAGCCGGCAAGAGAGAGCAGGAGGAGTGAGAGAGTGATTAGATTAGTTTGCATTTTATTTTGTGAGAAAGTGATTATTAATTTGTAATAATATAGGACTTGGACACTCAGACTTCTGGGCCTAATTTCTGGGTCTTTGTTCACCCGGGGGCTCACCGCGGATTTTGTCGTGTACCCGTAGTCATTTTCCGGTTTTGTTTTCATTTTTTATTTCTTTTGTGGATTGAGCCCTTAGTTCTAGGCTTCTTCTTGACCGATTAGATTAGGTCCAAACACACTAATAACCTTTGCATGCACCTATAGATCATATTTGGACTTAGTTTAATTAAACAATTAATCAATAGTCTTCGATCCGTCGCGCCGCGAGCTCATCCCGCCAAGCGCTTCTCCTGATCTCGATGTGTCGAGAGGAGGAGGGGTGAGCCTAGACCAGACATTAGGATTGGAGATTGGTGGTTGACTTGTGGTTCTTAATGCTAGAAGTTGCCTGCTTAGGATGATTTCTGCTTGCATACCGGCATGTAGTTTAGGTTTATAAATTTTTGCTTTGCATCCCGCATGGAGAGAGCTTGGATTCACTGTAAGTCCTCTATCTTTGCATCCATCATTTAGGCACAAAGGTGAGATTTCCATCTTGGTGCCGACTTGCATTGGCTTTTCCGACTCTATTCTCCCTTTGTTTTTGGACAAAGTAGGATCAAGAAAATACAAAAATTGTTAGGCGTTTGTTTGAATCTACTCAAAAGAAGCGATAACACCAAAAAAATTAAAAAAAGGGACTACTAAGAAAACTTTGACCTAAATTGGTAATTGGACTCATTGATTGGGGAGAGAAAAACCCTCACTTGTTTTCAGGTAGCATGGGAAGGTCTCCTTCCAAGTGAGTTGAGTGCTTCGTAAGGATTAGAGCCAAAAACCCAGCTTGTGGCTGCCTTGTGCATCGCTTGGATTTCCGAAGTATTGGCGCTACTATCGTACGTAGGCGAGTAGGGCTTGGTCGCCATTGGTGACTCACCATTGTGTGAGCATCGACCTTGTCCGAAGTACCGAGCATAGGCCATGCCTTCACGGGTGTGTCTGTCTCACCATCTGCGTCCGAGTAGGATCTTGCACGCTCACGGGTGATTCCGTTGCGAGCGAGGTCCAAAGTATCGGTTTCGCCTATCGGCTTCCTCCCTCTTTTTCTTTGGCTGAGTAGGGATCCAGGAAGGGTTACAAGGACTCAAAGAGTGCAAGCTACAGGTTACACAGGAGGAGGACAAGTACGGGAATACTTTTCCGGCAATACTCTCTCTCCTTTAGGCGTAGCGCTCTAAGGACTCGTTACAAGATAAATTCCTGAATTCAAGCTAAAACTGACAAGATAAAAGCCGTACCTTCACGGCTTCATGTGTTGAGTTGGTGAACTCACCCTATTTTGTTTTTGATTGCTAGTTATCTTTAGGTCAAGATAAAAAACACAGCATAATTGTGCGCAATTTTGTTTCTCCCTTACTCCTTCTTCTTCTGCATTCACCTTGCTCTACCCAATAATCAAGATGATGGGACGGAGGTCTCTTCGGCCGACTCTGTCAGCACCGCTATCCAGCACTCCTCCTCATTCATCTAGGACGACCTCGGAGAGTCCGCTCTCCGAGCCTGAGTCCACTTCCACCTTGTTCCCCCTCGACCACCCTTCTCATTCCCCTTCCATCAGTCCAAGAGTCTCAGAATTTAGTGCATCGCAGAGCTCAGAATATTTGATGGCACCTGAGATGGGTTCTTTTGCTTTTTCAGAGAACCCAGACATGACTGACAGAGGAGAGCACCCAGATGACCATGACTGCCCTCCTTTCTTATTTGATCAAGCCACCATCAACAATTCACTTCTTGCATCCCTGGAGACCATGCAGAGGCAGATCCGCGATAAGGGAGTATTCATGGGTGATCTCATGAGAGAAATAGCGCATATGCGAGAAAACCGACCTGGGGGTGGTGGCGGTGGCGGTGGAGGTGACATTCCAGTTGTAGAGAACCAGGGAGGAGATCCCAACGCAGAGAGGCCGCCGCAGACCATCATGCGAGAATTGCATAATCCAGCAGTTCCCTCACTCATCGGTGGATCCGACTCCCGCCTATCCATGGAGATTTCGAGCTTCGGCCCCACACAATTCAGCTTCTGCCCAAATTCCATGGGTTGCCGACCAAAGAGCCACACCTCCACCTCCAAGAATTTGAAGTAATCTGCAGCACAATCCATGATAGGCTGATGACCGAGGACACTATCAAGATGATCACCTTCCCGTTCTCCTTGGTTGACAGAGCCGCATACTGGCTCAAACACTTGGGGCGATTCGTCGACACTTGGGAAGATCTCTGGACCGCGTATTTGAAGAAGTACTACCCTCTCGGCCGGACGAATGCAGCTAGAGCCATGATCGGCAACTTCGTCTTGATCCCGAATGAACAATTCCATGAAGCCTGGGATCGATTCAGAGAGCTCATCGACCGGTGTCCCCACCATGACATATCAAAGCCCAATCTAGTGCAGAGTTTCTTTTTCGGGATGACACCGGAGCTGCAGGGGCTTGTTAACGCCTCTTGCGGTGGGTCCTACTTTTCCAAAGGTGAAGATGACGTTTGGGCCATCTACGAAGGCATGGTAGAGAACTCAACCGTCATGGCCCAAGCCCGTGTTTACACACAGCAGAAGCCCCCGCAAGGAGCGGGATCATTCCAGAGGATCGCCAGCATCGATGCCGGTCCTCACACTTTGTCGGTAGCCGCAGCCCAATCTAAATCAGCCGCAGCCGAAATGGGAATCATCAGTGAGAAACTGGACCGTCTCGAGATCCTCGAGAAGAAACAGATGCAAGGTATGGCCCAGATGGACCAAATTGCCAAGACGATGAGTGATCTGAATATGCAGATTCTTTGCGTCCAGGAGGCACAAACTTCTTCCCAGCTGCCTCCCAGGTCACGTGCTGATCCGAACAGTAGCAACTCATCCCAACCCTCTGCCTTGTACCGCCAGGTCAACCACATCCAGGCAGAGCCAGTCCTGTTGCTATAATACTACCCAGCGCAACCGCCATCTCAGGACACTCAGATGGTGGTCTATCAGCTGGAGCAGCCATTGTCAGTTCTTCCTCCACCCTCCGTCGAGCAGGAACCATTGATGGAAGTCAATGGGATTTGGTACGACCGGTACCCTCAGCCCGGGATTCGTCGCGATCACCCCGGATTCCGTTGGGGCAACGTTGGCTCCTCATCTCAGCAGCATAATCCAGCTCAAGGATAGCAGAGCAGCCAGCAGCCACAACAGAAGCAACAACCCCAGTACGCCCAACAACATTACCAGCAGGGTCCTCGTCCCGCCTATCAGGGACAACAGTGGAGGTAGTGTCAGCAGCCTCAACAGTCTTATTCCCATCCTACCCAGAACTATCCATACCAGCAACATCAGCAACATCCTCATTTCTTGCAAGGGAACCCATCCGGTTCTCAGGCTCCGGCTTTTGAGAACCCAGCTTTAGATGATCTTGCCCGCTTGCTCTCTGAACAACGAGCATCCTTCAGGCAAGAAATGGATGAGTTCCGGCAAGAGATGAGGGAGATCATCAAAGGCAAGGCCGCCATACCAGCTCAGATTGAACCAAATCCGAACAATCTGAAAAGAAAGTATGAGCAGGTAGAGTTTACAGAGGATACATCTCTGATGAATTTCCATTTCATCACCTTTATTCTATCAATTTGGCCTCAAAAACCCCAGCAAATGCATGTAAATAGCATCAATTTGTTCATAATAGCATTCATTATTCATTGTATTAATTATACATTAAATAAGGTTTTTAATGCCAAAATTATAGAATAAAGAGAAGAAAATAAAAAGGAGTAAAATATTGCAAATATTTTATGACCCTAACCCCGAAACCAAGGCCAGCATGGAATTGGTCGACAAGGAATAAAGTAGGGGGAGATAAGGGCCAGTGTACAATAAATACCTCATTTATTCATGCATTTATTTATGCATTTTTGACTCCTATTTTGTACATAATTATTCATTCATTAAATAAAGAAACTTTGTACATGAAAGTTGTATATGATAATGTAAATAAAAATACAAAATTGAGTTTGTGTAAAAATAATACTCAGTGTACATTTTATACACAGAATAAAAAGCCAAAATCTCAACTTCACGGACCCATATCTTGCAAATAAAAACTCCAAATCACCCAAACTCAACTTTAATTGTATATAGCTTTCCAAGAACTATTTAATAAAATTGGTTTCATAATTTTTGGAGTCCATCTGCAAAAATTAGATTTTTGACCCCCATTGTGCAGCCTGCCTGATTAAAATATTCAATTTAATTCATTATCCATTATTTTTATTAAATTATATTTTTAGAATTTTGTACATAATGTGTATGATACATGTACATATTGAGATTAAAAGAAAACCAAAAAGAATTTGTAAAATAAAATAAGCTTATGTAATACATAGGCAAAACACCTATGTTAAGTATGTACATAAATAAAAGGGGATTTAATTATTTTATTCTTTATTCTTCTATATTTTTATAATAATGTAAATATCATACATGACTTATTAAAAATACAAATTCAGAATAAAAACAAATAAAATACATTAAATAAATAAAGTATATATAATATATAGGTAAAAGACCTACAAGTATACCTACATATACATATCCTTATTTATTTAAATATGAAAATAAACTCATAAAAATTAAATAAAAATACCCTCACACTCACAAATATAAATTATAAATTTATAAAATAAGACAATAAAATAATAAAATAAAATAAGTAAAATAAAAATAAAATACACAAAATACATGTAAATACATGCATATACACATTATTAAAATAAAACCATAATAAAATACTTCAAAAAATTAAATAAAAATCATAAATCAATACTACATGAAAGAATACACATTTTTTATTTTATAAGAAAAAATAATAAAATCATTTATTATGTCAAATAAATCAATTTAGAGTAAAATTCCCTATTTTGTCCTCTAGCGTCCCAGGTGGACCAATAAGGGCGCGGCCTTTGTTGACCGCCCGGTCAACTGTCCCATCCGGGACCTGGCACGCCAGAAGTGTCTTTTCCCCGATTTTCTTCCCTTTTTTACGGGCATCTCGTCCATCGATCGCGCTCGCGTTCTTCACAAGAAATCACCCCTGATCATCGCTGATGCCCGCCGATATCTTAGATCAACACGATACTCATTGGATTAATCAATAAACGTCGGTCAATAAGGGTCCAGGCCAATGTTTGTAAATAAGAAGCTTCGCCCCCCTCCTCAAATTTGGCCAATTTAATCCACCCAAAAGCCTTGATTTCGATCCTGGGAGGTTCCTCGTGACAGGGGGAGCGTTCCAGCACCTCGAATCGGCCGGAGGAGGGAAAGGTTTGACGCGACAGAGCTTCGGCGTCCGTCCTGCTCCCTGGTGGCCCCCAGGTATAAGAGCTGCCCTTTATTGCATTTTAGGTATTTTAGTGTTAGCTTTTCATTCCTGTTCTTAGTTTAGTCTTTAGTTAATTAGCTTAGCTTAAAATCGAAAAATCAAAGTTCGCCGGAGCTCCGCTCCGGCGACTTCTTCACCGTGATCATGACCGTTTCCGACCGCAACGTTCACCCTACTTCGTTCCCCATCGCGTCCTCCATTTATCTATCATCTTTGTTCAACCAAGGACCTCTGGTCTTTGCGAATCGGAGCTCGACCTCCGCCTATCGCCGGAGCTCCTCCGCCTCACTCCATTTTGCGACAGAGCTTCAAAACCCGGGGTCGAGGAGATAGCCCTCGCTCCCCCGGTTCTTCCTATGCAGGTCAAACGAAGAAAGGAGCCCATCTGGGCTCGAATCAGATCAAGAAGAGGCTCCTGGAGGTCCCGACCTTCATCGACCTCGTCCGAGCTCTTCGGACCTCCAGGAGCCATGAGAAGACCGCCGACAGACGCGGAACGTCTCCAGCTACGAGCAGAGTGCCTCAGATGCGAAGAAGGAGCCCGGAGGAGCCCATGCTCCACGATCGAAGCTCGCCTGGGGCGAGCTTCTTCCCTGTTACTCCAGAAGCCTCCCTCGCCGTCCGATCAGGTGGAGCGTCCCAGATTGAACGAGATCCGTCCGATGAAGACCTGCACTGGCCGTCAGATCCGCGAGGCGCATCTAATCTCAGCCCTTCATCAGCGAAGCGGTACCGGCCGTTGGATGCGCGACGCGTGTCCAAGTGACCTGATCCACGCCGTTCACCAGCGCGCACTTAGGGGTAAATTTCTTATTTAACCCCGTCCTTTTTGGTTTTATTGTTCACCCCTGTAAATAAAAGTCGAAGTTTATTTAAGTGTGTAAATTTTGCATGGACCCCCTGTATGTTTGCTATATTACTTTTAGGTCCATTCCACGTCGCCTCACGTGTACCCCCACGTGAGGTGGCTAAATTGCACAAGCACCCCTATATGTTTGTATATTTGCCTTTAGTCCATAAAATAAAATTTCTAGTGTAATATTTTTGTGAAAATTTGTATTAAGGACCCTGGACTTTTGGGAATTACTTTTTGGTCCCTGTGGGTACGGAGTACGTGTAGTCCCACGTGCTGGGTATTTTGCACTAAGGCCCCTGGCGGGTTTTGTATTTCATTTTAGCCCTTAAAATTGCAGTTCACGTGTAATATTTTTGGTGTTTTTGCACAGAAGTCCCTGAGTTTATTTTTATTTGCAAAAATGCCCCTGCCATGCCATATATTTTTGTATGCTTTGTCCATTTATTTCATGCCTCATATTAACTTGAAAAATTTTGCAAAAATGGATATAAGCTCCTGTTAGCTTGCTCTTGCATGCCATAATTCTAGTTCTCATTTTTGTTGCATTTTTGCATTTATAAAAAATAAAAAACATGCATTTTATTTACTGTCTAGCTTAGAAAATACCAAAAAAATAGTAAAACACCTCGAAAAATTCCTAAAAAATTACCTATGGTATATCTTATCATATTTTAGTGTCAGTCCAAAAACCATTAAAAATCTCAATAGAAAAACCTGAAAAATTCAAAAATACTCAAAAACTTCCAAAAAATATAAAAATATAGAAAACTCTAAAAAATGCAAACTCAACTCCTGTAGGTTCTATATTCTATTCTCTTGATTTTAAAAATAGTTTGGAAAAATTTTGTGGCTGTTTTATATTTCTAATTTCCGTTTTATCCCCAGCCAGTAGCTTAATCCCTGTTTTCCCTTATTTTGCTATTTAAAAATACCAAAAATATTTTTAAAAATACCCAAAAATCACAAAAATAGTAAAAAATCATGAAAATACCAAAAAGATTTTATTTATGTATTTTTGAGTGTTTTTATATATTTTTTAAAATATTGTATCACTCCTCTCTCTCCTTTATAGATATACTCCCCTATTGAAAAAGAAAATCAAAAAAAATATATATATATACATATTTATTAATATATAAAAATATAAAATTAAAAAAAAAGAAAAAAATATTTATATATATGTATACCTATATGTACATAATGTATGTATTTAATGCTGTATACATACTCTCCATGGATATATATCTTTATATGTTTATATTTTATAAATTATATATATATACTACATAAATATATATATATGTATATCATATTATTAATAAAAAAATATAAATAAATAAAAACCCACAAAAATAGGCTTCACACAAGGATGACTCTGTTGTAAATGCACATCATAGGCTACTTCATTTTTGCATTGCTCTCTGTGGTTCGACCTCTACATGCTTATTCACTATGCATCTTTGGTAGAGTAATAAATATTAATTCACATTTTTGGGACTTAATCCATTCATTCTTTTATTGTGGGTTAATTGCTGACTAACCGATGTTCTGTGAGCGGTCGCCTCAGCGACAACATAATTTTGACCCTCGCAAAATGTCAGTTATCAGATGGCGTCGTTGCTGGGGAGCAATGAGCATAGCCTATTAATTTTTATCATTCTTGTTTAAAAAAAATTGATGAGCAGCTATTTATTTTGCAATTGATCACTATGCTTTATTGATTTATTTATTGTGATTAATTCTTTCCTGCTTATTTTATTGATTGAGCTATACTAATTCAATCTCTTTGTGATTTTGATGCGAGGGCCCGCCACGTGAGGATGGTTTCTTAGGGAGCCAAGGCAGCCGAGTTTGGAGGAGGGTGGTCTTCACCTCATGACCTTCTGGAGAGAGCACCAAGGATACAAGGAGATGAGAGTTAGATAGGTCTAGAGCAATTAGGATTATTTTTGTAATTTATTGTGAGAGAGAGACAATTTTGGCATGTAATAATTAACATGACTCTACTCTTCACAATGAGGTCCAGTGCCCGGGTGATTGTTCACCTGGGGGCCTCATCGCGGTTTTTCGAGTTTTCCATCACTTTCTTTTCTTTGTTTACCGAAGTTTTGAGCTTTCTGCCTTTATTTTTACTTTGTTTTGTGTGCTTGGAGCCCCTAGATATAGGTTGCTTGATTCGGTAGCTAGGTCCAAACATTAATAAGAATGCATGTTCCTATAGTCTACTTCGTATGGATCTAGTCAAATTAAACAAGCCGTTCATTTGTCTCTTAGCCCTTCTGCCACAGTGAGCCCCATAAAGTGCTATCTCCTAAACTCAAGTGTGTTGAGCAGAGGAGGGGTGAGCCAAGACCGGACCTTTCGGGCTACAGATGAATGAGCGACGTATGGTTCTTCACGCTAATAGCAGCTAATGTTTAGGGCGATTTTGTGCCTTGCATACCGACATGTAAATAGGTTTAAAAATTCTGTTTTGTATACCACATGGAGAGAGCTGGGATGCACTGTAAGTCTTCTAACTCAGCATGCATCATTCGGTTCAATGGTGAGATTTCCATCATGGAACCACTTGCACAGCTTTTCCGCTATCTCCCTCTGATTTTGAGCACCTAGGACTTAAATGAGAATCTACAAAAACGTTAGGCACTGGTATGAAAATAGTCTCAAAAAAAGTGAAAACCCAAAAATTAAAACAAGGGGACTGCTAAATAAACTTTGACCTTAATTAAAATCCATAATGGACTATCCTTGTACCGGGTTCATAAAGCCCTCATTGTTTTCAGGTACCTTGGAGGGGGACCAAAACCCTACTCCCTTGAGCGAGTGCGACCCCCTAAGGATTAAAGCCAAAAACCCAGTCTATAACTGCCTTCTGTATCGCTTGGATTTCCAAAGTAATGGCGCTTCTATCGTACGTAGGCAAGTAGGACTTGGTCACCAATGATGACTCTCTGTTGTGTAGAGCATCGACCCTGTTCGAAGTATTAAGCATAGGCCACGCCTTCACAGGGGTGTCTGTCTCATCGTCCTGCGTCCGAGTAGGTTCTTGCACGCTCACAGGTGATTCCGTTGCGAGCAAGAACCGAAGTATTGGTTTCGCCTATCGGCTTCCTCTATCTATTTCTTTGGCTAAGTAGGGATCCAGGAAGGGTTACAAGGACTCCAAAAAGTACAGACTACAGGTTATATAGGAGGAGGACAAGTACGTGATACTCTTCTGACAGTACTCTCTCTCCTATAAGGCAGCGTACTAAGGACTTGTTATAAGATATGCCTGAAATCACAACTCTAAAAATGAAAAGATAATAAATAGCCGAACCTTCACGGCTTCACATGGCGTGAGTTGGTGAACCCGATTTTGTATTGCGTTTGTATGGATCTAGATTAAGGTTCAAAGATCGAGTCCCGCGCCTTTGCGCAAATTTTGTTATGTCAGTCTCCTTTTGACCACCCCGCTCACCCGAGCCTTTCTACTGTTTTGCACTCCTTTTATTCCTTGTTGACCATCGTATCCTTCTTCCAAAATCCAACCCTCTTTTGTGCTTTGCGAAGTTGATCCATGGATGGTTTCCGTCGGGACCTTGCCGACACCCACATCGATTCTATGAACTCAACTCCGCCAATAAATTCGAGGAGATTCCGGAGAACCCGATCTGGACCTTGCGGGTCGATATCCAGACTCCTCGTTTTCTACCTTTCTCTTGGCCACCCAATAAACTGGGATCACTTTTGTCCCGCTTTCGCCGTTGTGAATGGAAGTCGATTACAGTCTACATCCTTTTCCGTTCACAACATGCTAGGGTTGACCTGAATTCCAGCTCTATCATGACAGCTGAACAATATTGCAAGTGGTCTGATCATAACTCTCTCATTCTGCAGATAAAAGACAGTGCGAGCCCTGGAGACTACTCCGGAGTTCATTTCGTCCGACTCAGACCCTGACATGGCTCCCGAAGGAAAGGGCAAGGGTCAACAGCCACCCCAACCAGAGGGACAGATGCCAGACCAGAATCAAGTCAATGCACAACTACTGGCTTCTATCCAGGCCATCCAACAACAGCTGACCGAGCAGGCCCTCACACAGACAGCGTTCCAGGATATGTTGAATGATATGATGAACCGAGACGAGGGAGGAGGAGGCAGAGGCAGAGGAGGCAGAGGAGGAGGAGGTGGAGGTGGTGGTCCCGATGTTGATGAACCTGAACTACCGCCACCAAAGCCTACACTAAAAGAGACATACAACCTGGGAGACAGCCAGATGACCGAATGGATCCTCATTCCACCGGTACACGCTCACTTTGAGCTGAAACCCCAGTTCATTGCTCTTCTCCCTGCATTCCATGGAAATACCAATGAAGAACCGTACATTCACCTGCAACAATTCTCCCGCATTTGCCGCAGTACTCACTATCCCAATGTCCCTCTAGACATTGTCAAGATGATGGCGTTCCCCTTCAGCTTACAAGACAAGGCCCTCTATTGGGTCAACCATCTGGGGAAGGTTGTGACGACTTGGGAGGAGTTGAAGTCAGCTTTTCTGCATAAGTATTACCCTCTAGGTCGGCTCAACCAGATGCGAGCCCGTATCAGTAATTTCTCCCAAGGACCCCATGAGTCAGTACACGAAGCCTGGGAGAGATTCACTGACCTGCAGGAGAAATGTCCTCATCATGATATCCCGAAGACCAACTTAGTCCAGCACTTCTTTGGGGGACTGAACATTTAGAGCCAAAGGATCGTTGACGCAGCATGTGGGGGTTCGCATTTTAACAAGGATGAAGACATAGTCTGGCAGATATTTGAAGAAATGTCCGAAGGAGAGGCCGCCCTCTCTTCATCAAAGGCATATCAGAAGCAGCCCCAGATCCTCCGAAAACAAGTGCACATGGCAGCGTCCAAAGAAGCAGAGAGAGATGAGAGCTCCAACCTCAGTATCATCGGGGGCCATCTCTCTAAAGTTGACATCATTGAGAAGCGATCACAGGACCTCGAAAAACTCGCTGTGATCGAGAAGAGGACATAGAACTTAGACAAGCTTGATCAGATCAACAACTACCTTGAACTGTTGGTGGGCACCATCAACTCTATTCAGTCGGCGACACCATCGAAAGCTCCAGCTGAGAAGAAGGACGAGCAGCAACCACAGCATCAGCCTCAGCCGAGCCAGTAGCCACCGGCAATCCAGCACGTGTACTACGTGCAGGCACCCGACCAGGGCCAGCCGCAGCAGCAGATGGTTGTGTACCAGCCAGAGTTTCTTTCAGGACCTGATCCAGTTTTCCCACCACCACCCCTGATTCAGGAAGTAAACGGGGTATGGACCAACGATGCACAGCCGACCCGTCCTGTGGGACAACCCCAGGGTCAGCCACTTGCCAACCGACAATACCACCAACCTCAGGGTGGTCGTTTTGGACAGTCCTCTCAGCCTCATCAGCAGTACCATTAGCCTCCCCAGTATACAAACCCATGGAGGCAGAACCCACCATACCAGCAGCCGCAGTACCTCCACCCACAGCCTTTCCATCAGTATGCGGCTGCCCCACCTCAACAATATCAGCAGTATCCTCCTCCCTCGTATCAACAACTTCAACTTCCTGCACCACCCCAGCACCACCAGCAACAACCTCCACACCCATCCATGCAACAACAGCGAGGTCTGCACGCTGAACCCACCGAGGTACCCCTGCGAACCCCACCATGGATTGTCTGGCCCAACTTGTCAAAGGTCTAGCGGAAATGACCATGAGGCTTGACGACCTGACCGCCACCCGAACCACCATTCCAGCTCAGGTCGAAGCCAACCCCAATAACCTCAAAAAGAAAGAGCAGGTAGAATGTGATGTCCTGTCCGTGTCTGATAATGATATTCCTGTTTATTCTATTGCTGTTACTCTCAGGAGCGGTAGGGCATTGCCTCCGCCTGCTCCCAAGAGTGGGGTGAATAAAGAAACAGGTGGATCGTCATCTTCCGCATCAACCGTACCAGCTACGGGGGCGGGTGAGGAGGAAGAAGAAGGAGAAGCCAGTCTAGCCGTCGTGCACTACCCTCAGTCCTAGCAGAAAATACAAAAAAATCAGCAAAACCAAAAACACCAAAAAGATGTTTGCAGCCGAAGCGAAGCTGCACCAACATTGGAGGAGCCGCCAGCAGCAGCTGATCCCTCACCAGCCGATGGAGCAGACGCCACCCTTTTTGATCGCCCTGCAGCACCAGTATGCCAGGATACAATTTGTACTCCTTTTTGTAGTCCGGATGTACAACATTTGATGGGCGATGATTTTGATGTAAATAAGAACTCTAATTTTCCTGCCAGTGATGTACATATTCCTTTTCCTCATGCAATAGAAAAATCCAAAACAATTGCAAAACGAAAAAATGCATTGTCTGATCTAGGAGTTGTGGAAATATTAGACAAGTTGACTGTTGAGATTCCTTTGTTGAAGGTCGTGGAGTACATGCCAGCTGTGAAGAAAGGACTAAAAGAGGCATGTACTAACAAGCATCACCCCGCTCAAGAAAACAGACGCCGAGATGTAGAAAAGCACGTTCTCTCCATGGCCACTGTCGCAGCTATCAGCAACCTCCCACAGAAGAAGCAAGATACAGGAGCACCTTTGATCAGTTGTGAGATTTTTGACCAGGTCTTCGAGCGTACTCTCCTTGACAGTGGGTCTTCCATCAACCTTCTGCCCTCATCCATAATGCAAGAATTTGGGCTGGGTCCGCTTAAGCAGACACGCATGATCCTTTAGTTCGCTGACCGATTCGTCAAGCGGCCCCGAGGTCTTTTGGAATACGTCGTAGTTAAAGTGCAGGAGATGCAATTCCCAGCCGATTTTGTAGTCCTTGATATGGACTCACCTGCACCTCTACTCCAGACCCCTATCATCCTTGGCCGACCATTTCTTCGTACTTCAGGTGCCGTGTTTGATTACGGGTCTGGCAAGATTACTTTTAGCTTGGATACCAAACAGATCACTATCAACATGAATAGAGAGCCGAATGCCACGACTGATGAGAGCCAGCCAGCATGCGAAGCAGACTGTGACTTTATTGCAGAGATCAGAGATTCATTCTTGTCACTGGACGATTCATGGACCCAAGAAATCCTCACTCTTGAGAAGGACATGGAAAGCGCAGTTAGCTTATGCTCCGACGATTCTTGGGAGACAGATTCTCAGATGCAGGCGCATCTTTTTGAGCATTCACTCCAGACCGAACACGATCAGCTTAGCGCAGAACCTTTTGGCACATCACTGAGATCTCAACAGAATGATGAGGATGGTAGCCCCTTCAAAGAAGTACATCCCACCACCAGCATAGTGTCTGAAGTGACCAACAAGCTGGACAAATCAACACCAGAACTCAAGCCACTTCCTGCATGCCTGAAGTATGCTTTCCTTGCGGGTGAAGATCAGATGTATCCGGTCATCATCAGTAGCAGGCTGAATCTGGATCAGGAATCTCGTCTTCTCGAGGTTCTAGAAAAGAACCGCAAGGCACTGGGTTGGTGCGTATCAGACCTCCGAGGGATAAATCCGGCCTTGTGCTCACACCACATCTATATGGAAGAAGATGCCAAGCCGTCCCGCGAATTTCAAAGAAGGCTGAACCCTAACCTTCGGGACGTCGTCATGAAAGAGATAACGAAATGGTGTGACGCAGGATTTATCTATCACATCTCCGACTCAAACTGGGTAAGCCCACTGCATGTAGTTCCAAAGAAATCCAGGCTTACCGTGGTTACAAATGATAAAGGAGAGTAAATATCCACTCGGGTACCAACATCCTGGCGGGTGTGTGTTGACTACCGCCGTCTTAATCAACAACTAAGAAGGACCACTTCCCCTTGCCATTCATTGATCAAGTTCTGGAAAGACTAGCAGGCAAGGAGTTCTTCTGCTTTTTGGATGGGTATTTCGGGTACAACCAAGTGGCAATCGCCCCTGAAGATCAAGATAAGACCACCTTCACTTGCCCGTTCGACATCTACACCTTCAAGAGAATGCCCTTTGGATTATGCAATGCACCTGCAACCTTCCAAAGATGCATGTTAGCAGTCTTCGCCGAGATGGTAGGCAGTTTTCTCGAGGTGTTCATGGACGACTTCTCTGTCTATGGTGATAGTTTTGATTCTTGTCTTGAGCACCTAGACAGAGTGCTTCAGAAATGTCGGGAAGTCAATTTAGTGCTTTCATGGGAAAAGAGCCACTTCATGGTCACAGAAGGTATCGTGCTGGGTCACGTCGTTTCTAAACGTGGCATGGAAGTCGACCCGGCAAAGGTGGATGTTATTTCAAATCTCCAGCCACCTCAGTCAGTGAAGAATGTGAGGTCCTTCCTGGGGCATGTCGGATTTTACAGGCGATTCATTAAGGATTTCAGCCGCATTGCCCGACCTCTGACAGAACTTTTATGCAAGGAAACAGAGTTCAATGTAGATCAACATGTTCTCCTTGCTTTCAATCAGCTGAAGGAGCTTATTACTCAGGATCCAATCTTACAACCGTCGGACTGGTCTCTTCCCTTTGAGATAATGACCGATGCGTCAGACTTTACAGTCGGGGCTGTTCTTGGGCAAAGGAAAGAGAAAGCGCCCTATGCCATTCACTATGCCAGCAGAACATTAGATGAAGCACAGAGAAATTATACAGTGACAGAGAAAGAATTGCTGGCTGTGGTTTTCGCCCTTGAGAAGTTCAGATCCAATTTGCTTGGATCGAAAGTCACGATTTTTACAGACCACTCTGCTATCCGTGTTGGACATGCGAGCCCACGACGAGCCATTATGCAATAAATGTTATTGCAATTCACTCCTTAATCTGAAATAAAGAGTACATAGTTTGCATAATAGGTCCCTTAGTGCAATTAGGGTTATGTACCATGGCCATCTTAATGATCATACAGCTGTTGATTCAATTATTGAATCATAGAGGCTGGTGCATAGATAAATATCTAATGAGTTAGATTGAGGACTCATCAAGCACCGTCAAATGATTATTAAGAGATGATCTCCAGCCTGAGTAGGAGATGGCAATCCTTTCTCAGTTAGGCTTATATCTGACCGACTTCTTGATGCATGTCCTCTGCATAGGAATAGAGATTCGGAGGTGTCAGATTAGTTAGGTCAAAGAGTTGACTTAACGAGATTGAGAGAACCAAAGTCCTATATCATATGCTGTCATGATATAGGCACACATCCTCTGACCGGAGACAGATGTGTTACTATATGTCTAAGTATGTACATTTGGCAGACCAATAGGTTGATGACCTAATCAAGGTCTATACACCGGCGCGCTGGTGTGCATATAAGGGCATATGAGTAATACGATCTCTCAAAGGGATCATACAGGTTCACTACTGAACCGGAAGACATGAGCTCACTCATGAGATATTGGGAAGAATCAAATTCCGTGCGCACGGTCGTCTCGCTTTGGAAGCTTGACTGAATTTGTTGGTTTGATATATACTTTTGGAAAGTATATGATCAAGACCTAGGAATGATATATGCTTTTGGAAAGTATATGATCAATACTGACTCCCAATTATCGAATGAGAAACTTACTGATAAAAGCATGAAGTAGACAGTATAAAGTTGATCCAACACTTCGGGTTTAATCTGAGTCTTCCAGTATGAAGGATGTACAGGTATTAGGAATACCTGAGGGTGATGTGATCATAAATGATTTTATAACCATGACACTTCCATTCCTAGGGAGTGATGAAACGGGTCTGGATTTTAGTGACTCCTCTCAGTAGAGAAGTAATCTAATCTTAGTACGAATGTTGGACATTGATCTGAATGTGATTCAGATGCAATGAGAAGATTAGATTTGCGGTCTTGATTTAATCAAGCATCTATGGGAGGCCCGCGATCTGGATTTGAGATATGATCTCAATATCCATGTCAGTATACGTGGAACAATACAATCGCCCTGTCCTTATCTCCAAGTATTCGCGGAGAAAGCGCATTATCCTTGAAAGAGTTCATGGATAATTCTATTGTTGATATATGTATCCGAGCATTGAGAAAATGGATAGTTAAATGTGATTTAATTATCATGATTAATGTGAATTCGATTCATATTATAAAGAGAGTTATATTAGATAATTAAATGTGATTTGATTATCAAAGATGTGAATAATGTGAATGTGATTCATATTATTTGAACACATGAGATAAAGAGATCCAAGATGATTAAATATGATTTAATTATCAAGGATAAGAATAATGTGGATGGTAATATCCAATTATTCATGATATATTATAAATGTGATTTATAATGTATTAGAGAGAGTTAAATATAATTTATATTAGTAGATTAATTATTAATGTGTATTGGATACACATTGTCTAATTAATTGAAAATGTAAATTACATTTTGTTTTGGGTTGTGAATATGATTCACAATATTCCAATGTCAAGATTGCAATATTCCCAAAATTAATTGAGAATTATTTTGGTGAATTAAAATACCGACAAATTGTTGTCGGAAAATAAGTAGAGAGAAATTCAAGGAGATGTGCAATCTCATGGATTGCCATGAGATTGCCCTCCCTTTTGGAAAGAGGGGGGCGGCACCAATTTCCTTGTGAAATTGGTGGCCGTCCCCCCCTTCCAAAGAGGAAGGTTGATCTCTCTTTATTCCTCTCTCCTTATTTGATTGATTTAATATGGTATTAATATTTATTTAATTTATCAAATATATTTTTATCAAATTAAATCACAAGTTGTTGGTTTTTACCAACAACAATCTTGACCATTGGATTGACATAAATCAATCTCATCCATTGATTTCATATGTCACATGGATTGAGATCCATGGATCCCAAAACCCTATGAATAGAGAGGCATACCCATGCTCTCTCTTTACACATAATGCTTGAGAAGCATCTCTCTCTCTCTCTTTCTCTCTAGACGTCAGCCCTCTCTCTCCCTCTCATGGTCGTCCACCATGGATGCCATGGAGAGGTTCTCCATCACCGCGGCATCGTCGTTATGCTGCCCGTTCTTCTGCTCGTGGATCTCCATCTCCTTCGGTGCGCCTCGCTCGTGAAGAAGACTTCGGATCTCGTGTGTCGAGATCAGGAGATCCGCCGCTTGGATCATGAACATGGATTGCGAGAAGCACACGGTTCATCCCCGCGCTCGCAAGCGTCTCCTCCGTCGGATCGGACTTGAGACAGGAGGTCTCTTCGTTTAGAGACTCGATCGCAACCACGCTTCAAGAGGTAATCCTATTACTTGTTTGTGGTTTAGACGAAACGATTCGAGAAGTGTTCTTGGATCACGTGGTTTCGTCGTATAAAAGTTTTTAAATTCCGCTGTACCGAGCAACTAGTCCGACTAGTCGCTCCTCGTCGTATTTGATACGACGCTCACGCTTCTGTGATGCGCTTGAGGATCTAACCATATCCTTCAAGTGGTATCAGAGCTTTAGGTCGACGGTTTCGAATATGATTCGCTAACCGAGGACGACTTGGTTTCGTTATGATCGCGAAAGTTTTTATCGCATTTGATTTCGCAGATCTGTTTAGTAAATAAATTCGGCACTTTTTAAATTGTTTAAACACGAATTTAATACTAGGATTTTGTTCCCCATTAAATAAGGAAACCATAGGATCTGAGTTTGCGTAAGTCGGATTTCGTATGCTCAAGATATGGTCGTTTTAATGAACATGTATGCACTGTTGCGGGAACTGTGAATCTGAATGTGGTTAAAATGTTAATTACTGTTTAGAATTGCCTCGAAATGCGTGAAACATCACTTAGGTTCTGTCCTAAATCAAATTAGCAAACTTTAGAAATTGACTTTGCTTAATTTGGATTTAATATGATTGAGATATGCTAATTTTAGTAAGTAGGGGTCACTGCTGAAATTGCTTTCCTAATCAAGAACCATGTGATTGTTAATTAATGAAATTAATTGTTAATTTCGGGAATAAATTATGGAAAATATTTGTGAAATATTAGAAGATGATTATTTCCTTAATTGACTTGGCCCCAATCAATTAATTGATTAGATTTGATCTAAATCTTAATTGGTATCACAATCATCAAACTTCTTGCTTGAATATGATTGGGAATTTGTCTAGCAAATTTCCTTATAATCAAAATTGTCTTGATTACTATATGGTATAATTTCGGTTGAAGAACCGATGATCATCTCAAGTACAAATTAATCAATTTGACATTATCCTTTCCTGAGGCGGATATGATGTCTAGTCGGGGATCGCTGGGGTAGCGGGTTGCAAGGTATGCGGTCCGTCCCACTCCCACCGGTACTGGCCATGACAGCGGGTAGAGCCGGGATAATGTCCGAGGGATTATGATGTATTTTTCTAATTATTAAAATACGAATTAATACGTACTTTGAGAATAATACCATATATATATATTCAAGCATAAAATTAAGTTTGATTGATTAAATTAGATTGATAATTAATTTAATATGATTAAGTTAATTATATCCAATTAAGAATACTCTAATATGATTAGAGTTAATAATTCCCTTGGAAGAATTAATTATATGAATGTGATTCATAGTAATTAATTAAATTTGAATAAGAGGTGGAGGATCACATAAGTGACATCCATGGTCTCCCGTCAAGGCGAAGGGTTTCCGTCGCCAGCGATTGTATATAAGAGACGCCTGTACGAAGTGACAGCTCCTATATGCAAGCGCATCTGGATCGGACTCTTTGCTTCTCGAAAGAGTAAGGCCGTATGCATAGTGACCCCAATATCGGATCCTCATATTATTGGGGCGATATTGGATTGCGCATAGCGAGTTCTATTCCTGTTGATGGTTGGTTCAATTAACGACGGGTCAACATCACCTTAGGGGTGGTGGGCCCGGGTGTTAAAGATCGAATTGGGAAATGCAAGTTGGATTTGCAAGGCAGAATGTGTTCCCGCTTCTCTTTATTGGAGTTGTAGTTTCTCATATTATTGGGATGTAACAAAGATAAAGAGGAGATCCCAGATCTTGCTGAGATATAATGGTAAGTATATCTCTTACATTGAAAGTGATTAAGGGAATGAACTTTCATTGTTGACATGGCAAGACAACTTTGATATAAAAATTCCTAAATCAAAGTAAATTAAATATTTATATATATTTATGCAAATTTCTTATTTCAGATAATCCTTCATTAATCCCACTCAATGTTATAC
The DNA here is from genome assembly GCA_037367405.1 of Ottelia alismoides. Taxonomy (NCBI): domain Eukaryota; kingdom Viridiplantae; phylum Streptophyta; class Magnoliopsida; order Alismatales; family Hydrocharitaceae; genus Ottelia; species Ottelia alismoides. The sequence goes on along the minus strand of JAZKJV010009071.1, from coordinate 330,347 downwards.
TCAATAATAATCAGTAGAATATCATGGATTGGACCTTTGATCCAGATATTGTACTTGCAATTGAACACATAATGTATGTGGTTACAATGTGCAAGTTTCCTCATAATAATGAGGAATGATAATTGAATAAGACAATAGGACTAAAACCCTAGGGTTTGTATGTCTCTATAAGTCTTGATCTCATCGAATGTACTTCGGAAGTGATATGTCGATGATGATCACAATTGTCAAATAATCCTTATAAAGTCAATAAAGATTTTCTGGCATACATATGTGCTCTTGACATTTAATCATGAATGACATGGTTCTCTGCATCATGTAGAATGGTAGCTTTATTAGAGATAATGTATTCAAATTGTTTGAGTACCTACCTGAACCTATGCTTTAAGAGTTCAGATGGATGTAGATGATGAGTATCATCATTCTACTATCTATACTCTAATCATTCATGAAGCTTCATAATATTCATATTGTATGAATTGGGTGAAGCATGTATAAATGTTGAAGTGCTCTTGCATTGAATTCTTTTGAATTTAACATAAGAGATCCTTAGTCTTAAGCAATGGTTGTTTATAGATGAAGGGAGCGCAGTGGAAGCATGGGTTGGACCCAAGCAAGAAGTATAATCAAAGAGTTGACTGTACTTCTGTGACTTCCATATAATATCTAAAGAGTTGGATGAATGCCAATACTGCAATAAATTGATGTGTTGATAGTATGACTGTCAAATCTATCTAGAATCTTTAGAGAAGGAATCAGATAGTACATCAGAATAATCTACATATAATCATTGAAATTGACTTACTTATTTGATAAGATAAAGTCTAATAATTGTATCTCAATCTTCTAATGACACTTGCAATTGGTTGCATATGCTTTAGAAGACTGGAAAATTTGATCTTAAGGTCTTTAGTTATCCCTTAGAATTTTGATTCAATTGTTGCAACAATCTCTTTTGGATGAATAGACTTCATATTTTCAGTGGGAGCCCTTAGTCTTAGAGAATGTCTCTATGACCTAGATATTAGAATACACTCATTGTTTATTTCTAAATGTTGCGAATAAATATGAAATCTGAAATAAACCTATCATAAAAGGTTATGATGGAGATATTTCAGATAGTAGTCTTACATCTAGTGGAGTCCACTAAATTAGAAAATTAATGAATGGTTCATTAAGATTTCTAATACTGAAAATTAAACCTTTAAAGATCAATATGAGGATAAAGATCATTTGACAATGATCTGACATAATGTTTTGGACATATGTTTGTTGATGTGATCAATGGACAAGTAAGAGATGAAACTTTAGAATGTCTAAAATTTCAAAACTTGCATACTTATGAATATTGTATTCAAAGTAGAATGTCCAATATACCCTTCTTTTGGAATGGTGTAAGATGTCAAGGTATTAAGGATCTCATACATATTGATGTATGCAGATCATTTATATCATAGTAAACATTATGGATATGTGATATCTGTTAATGATTATGTATGATATGAGATTTCTTCTCTTCACCTAAGAAACCTTTGAAATGTTCAAAGATTTCGCAATTTTGGTTTAGAACCAAAGTTTGAAGGAAGATGAAATGAGTTTAATCTAACCAAGGTAGCCTATACCTATTAGATGAATTCAAGAAATATCTTATGGAGATATGAATATCATTCCTATCTCAATCCTCCTAATGAACCTTAACTCAATAGAGTTGTAGGGAGATACAATTGATCATGTATGACATGATTTGATCAATGATTAATCTTAGCATAATTATCTCTTAGTTTTCAGGTATATGTGGTAGAGACTACATTATACACTTAATAAGGTCCCAAGCTGGTAAGTTGGAATCTAGCACCAGAGAGTGCTACTTCATTAGGAAAATAAAGGATGGTATTAGATACCTACTTTATGACCTTGAGATTCTTAAAAGATCTCGTCTTTTAAAATATGATTCTTATAGGATGACTCTCTTGAGAATCAAGATGACAATGAAGTAAAGGAACTCATTTAATCTTGAAAAGATAACGAGGCTCCTGAAATCGGAAACTAAAAATAGATAGTTAAAGATGAAACCTTAATACCTCTTGAAATAAGTTTGAGGATGGATTCCATGTGTCAGTTAAATCTGAAAATGATCGGACTTCATGTGATGAAGCTCCTGAGGATCATGACATAGAAAGATGGATGTTGGCAATAAAAGTCTAATGTAGACTTCATATACAAGTGTTGTATATGGACCCTCGAGGATCCACCTATATGGGTCAGACCCATTAAGGTGTAAATGGATCTTCAAGAGAAAGAGGGAACCTGATGAGAAGGTAGAGACCTTCAAAAGCACGGTTCGTAGCCATGAGCTACACACCGAAGAGAAGACATCGCTTGCGATCAGACTTGCTCTCCAGTGACCTTGCTTTAACCCATCAGAATATTGCTAACTATAGCTACACAACTTGTCTATGACATCTTCATGGTGTGAGTCAAGATTGCATTCCTCTATGAATACCTCTCTGAGGATATTCATATGAAGTAGCCCCAGGGCTTCATGGTTGAGGAAAGCAAGGTGTGCTAGCTGAAGAACTCCATCTTTGGACTCCAATAAGTTTCTTGTAGATGGAACATAAGATTTGATGAAATCATAAATGTTGTGATTTCAGATAAAATCTTGATGAACCATGTGAATCTTAGTGGGAGTGCCATTGTGTTCATCGTGCTAAATGTAGATATTATTCTAATCATTTAGAATGATATAAGAATAATAATAAGTGTTTTATAATTTGGTTGTTCCATACCTTGAGATACAATTTCAAGGATACCTCTTAGATCTTAATTCTGAAGTCGTTCAGAAGCAAAGAGAAGAGGGTATTGGGACTGTCGCATTAGTAGTACACCTTGGACTTATTCCATTTTCTGGACAATTCCAAGAAAGGCTTCCTTCCCTTGAGATGTGGTAGTGAACTGTCTAAAGGATAGCACCTCAAAAGGTTGAGGAAGTGAATGCTAGAACTGCTTGCACTTGTGCATCAGTTATGAGAAGCTGGGTATATGCTAGATGTGTACAAGAGCCAGATGTCTGCCATGTAGTGGGAGTAATAAACTGTTACTAATCCTGCTATGGAGATAAAACACTTGATTGCAGTAATAAAAATATCTTCAAAGATGATAAAACTTGGAGATAGTGATCTCAAAGTCTTATCTTCAAAAGTTTAAGATCTTGTAGATAGTGATCTATAAGGGTCTTGACTGTAGATACCTTAGGAGATAGAGATCTCCAGGAATGAAGGTATTCTAATAAGGATTATGGGAATACTGGTTATGATAATTAATAAGATGTAGTGTCAAGGACACTATAACCGACAATATTGAGTATCAGTTGCATGAGATGCAACATTCGCATTGGATGCGAGCACTGTTACTAGGAGATATGCAAGTGTCGTAAAAGGACTTGGCATAGTCTCTTGGGAACAGAGTGACTGATCAGCTTACCTAGCTATTTTCTAAATAGCCTATGATTGTCACATGAGTGTGGGTTTAAATGATAAGCCCATTAATGGCTCTTTGGGCTAGTGGGAGATTGTTGGACATGCGAGTCCACGGCGAGCCATTATGCAATAAATGTTATTGCAATTCACTCCTTAATCTGAAATAAAGAGTACATAGTTTGCATAATAGGTCCCTTAGTGCAATTAGGGTTATGTACCATGGCCATCTTAATGATCATACAGCTGTTGATTCAATTATTGAATCATAGAGGCTGGTGCATAGATAAATATCTAATGAGTTAGATTGAGGACTCATCAAGCACCGTCAAATGATTATTAAGAGATGATCTCCAGCCTGAGTAGGAGATGGCAATCCTTTCTCAGTTAGGCTGATATCTGACCGACTTCTTGATGCAGGTCCTCTGCATAGGAATAGAGATTCGGAGGTGTCAGATTAGTTAGGTCAAAGAGTTGACTTAACGAGATTGAGATAACCAAAGTCCTATATCATATGCTGTCATGATATAGGCACACATCCTCTGACCGGAGACAGATGTGTTACTATATGTCTAAGTATGTACATTTGGCAAACCAATAGGTTGATGACCCAATCAAGGTCTATACACCGGCGCGCTGGTGTGCATATAAGGGCATATGAGTAATACGATCTCTCAAAGGGATCATACATGTTCACTACTGAACCGGAAGACATGAGCTCACTCATGAGATATTGGGAAGAATCAAATTCCGTGCGCACGGTCGTCTCACTTTGGAAGCTTGATTGAATTTGTTGGTTTGATATATACTTTTGGAAAGTATATGATCAAGACCTAGGTATGATATATGCTTTTGGAAAGTATATGATCAATACTGACTCCCAATGATCGAATGAGAAACTTACTGATAAAACCATGAAGTAGACAGTATAAAGTTGATCCAATACTTCGGGTTTAATTTGAGTCTTCCAGTGTGCAGGATGTACAGGTATTAGGAATACCTGAGGGTGATGTGATCATAAACGATTGTATAACCATGACGCTTCCATTCCTAGGGAGTGATGAAACGCGTCTGGATTTTAGTGACTCCTCTCAGTAGAGAAGTAATCTAATCTTAGTCCAAATGTTGGACATTGATCTGAATGTGATTCAGATGCAATGAGAAGATTAGATTTGCGGTCTTGATTTAATCAAGCATCTATGGGAGGCCCGCGATCTGGATTTGAGATATGATCTCAATATCCATGTCACTATACGTGGAACAATACAATCGCCCTGTCCATATCTCCAAGTATTCGCGGAAAAAGCGCATTATCCTTGAAAGAGTTCATGGATAATTCTATTGTTGATATATGTATCCGAGCATTAAGAAAATGGATAGTTAAATGTGATTTAATTATCATGATTAATATGAATTCGATTCATATTATAAAGAGAGTTACCTTAGATAATTAAATGTGATTTGATTATCGAAGATGTGAATAATGTGAATGTGATTCATATTATTTGAGCACATGAGATAAAGAGATCCAAGATGATTAAATATGATTTAATTATCAAGGATAAGAATAATGTGGATGGTAATATCCAATTATTCATAATATGTTATAAATGTGATTTATAATGTATTAGAGAGAGTTAAATATAATTTATATTAGTAGATTAATTATTAATGTGTATTGGATACACATTGTCTAATTAATTGAAAATGTAGATTACATTTTGTTTTGGGTTGTGAATATGATTCACAATATTCCAATGTCAAGATTGCAATATTCCCAAAATTAATTGAGAATTATTTTGGTGAATTAAAATACCAATAAATTGTTGTTGGAAAATAAGTAGAGAGAAATTCAAGGAGATGTGCAATCTCATGGATTGCCATGAGATTGCCCTCCCTTTTGGAAAGAGGGGGGCGGCACCAATTTCCTTGTAAAATTGGTGGCCGTCCCCCCCTTCCAAAGAGGAAGGTTGATCTCTCTTTATTCCTCTCTCCTTATTTGATTGATTTAATATGGTATTAATATTTATTTGATTTATCAAATATATTTTTATCAAATTAAATCACAAGTTGTTGGTTTTTACCAACAACAATCTTGACCATTGTATTGTCATAAATCAATCTCATCCATTGATTTTATATGTCACATGGATTGAGATCCATGGATCCCAAAACCCTATAAATAGAGAGGCATACCCATGCTCTCTCTTTACACATAATGCTTGAGAAGCATCTCTCTCTCTCTCTCTCTCTCTCTCTCTCTCTCTCTCTTTCTCTCTAGACGTCAGCCCTCTCTCTCCCTCTCATGGCCGTCCACCATGGATGCCATGGAGAGGTTCTCCATCGCCGCGGCATCGTCGTTATGCTTCCCGTTCTTCTGCTCGTGGATCTCCATCTCCTTCGGTGCGCCTCGCTCGTGAAGAAGACATCGGATCTCGTGTGTCGAGATCAGGAGATCCACCGCTTGGATCATCAACATGGATTGCGAGAAGCACACGGTTCATCCCCGCGCTCGCAAGCATCTCCTCCGTCGGATTGGACTTGAGACAGGAGGTCTCTTCGTTTAGAGACTCGATCGCAACCACGCTTCAAGAGGTAATCCTATAACTTGTTTGTGGTTTAGACGAAACGATTCGAGAAGTGTTCTTGGATCATGTGGTTTCGTCGTATAAAATTTTTTAAATTCCGCTGCACCGAGCAACTAGTCCGACTAGTCGCTCCTCGTCGTATTCGATACGACGCTCACGCTTCCGTGATGCGCTTGAGGATCTAACCATATCCTTCAATCCGGTACCTACAGCAGAAGAAGGATGCCAAGCCAAGACCGATCCGTTGATCCTTCTCCTCCATGAATTTGATTTGGAAATCAAGGACAAGCCTGGAGTTCAAAATGTGGTAGCAGACCATCTCTCCAGAATAGAGCAGAATGAGCCCCCTCTGAACAATGCACCTATCACAGAAACCTTTCCTGACGAATCAATCCTTGCAGTGGATTCTCTTCCTTAGTATGCTGATATAGTCAACTACCTCGCCTCTGGGGTAACGCCGTCGGATTGGACGAAGAATCAGAAGAACAAATTCATGTCGACCATCCGGTTCTACCAAGGGGAGGATCCTCTTTTATTCAGGGAAGGAGCGGATTGCATTTGGCGTAGGTGCATCCCTCAGGAGGAGCAATCTAGTGTCCTCGAGCATTGTCACTTGCTCGAATCTGGTGGACATCACTCTGGAGATCGTACGGCAGCCAAAGTACTTCAGTGTGGCTTTTGGTGGCCCACATTATTTAAGGATGCTGTAGAATTTGTCAAAAGATGTATTGACTGTCAGAGATTGAAAGGTACACTTACTGCCAAAGATTCAATGCCCCTGAAAATTATTCAGATAGCAGACGTTTTCGATGCATGGGGCATTGACTTCATGGGACCTTTCCCTAACAGTCAAGGTTTTGAGCACATCCTTCTTGCCGTCGATTACATGAGTCGTTGGGTTGAAGCTATCCCCGCTCGAGCCGCCGAAGCCGAACAGTATGCCAGTTCCTGAAGAAGAACATCATTTCGCGGTTCGGGATACCGAAAATTCTCATATCAGAAGGGGGTAGCCATTTCATTAATAAAGAGGTCAAGAAATTGACGAAGGAGTACGACATCGATCATCGTGTCGCATCTCCTTACCATCCTCAGACCAATGGCATGGCAGAATTATCAAACAGAGAAATCAAGACTATCTTGCAGAAACTTGTCCGGCCAAACAGGAAAGACTGGTCTCAACTCTTGGACTCGGTCCTATGGGCTTACCGAACCGCCTACAAGTCTCCCTTGGGCATGTCGCCCTATCGTCTTGTATATGGGAAGCCGTGCCATCTGCTAGTTGAATTAATTCACAAATCTTTATGGGCAGTTAACAGTTGCAATTTGGACTCATGCAAAAGTGGTCAGAAGAGAAAAGATGATCTGAACAGACTCTTGGAGTTCCAAGACTATGCATACGATAACAAATTGATGTACAAAGAGAAGGTGAAACGCTGGCATGACCGGCACATCAGACAAAAGACCTTTGACATTGGACAGAAGGTGTGGTTATTTGATGCAAAGTTGCGGATCTTCCCGGGCAAATTGAAGAGTAAGTGGACAGGGCCATTTCTAGTTTGTGAAGTGCGTGACAATGGAAGTATTGCTATATCAGAATTGGCTCCTGACGCACAACCATTCGTCGTCAACGGTCAACTCCTGAAGCCTTACATCGAACCAGACATATTCTTGGCCGTTGTTGACTCCATCCAGCTCGTGCACCATGATGACATCTCCACAATAGCTGCAACATCGAAAGATTCATACTATGCACTCCAACAACTGTTTATCTGATTTTCTTCTTTTCTTCTTTTCCTTTTCTATTTTCTCTTTGTATCAAAAAGGTGCCGCCCTTGTAGACAGTTTTCTATACTTAGGACGTACTTTGTCCTAAGTATAGGGGGGATGTGCACCCCGAGTTTTTCATTTCATTTCGATCCTCTCCATTGTCTCCTTTTCTTATCTATACTTAGGAGTATCTTACCCTAAGTATAGGGGGAGACAATCTGAGTACGATCTGTGTATTCCCACCCTTGACCCTCCCTGCTTTTTGTACAATCTGCTATACTTAGGATTATTTGATCCTAAGTATAGGGGGGACGGTCAACTTCTCATTCATTCGTTTTTACATATATTCTTTAGACTTATCTCTACTCAGTACGGGTTATGTCTTCTCTTTTCTCTTCGAACTATGAGGACATAACTCATGCTAAGTATAGGGGGGTCGTATATACCATGTATATACTATAAGACATAACTCATACTGAAAAATAAAATATCACCTCAATATAAAATATAATGTAAAAAGTAGTTCTATAATAATAAAAGATGATTGTGAGCTCCTCAGACTCTTTGTACTTGTACTGATTATTAAGTCAGGAAAAGCATTTTGTGCAAAATATTCTCTTTGAAATTTTTTTTGAAAATTGCTTGAAAAATAGTGTGTACAAGTATTCAACCTTTGAAAAAATAGTGTTGTGTGAAAAATTTATTTTCTTTGAGTGAAATAAAAATGTGTGAAAATTAGTGTGCAAATGATTGGAAAATTTGTTTGTCAAATTGCTTTGAAAAATCTATCTATCCTGTGTGAAAAACCTTTGTAAAATTATTTTAAAATGCGTGTACATGTTTGTCAAAATTAGTTTGGACTATAGTTTTCTAAAATCTTTTGAAAATAATTCTCGAGTAAGTTTGAGGAGTCTGCACGAAAATCTCTCATACAAAAATAAGCATAATCCCAAATAAAGCTTATAAGAGCCAAAACCATATTGTACAGCAAATACAGTTTTTCTTCTTTTGTATATACTAATTAATCAGGTTAAATACCTATACAGTATGATTTGAAAAATAGTGTGAACCGTTTGAAAAATTTGCTGTGAAATGTTTTCAACCTGTGTAAAATTGTTTGGTTTGCAAAACTTTTCTTTGTGTGGAATAAAGGATTTGAAAAACCTATGTGCAAATGTTTTGAAAATTGTTTGTCAAAATTATTGTGGAAAATGTATATATATATAGTGTGGAAAATCTTTGCAAAAATAGTTGTCAAATGTGTGTAGATGATTGCAAAAATTATCGTGTACTATAGTTTGCAAAAATTATTTTCAAACTAAGGAATAAGAGCATCATTACAAATACTTGTAAATCGTAAATAAAATACATAAAATTCTTTCTGTACAAGCTGACTAAAGTACTTCATTAAAACCTGTAAAGTCTTTAAAAATCCATACCTTTTGTAAATAAGGCGGTACGCCCGTGTAGATAATTGTATGTATTCTTTATATGTGACACGCTTTTTATTTGTAAAAAATTCTTTATGTAAAAAGATTATTTGATTCTTGTAAATTCCTTGTGAAAAATTGCATCATTCATTGTGCATAGCATGAGCATACCATTCATATTCTTTTTGAGTGAGCTTGATGATTGAATCAGTCTAATAAAGTCTCAAATTGGAGCTTGGTTAGACCTTACCGCACCTAAACTGCACTGGAACCTTATGGGAACTAGGTTTAAGGTACTTCAGGTCTATACAGACTTAATTCTTTGAGAAATCAGGGCTGGGTTCAAGTCACCTCAACTGACTAACTAGAACTTTTCGAGACACACGTACGACTCTTGCCGACCGGGACCTAACTTGGACACTTGCATCTTTCACTTGGCTCAACTCAGTTGGAGTGGTGAGGGGGTTGGATTTGCCAGTCTGAGACGCACACGGGTGGAAACATTCGTTCTCGTCTAGGGAGGGAAGTGCACCCCAACCTGGTCCAATAGCCATGAAGTCTAAAGACAGGAGATTGTGGGTTGCGATAAAGCTTCAAAAGAGGGATAGTCTACTGGCTCAAAAGGAAAAACTCCTTATGTAAATGCTGCTGTGAATAGTATGTTGAAAAAAAAATGTCAGGCATGTACAAAAATAAAATACCTGCAAAGTATGTACATATGTTGTAAAGCCAATAAGCAAGCTTGAGTTCCAAAGTCAAATATATGAGCCTGCAGCTGGATGACTTGACTACACTGGTCTTGCATCCCAGGATAGGTAGCTACACTAGCTACCGTCCATTCTTCTCTTCACCCCTCCTCTTGAGCTGGTTGCCACTTGAACTTGGAAGGGAATACCCTGCTCCTCGAGGAAAGAGCTGTTGGATTGGGGAATCATTGGGTTGTCATTCTGGAGAAGTCAGTTCCTTTATCATTACAGTTGGGGAGAGCCACCATCACTTACACTGTACAAGTCAGCTTCATAGTTATAAGGGTTTGCGTATGATGTAAACCAGTTCTGACCAGGCTATTGAGGTGGGTTGAACCGAGTTCTGTGGCTCTCAAAGGATGTTGTATTTTAAAACTGGTTCCTGACTAGGTTCCACACACATCTACACCCAAGGTCTGACAGGAGCTCTAAATTCAGATTTTATAAAGACATGCATTGCACTGAAAGCACCACTATTCACTCTATCCTTCTTTAATTCTCCTTTTTCTTTTCTTTATTCTTGTTTGTACTTATTGCATAAGTGTTTGCTAGGGACTAGCAAAGGCAAGTATAGGGGGGTGATGAATCTCCATTTCATCACCTTTATATCAATTTGGCCTCAAAAACCCCAGCAAATGCATGAAAATAGCATCAATTTGTTCATAATAACATTCATTATTCATTGTATTAATTATACATTAAATAAGGTTTTTAATGCCAAAATTATAGAATAAAGAGAAGAAAAGAAAAAGGAGTGAAATATTGCAAATATTTTATGACCCTAACCCCGAGACCAAGGCCAGCATGGAATTGGTCGATAAGGAATAAAGTAGGGGGAGATAAGGGCCAGTGTTCAATAAATACCTCATTTATTCATGCATTTATTTATGCATTTTTGACACCTATTTTGTACATAATTATTCATTCATCAAATAAAGAAACTTTGTACATGAAAGTTGTAGATAATAATGTAAATAAAAATACAAAATTGAGCTTGTGTAAAAATAATACTCAGTGTACATTTTATACACAGAATAAAAAGCCAAAATCTCAACTTCACAGACCCATATCTTGCAAATAAAAACTCCAAATCACCCAAATTCACCTTTAATTGTATATATCTTTCCAAGAACTATTTAATAAAATTGGTTTCATAATTTTTGGAGTCCATCTGCAAAAGTTAGGTTTTTGACCCCCATTGTGCAGCCTGCCTGATTAAAATATTCAATTTAATTCATTATCCATTATTTTTATCAAATTATATTTTTAGAATTTTGTACATAATGTGTATGATACATGTACATATTGAGATTAAAAGAAAACCAAAAAGAATTTGTAAAATAAAATAAGCTTATGTAATACATAGGCAAAACACCTTTGCTAAGTATGTACATAAATAAAAGGGGATTTAATTATTTTATTCTTTATTCATCTATATTTTTATAATAATGTAAATATCATACATGACTTATTAAAAATATAAATTCAGAATAAAAACAAATAAAATACATTAAATAAATAAAGTATATATAATATATAGGTAAAAGACCTACAAGTATACCTACATATACATATCCCTATTTATTTAAATATGAAAATAAACTCATAAAAATTAAATAAAAATACCCTCACACTCACAAAAATAAATTATAAATTTATAAAATAAGACAATAAAATAATAAAATAAAATAAGCAAAATAAAAATAAAATACACAAAATACATGTAAATACATGCATATACACATTATTAAAATAAAACCATAATAAAATACTTCAAAAAATTTAATAAAAATGATAAATAAATACTACATGAAATAATACACATTTTTTATTTATAAAAAAATAATAAAATCATTTATTATGTCAAATAAAACAATTTCGAGTAAAATTCCCTATTTTGTCCTCTAGCGTCCCAGGTGGACCAATAAGGGCGCGGCCTTTGTTGACCGCCCGGTCAACTGTCCCATCCGGGACCTGGCGCGCCAGAAGTGTCTTTTCCCCAATTTTCTTCTCTTTTTTACGGGCATCTCGTCCATCGATCGCGCTCGCGTTCTTCATAAGAAATCACCCCTAATCATCGTTGATGCCCGCCGATATCTTAGATCAACACGATACTCATTGGATTAATCAATAAACACCGGTCAATAAGGGTCTAGGCCAATGTTTATAAATAAGAAGCTTCGCCCCCCTCCTCAAATTTGGCCAATTTAATCCACCCAAAAGCCTTGATTTCGATCCTGGGAGGTTCCTCGTGACAGGGGGAGCGTTCCAGCACCTCGAATCGGTTGGAGGAGGGAAAGTTTTGACGTGGCGGAGCTCCAGCGTCCGTCCTGTCCCTGGTGGCCCACAGGTATAAGAGCTGCCCTTTATTGCATTTTAGGTAGATTTTAGTGTTTGCTTTTCATTCCTGTTCTTAGTTTAGTCTTTAGTTAAATAACTTAGCATAAAATAGAAAAATCGAAGTTCGTCGGAGCTCCGCTCCGGCGACATCTTCACCGTGATCTCGACCGTTTCCGACCACCACGTTTACTCTACTTCGTTCCCCATTGCGTTCTCCATCTATCTATCATCTTTGTTCAACCAAGGACCTCTGGTCTTTGCAAATCGGAGCTCCACATCCGCCTATCGCCGGAGCTCCTCCGCCTCACTCCATTTTGCGACAGAGCTTCAAAACCCGGGGTCGAGGAGATAGCCCTCACTCCCCCGGTTCTTCCTATGCAGTTCAAACGAAGAAAGGAGCCCATCTGGGCTCGAATCAGATCAGGAAGAGGCTCCTGGAGGTCCCGACCTTCATCGACCTCGTCCGAGCTCTACGGACCTCCAGGATCCATGAGAAGATCGCCGGCAGATGCATAACGTCTCCAGCTACAAGCAGAGTGCCTCAGATGCGAAGAAGGAGCCCGGAGGAGCCCATGCTCCACGATCGAAGCTCTCCTGGGGAGAGCTTCTTCCCTGTTCCTCCAGACGCCTCCCTCGCCGTCCGATCAGGTGGAGCGTCCCAGATTGAACGAGATCCGTCCGATGAAGACCTGCACTGACCGTCAGATCCACGAGACGCATCTAATCTCAGCCCTTCATCGGCGAAGCGGTACCGGCCGTTGGATGCGCGACGCGTGTCCAAGTGACCTGATCGACGCCGTTCACCAGCGCGCACTTAGGGGTAAATTTCTTATTTAGCCCCGTCCTTTTTGGTATTTATTCTTCACCCCTGTAAATAAAAGTCGAAGTTTATTTGAGTGTATAAATTTTGCGTGGACCCCCCTGTATGTTTGCTATATTACTTTTAGGTCCATTCCACGTCACCTCACGTGTACCCCCACGTGAGGTGGCTAAATTGCAAAAGCACTCTTGTATGTTTGTATATTTGCCTTTAGTCCATAAAATAAAATTTCCAGTGTAATATTTTTGTGAAAATTTGTATTAAGGACCCTGGACTTTTGGGAATTACTTTTTGGTCCCTGTGGGTATGGAGCACGTGTAATCCCACGTGCTGGGTATTTTGCACTAAAGCCCCTAGCGGGTTTTGTATTTCATTTTAGCCCTTAAAATTGCAGTTCACGTGTAATATTTTTGGTGTTTTTGCACAGAAGTCCCTGAGTTTATTTTTATTTGCAAAAATGCCCCTGCTAGGCCATATATTTTTGTATGCTTTGTCCATTTATTTCATGCCTTATATTAACTTGAAAAATTTTGCAAAAATGGATATAAGCTCCTGTTAGCTTGCTCTTGCATGCCATAATTCTAGTTTTCATTTTTGTTGCATTTTTGCATTTATTAAAAATAAAAAACATGCATTTTATTTATTGTCTAGCTTAGAAAATACCAAAAAAATAGTAAAACACCTCGAAAAATTCCAAAAAAATTACTATGGTATATCTTATCATATTTTAGTGTCAATCTAAAAACCATTAAAAATCTCAAAAGAAAAACCTTAAAAATTCAAAAATACTCAAAAACTTCCAAAAAATATAAAAAATATAGAAAACTCTAAAAAATGCAAACTCAACTCCTGTAGGTTCTATATTCTATCCTCTTGATTTTAAAAATAGTTTGGAAAAATTTTGTGGCTGTTTTATATTTCTACTTTCCATTTTATCCCCGGCCAGTACCTTAATCCCTATTTTCCCTTATTTTGCTATTTAAAAATACCAAAAATATTTTGAAAAATACCCAAAAATCACAAAAACAGTAAAAAATCATGAAAATACCAAAAAGATTTTATTTATGCATTTTGAGTGTTTTTATATATTTTTATAAATATTGTATCACTCCTCTCTCTCCTTTATAGATATACTCCCCTATTGAAAAAGAAAATCAAAAATATATATATATATATACATATTTATTAATATATAAAAATCTAAAAATTAAAAAAAAGAAAAAATATTAATATATATGTATACCTATATGTACATAATGTATGTATTAAATGCTGTATACATACTCTCTTTGGATATATATCTTTATATGTTTATATTTTATAAAAAATATATATACTACATAAATATATATATGTATATTATATTATTAATAACAAAAAATATAAATAAATAAAAACCCACAAAAATAGGCTTCACACAAGGATGACTCTGTTGTACATGCACATCATAGGCTACTTCATTTTTGCATTGCTCTCTGTGGTTCGACCTCTACATGATTATTCACTATGCATCTTGTGGTAGAGTAATAAATATTAATTCACATTTTTGGGACTTAATCCATTCATTCTTTTATTGTGGGTTAATTGCTGACTAACCGATGTTCTGTGAGCGGTCGCCTCAGCGACAACATAATTTTGACCCTCGCAAAATGTCAGTTATCAATCTCCTAGTGACTATTTGAGTGACATGTCTCTTTCTTTGTATGATGCTGATTTTGTGACTACTAGGAGCGGTAGGATGCCAGCCGGCGGCGCCTCTTCTGAGCGATAACCACATGCAGGATCAGGAGCGCCAGATGAGCAGAGTAGCGGTGCTGATGCCGCTGTTGAGGATGAAGATGGTGGTGCTGATGCCACCAATGATGGAGTTCCAGACGACGGTACTGAGGCCGTCGTGAGACCAGATGCAGATGGTGGTACTGATGTTGCGAAGACAGGTGCCGATGGTGGTACTGAGGCCACCACATCTACTTTTGTTTAACTTCCCTCTGTGATGTTACCACCTTTTGTATCTATGGACTGTGGTAACAACAAAAAACATAAAAATATAAATAAAGGAAAGGTTTCTGTTCAAATTGCGGATCCATATGTGTTGAATGATGATGATTGTATGGATTCTAGTCCTTTACAGGCATAGGGACCTATTCCTAGTCCTCCATCTGATGAGGCCCCTACCATCCCCTTCCCTGAGGCACTCTGTCGGGCGAAGGTGAATAAAAGAGAAAATCCCAAAAAAGATCAACAGGTAGAGTTCAGCAATCAGTTGATAGACAGATTCCACATTCAGCTGACTCTACAAGAAGCACTTGAGCACATCCCCCTCTTCAAAAAGAACTTGAAGGAGAAAACTACAGTCCGCAGGAAGAGGAGGAACCACAGAGATCAAATCCATGTGCTCACTCATTCCACTTGCTGCACTATTCAAAACAAACTGCCAGCCAAGCGACTAGATGCAGGAGCTCCCTATGTCAGATGCGAGATTCAAGAGCAATAGTTTAATCGTACTCTGTTAGACAGCGGCTCTTCAATTAACCTTCTTCCGGCAGCCTTACTCGACCGATTCGAGTTTGGTCCTCTTCTTAGGAGCAGGACAGTCCTTCAGTTTGCTTATAGGTCGAGTAAGAGGCCGAAGGGGGTTATTGAAAGACGTGGTTGTTACCATTCATGGCCTGAAATTCCTCGTGGACTTCGTCGTGTTGGACATGGAGATCCCTGAGTCAGTAACCGATGCCCCCATCATACTCGGACGTCCATTCTTGGCCACAGCCAAGGCGGTGACCGATCATGATAGTGGGAAGGCGTGTTTTCGCGTAGAGGGCGAAATCATACAAATAGAGACGATCGAAGAAACAAGAGCCAGAGAACTAGAATGCTCAGAGCAGTCCAACGAAGCAACGCAGATGACAGAGGAAGAGCTAGACATCCACCAGGAGTGTGATTTTGTGATGACAGATGATGAATCCAACTGGACAGATCCTGTAGCATCGACCCTTGCCTTGCCTACAGATTCCCTATATCTAAAGCTTATGGCAGTCGAGAGCCTGGAGAGCACCCCCTGGACGAGGATACACTTGAAGCTGACAGTGTTGGGACGAGTGGTGCTGATGATTTTCAATCTTGTTCATATTCTTCTGATCCCTCGGATTCAGACATTGATTGGGATGATTTTGATGAATATTTGCCATGTCTGATTCCTTCTGAGCCAACAACCATGATAGAGTGTGAGCCAGTGCAGTTTATTGATGATTCAGTAGGCTGCCCTTCGTCAGAGATTCATGTAGAGTGAGAGTTCTCCCATGCAGACTTGGTCGCCTTCACACAGACATACCAAAAGCCAGATCTGCCACCTCCCATTTGTCCAGAACTGAAGCCTCTGCCACAGTCGTTGAAGTATAGATTCCTTGCGGATGAGCCAGATATGCACCCAGTCATTATCTCAGCAGGTTTGACTGGAGAGCAAGAATCTCGTCTGATGGAGGTTCTTGAAAGAAACCGCAAGGCGATAGGTTGGAGTATAGCTGATCTCCAGGGGATTAGTCCAGCTCTGTGCTCCCACCACATCTATCTTGAGGATAACGCTAGGCCGTCGCATGAGTTCCAGCGACGGCTGAACCCGAATCTTCGAGACATAGACATGAAAGAAATTTCGAAGTGGTGGAGCGCCGATTTTATCTACCCCATCTCCGACTCTAAATGGGTTAGTCCGTTACATGTGTTGCCCAAGAAGATGGGTATCACTACAGTTGTGAATGAGTCCGGAGAGGAAATCGCTACCCGAGTGCCCACTTCTTGGAGGGTCTGTGTGGACTACAGACGATTGAATGAGGCCACCAAGAAGGATCACTTCCCGCTGCCATTCATTGATCTGATTATCAAGCGACTGGCTGGGAAGAGTCATTATTGTTTTCTCGACGGGTACTCTGGATATAATCAAGTGGCCATTGCGCCCGAAGACCAGGAGAAAACGACATTCACCTGTCCGTTTGGGACTTATGCTTTCAGACGGATGCCCTTTGGTCTATGTAACGCTTCCACGACATTCCAAAGGTAAATGTTGTCCATTTTCTCAGACATGGTGGGTGACTGTTTAGAGGTCTTCATGGATGACTTCTCGGTCTATGGCGATGGGTTCGATGCTTGTCTTGACTGCCTAGACCGTGTGCTTCAGCACTGCATAGAGGTCAACCTCATATTGTCTTGGGAGAAGAGTCACTTCATGGCGACTCAAGGGACGGTCCTTGGTCACATCGTCTCCAACAGGGGCATGGAGGTAGATCCGGCCATGGTGATATCATTAGAAAACTCAATCCACCATCTAATTTGCGTCAGTTGCGGTCTTTTCTGGGGCATGTCGGTTTCTACCGACAATTTATTCAGGACTTCAGTCGTATTTCCCGACCGCTTACTGACTTGTTGACGAAAGACACCGAGTTCATTGTCGATGATAAGTGTCTTGCATCTTTCGAGACTCTCAAAAGTATGGTTGTTTCGGCTCCTATCCTTCAGCCACCCGATTGGTCTCTCCCATTCGAGATCATGACAGACGCTTCTGATTTTGCCGTTGGGGCTGTGCTTGGACAGAGGAGGGATGGATTGCCGTTTGCCATTCACTACGCCAGCCGGACTTTGGATGCCACTCAGCGGAATTATACTGTGACTGAGAAAGAGATGCTGGCCATAGTCTTTGCATTGGATAAGTATCGATCTTATATTCTCGGATCTAGAGTGACAATCTACACAGATCACACCGCCATCCGGTACTTAATGGCCAAGAAGGATGCCAAAGAACGTCTTACCAGATGGATCCTTCTGCTCTAGGAGTTTGATATTGAGATTAAGGATAAGCCTGGAGAAAAGAATGTGGTGGCAGATCATCTCTCCAGATTGGAGAATCTTGAGGAATCTGAGCCCAGCGCACCTATCACAGAGACATTTCCAGATGAGGCGATCTTGGCTATCACCTCGCTCCCGTGGTATGTCGACATTGTGAACTATCTTGTCGCTAAGACGGCCCCACAAGGCTGGCCCAGGCAGAAACTCGAGTCCTTCCTGGCGAAGGCCAAGTTTTACCATTGGGAGGATCCCGTCCTTTATCATGAAGGAGGGGACAACATCTGGAGGAGGTGCATTCCTCAAGAAGAACAACATAGCGTCCTCACATACTGCCACAATCTTGAGGCAGGAGGATATCATTATGGAAAAAGGACAACACAGAAGGTGCTTCAATCCGGCCTATGGTGGCCTACTCTCTTCAAGGATTCTGATGAGTTCGTGAAGAGATGTACTGACTGTCAGAAGATGGGGACCTGCGGACAGAGAGACATGATGCCCATGCAACCCATTCACTTTTGTGAGGTTTTTGATGCATGGGGGATTGATTTCATGGGCCCATTTCCTAAGAGTTAGGGATTCGAGCATATTTTGCTCGCTGTGGATTATGTCAGCCGATGGGTTGAGGCCATCCCCGCCCGAGCCGCAGATGCTAAAACCGTGTGTAAATTTTTGAGGAAAAATATCATTTCACGGTTCGGGGTACCTAGAGTCTTGATTTCAGACGGGGGGGTCTCATTTCATCAATGACAAGGTTAGGGCCCTTGTAGACGAGTTCAACATTGACCATCGGGTTGCCATACCATATCACCCTCAGACTAATGGTCTTTCCGAAGTATCGAACCGGGAGATAAAAACTATCTTGCAGAAGGTTGTCCGCCCAAACCGAAAGGATTGGTCACATCTTTTGGACTCGGTCTTGTGGGCCAATCAGACTTCCTTCAAGAATCCACTAGGGACATCTCCCTTTCGACTCGTCTATGGCAAGCCATGCCATTTGCTAGTGGAAATCAAGCATAAGTCACTCTGGGCAGTAACTGAGCTATTATTTGATTCCGAGAGTATAGGAGATCAGCGGAGAGAAGAGTTGGCAACCCTGGAGGAACTGAGAGATAGAACCTTTTCTAGCAGCCTATAGTACAAAGAGAAAGTGAAGACATGGCACGATTCCCATATCAGCCATAAACAGTTTGAGCCAGATCAGAGAGTATGGTTGTTTGATTCCAGGCTGAAATTATTTCCAGGGAAATTACAGAGCAAGTGAAAAGGTCCATATGTGGTCAGGAAGGTACATGACAATGGCAGCATTGATATATCAGAACCGTCATCTTCCTCTACCTTCCGTGTTAATGGTCAAGGCCTGAAACTATATCTAGATCACGATCCACCGACCACTGACGTTGCCCCCATTCTTCTGGTATCAGATGTGTTCTTTGACTCATATCATCTGCATCTCATACATGGTGATCACTTCTATCTTCCGCTGTACAGATCATCTGTCTATATCATGCTTTCATCTGTTAATCTCTTTTCTTCTTTTCTTCTTTTCTTCTTTTCCTTTTTTATTTTCTGTATCTATCAAAAAGGTGCCTCCCTTGTAGACAGTTTTCCATACTTAGGACGTACTTTGTCCTAAGTATAAGGGGTGTGTGCACCCTGAGTTTTCTATTCTTTGCGATCCTCTCCATTGTCTCCTCTTCTTGTCTATACTTAGGGATATCTTACCCTAAGTATAGGGGGAGACAACCCGAGTACGATCTGTTCATTCCCACCCTTGACCTTCCCTACATTGTGTATAGTCTGCTATACTTAGGATTATCTGATCCTAAGTATAGGGGGGACAGTCAACTTCTCATTGATTCATTCATTAGTTCTTTATTCTTTAGATTTGCCTATACTTAGTACGAGTTATGTCTTCTCTTCTCTCTCCTATCTATGAGGACATAACTCAAGCTAAGTATAGGGGGGTCGTATATACTGCGTATACTTTAGCCATAACTCGTACTTTCGTATTTTCCCAATAATATGGCTAAAAATTCTTTAAAATTCATTAAAAAACCTTAATAAAAAATTGTTTGTTCCTCAAATTCTTTTGTATCTAATGATTAATAAGTTAGGTGAAAATGTTTTTTGCAAAATGTTTGAAAAATAGTTTGAAAATCATTGTGAAAATCTATTGAAAACTATTTTGAAAATGTTTTGTTACATGTTTTCAACCTTTGTAAAATATTTTGATTTGTAAAAATTTATTTTCTGTGTGTGAAATAAAATGTTTGAAAAATGATTTGCAAATGGTTTGAAAAATGGTTGCAAAAATATTTTGAAAAATCTATATATACTGTTTTGAAAACCTTTGCAAAATGATTTTCAAATGTGTGTACATGTTTGTAAAAATGTTTGTAAAAATTATTTTGGACTAGAGTTTTCAAAAATTCTTTGAAAGACCTGTGTCAAATAAGTTTGAGGAATACATACATCACCCCAAAATCCACTATATATATGTATGCATAAAATTGATCACTTACCCTTGTAAATTCTTAAAATCCACTTCTTGTATATATAAGAAGCACTCCTGTGTACATATTTTTCACCTAGTTTTTAGCCAAAACTTTTTGTTTTCAAAAATCCCAAAAACATTTGCAAAACGGAAATCCAAAAACATTTGAAAAATCTTTTGAAAAAGACAAAAAAATGCATCTGCATATGCATCATCATCATCATCATCTTTTCAAAAATCCATAAAAATTTCAAAATCTCGAAAATTGCATCACAAAAATATTTTCTGCATTGCATTGCATAGCATGAGCATTTTTCGGATTGAGTTTGATAGTTGAACGAGTCTAAGTAAAATCCGGAGATTGGAGTTTGATTGGACCTTAAAATCTACCTAATAACAGGAGCCTTATAGGAACTGAGTTTGAGGTACTTTAGGTCTAGTTGACTTAATTCTTTGAGGATCACGAGACTTGGTTCAATGGATTCTTGACTGCCTAAGTAGAGTATTTCGGAGCACACGCACGACTTTTGTTGATAATGACCTAACTTGGACACCTGCACCTTTCACTTGTCTCAACTCAGTTGGAGTGGTGAGGGGATTGGATTTGCCGGTATGAGACGCACACAAGTGGAAACATTTGTCCTCCTCTAGGGAGGGAAGTGCACCCCAACCCGTCCAATGATGAGGAAGTCTAAAGACAGGAGGTTGTGGGTTGCAATAAAGCTTTAAAAGAGGGATAGTCTACTGGCTCAAGAGGAAAAACTCCTTATGTAAATGCTGCTGTGAATAGTATTAAAAAAATGTTCAGGCATGTACAAAAATAAAAAGCCTGCAAAGTATGTACAAATGTTGTAAAGCCAATAAGCAAGCTTGAGTTCCAAAGTCATATTATGTGAGCCTACAGCTGGATGACTTGACTACACTGGTCTTGCATCCCAGGATAGGTAGCTACACTGGCTACCATCCATTCTTCTCTTCACCCCCTCCTCTTGAGCTGGTTGCCACTTGAACTTAGAAGGGAATACCCCGCTATTCGAGGATGGAGTTGTTGGATTGGGGAATCATTGGGTTGTTGTACTGGAGAAGTCAGTTTCTTTGTCATTCTAGTTGGGGAGAGCCACCATCACTTACACTGTACGAGTCAGACTCATAGTCATAAGAGTTTGTGTATGAGTTGAAATATTTCTGACCTGGCTATTGAGGAGACTTGGATACAGTTTTGGGATTCTCAGGGACTGTTGGATTTCAAATTCGGTTCTCATTAAGATTCTGCCCACACTAAAATTCCAAAGGTCCGACTTAAGCTCCAAACTTTGATTTTGTGAAGACAAGTTTGATAATTAAACTAAATCCGAGTTCTTCGTTTTCTTTTCTTTCTTTTTCTTTTTGCATTTATTGCATAAGTGTTTGCTAGGGACTAGCAAAGGTAAAGTATAGGGGGATGATGAATCCACATTTCATCATCTTTATTATATCATTTTGGCCTCAAAAACCTTAGCAAATGCCTGTAAATAGCATTAAAAAGAGCATATTAGCATTCATGCATGTACCTGTAAATAGTGTATAAAATACTGTAATTAAAGCCAAAATTATAGAATAAATAAAAGAAAAGAAAAAGAATAAAATATTGTAAATATTTTAAGACCCAAAACCTCGAGACCTAGACATCTTGATGAATAGGTCGACAAGGAATAAAGTAGGGGGAGATAAGGGTCAAATACCTATACTTTTTAATTCATTCTTTTATTAATTTTGGGACCTATTTTTGGTTCCACTTTTTATACATCAGATAAAGAAACTTTGTACATGAAAGTTGTAGATAATTAAATAAAGAAAAATACAAAATTTATTTTACAAAAAAATAATACATAGATAAAAAGTTATGGTCTGAATAAAAATCCAGAATCCCAACTTCCCAGACCCGTATCTCATAAAACCCCAAATGCAGCAAACTCACCTTTAATTGTATATAGAATAAAATAAGCTATTTAATGGCGGTGGTTTCGCATTTGGCGGAGCTACTGTTTGAAAGTTGAGTTTTGGACCCACATTGTATACTTGTACAGATTAAAATATTCAATTTATTATTTATTCATCATTTTTATAATTTTATATTTTTGTAATTTTGTAAATATTACTAATAATATATAGGTACATTAAAATTAGAAGAAAAACCCAAAAGAAATATGAAATAAAAATACTTGTATATATGATACATAGGTATACTACCTATACTTATACCTATATAATACACACTTTTATTTTATTAAATCTACAAAATAATTCAGAAAAATAAATAAAAATATAATTACATGTATAAAAGTATTTTATAATTTTATAAAATACTAAATAAAAATAATAAAAGTAAATACACAAAATAAAAATCAATTAATAAAATATATAGGTATTATACCTATAAGGGCTATAAAAGGTAAGTTGTGGAAATATACCTCATAAAAATAATTAAATAGCAGAATAAAATACTACATAAAATAATAAATATTTTTTATTTTATAACCAAAATTTAATTTGTTCTTTTTCTATTTTTAATTGAAATTTTCAATCTTTTTTTAGGACCTTTTTCCTAGTTGGTCCACGTGGACCAACCAGGGGGCAGTCGCAGTTGACCTCGGTCAACTATCTGCCCTAGGTACTGTAGCCCATGTCAGACCCATGTTTGACCCCACTTTCTCAATTTTTTCGAGGCCTATTCTTGCATCATCTCGTGATAGTTTCTTCTTGGCTTTTGATCCTCGATCAATGGGCATGCCCGCCCTGATGCAACCTCGGTCGAAGGACCACTGTGCCCATCGCTATGCCTCGTTCTTCCTCCACTGTCCGTCAACCCCATATAACCCACCTCCAATTTTCTTTTGAATTTTGAACCACACTTCATCCAGAATTGCTCCCCCTTTTGCTCGAGTTAGAAGCTTGGAGGTGACAGCTCTAGGTTCCCACCTTCAAAGCGGCGGAGCACCGATCGTTCTGGGCGCGTTCCTCACCTCCAGCGAGCCTCGCCGTTGAGGTTTCTCAACCTCGGGTCCTACCCCTTAAGGTATCCATTTCATTCTTTTTCTTGCTCCTTTTATTCTCTGTCATCGTAGGAATCGTTAGCACTCTTAATCACCCCATCTCATCGATCAAATCGCAATAGCTAAGTCCTCGTCGGAGTGCACCTCCGGCCGCGACCTTCACGTTACCTCCACCGTTCGCCCACCACCGCGGGGCCGAGGCAATTTGCCCTCGGCCCTTTCACGTCATTTCCCTACAGGTCTTGAGCCACATCGCGCACCTGGCGCTCATTTTGGGCAGTCGCCGGAGGCACCTGGAGCACCCAAGCTCCCCCATCACCGTGTGAGCGTTCTGGCCATCACCGGACCTTTTTAGAGCCGTTATCATTGAGAGGAGGACCGCAGGAGCACCGGACGCCATCTTGGAGCACAAAGACGTGGCGGAGGAGGGAGATCGACGCCTGGGAAACTCGCCTCCCCACGAGTTCATCCCAGTTCATCGAGAGCCCTTGCCCGCCGTTCGATCTTGAAGGTGTCCCAGACGGAGCAGCAACCATCAGATCTTGTAAGGACCCAGCCATCCGATCTTCATCATCTTCTGATCTGGAACGCAGGCTGCGAAGCGTCATCGCGCATCGAGAGTGCGCCACGTGTCAAGTGGACGGTCTGTAGCCGTCCGATCTCGCCCAGGCGTTGGTAACTTTGCTTTACACCCCGCCGACTTTTGTATTTTACATTAAGTACCGAAACTTTCATAGGTCATTGTATATTTTTGCGACATTTGCACATTTACCCCCGACCCTTTGTAATATTGCGTTCCAGTCCACGCCACGTCACCTCACGTGACTGATACACGTGAGGTGCGGGGCTTTTTGCGAGGAACCCCTTACGAGATTTTGTATTTTGTTTCAGTACCCTAATGTTTGAACTAAGTGTTAAAATTTTGGAGAAATTGCATACGAGCCCCCGTGGGTTTTGAAAATTATGGTCAGGTCCTTCCCAGGCGCGTGCAAGTCACGCGCCTTGGTGGACATTTTGCAGGCGTACCCTCCTGGGTTTGGATATTTGTGATTGGTCCTGTAAATTAAATATTTAGTTATAATTTTGTTGGAAAATTGCATGTTCACCCCTGGATGTTTTGATATTTGCATACATACCCCTATCAGGATGTGGATTTTTGTGTGCTTGTCTGATTTATTTAATGCATCATTTTGATTCGAAAAATTCTACAAAAATCATGTTCAGCTCCTGTTAACTTGCACTTGCACACCATATTTTTATTTTTCATTTTTGTTGCATTTTAGCAATTATTAAAAATAAAAATATGCCATTTCACTACTGTCTAGCTTAGAAAATACCAAAAAAATATTAAAACACCTAGAAAAATTCCAAAAAAAATCACCTACTATCTATTTTAGCCTATTTTAGTGTCAGTCCAAAAATCACTAAAATTACAAAAGAAAAATCCTAAACATTCAAAAATACCCAAAAACTTCTAAAAAATCTAGAAAATTATAGAAAACTTTAAAAATGCAAACTCAACTTTTGTAGGTTCCCTATTTTATTCTCTTTATTTTAAAATTAGTTTAAAAAATTTTATGGCTGTTTGATATTTTTAATTCCTACTTTACATTCAGCCAGTAGCTTATTCCCTGTTTTCCTTTATTTTGCCTTTTAGAAATATCAAAAAAATTCTGAAACATACCCAAAAATCACAAAAATAGTAAACAATTATAGAAAGACCAAAAAGATTTTATTTCTGAATTTTTGAATATTTCTACATATTTTTATAAGTATTCTAGCACCTCTTTTATTCCATTGTTTATAAATTCCAATATTGAAAAAGAAAAAAATAAAAAGAAAAATATAAAAATTAGAAAATCAAAAATCAAAATACAAATATAAAAATTAAATAAAAAATAAAAATTAAAAACCCACAAAAATATTTGCATTGCATATTGTAGACAAGACATCACCTTCACACTCACTTACACATTTGTAGATCTACCCTGCCTTGCTCCCTGTGTTCGAACTCTCTACATACTTACACATATACACCTTGTTTGTAGAGTTAAAAATAAATTTTAGCTCCACCATTTGCTTGCCATTTCTTGATATCTGTTGTGTGGGTTAATTGTTGATTAAATTCAGATTTTGAGTGGTCAACACTTCGACTGTGTTCCCGCCTTGTGTGGAATACACGACCATTCGATTTTTGGGTTTATCATGGGTTTCTTTCCTCCCTTAACTATATTCAACTCAGAGATACTACTTTTTATTTTCTCCATCACAATGTTAATTCATTTTTTATTGTTTGATTGAGGCTAGGCGACCGAGCACCATTATGACGGTGGTGGCTGATAAATCCAAGATTTATCATCATATAGTTCATTTATTATCTCTCTTACTTAGCTTGGTCAATAGAATTCATCATTAATTCATTAACATCTAACCGTATGTTTATAATTAACTTTAATTATTGTGCATAGATAATCCTATTAATGTACCCTTATTTATGCGTTTTCTTAATTATAAAAAAAATCCCATAAAAATTATATAATGTTGTACATATTTGTTTTGTCATTAATTACAAATTAAATATATAAAAAATCATAAAGCAGTTTAAATAAGTATTTTTGATCACTTAAAATAATTGTAAAAATATAATTATGTATAAATGATGTATGTTGACTTGGGTTGAACATTAAACTTGTAGATCTTGAAAATATCTACAACATTCATGTTCAATACTTTTTATTTAAAGGTTGTATTTATTTCTTTTAAATTTTCCCATGTTTTTATTAATTTCCGTTTTTCTCATGTGACCACGTGGCGCCTCCACAACTGCCCATGTGTCCCTATCTTTCTTCTCCACCCACCTCATCTCCAAACCATTGGATCCTCAGATTCAACGGCCGAGTGTCGTCATCAACCAATAATTTCCCTCTTCTGCATCATTCAAACTCGCCACCTGCGCGTTTTCTCACCGTTCCCCCCTCAACTTCAGTCATCCTCTTCGTCAACCACCTCCATCAAAGCCCTAACTACCCATACCTTCGCTAGACACCTATCCCACACTCACCTCCAACCTTCGGTCATAGGGGAGCAGTTAAAGCTTGACGACTATCTTCTGGAGCCACTCCCCTATTCCTTTAAATAACCCTTCTCCGGCATAATTTTGCCCCATTCTCCCTTCGTGTGAGAAACCCTTGAGCCTACTCTCACCTTCAGTGACAGAGATTGAGTGAGTAATCAACTGAAAAAGGAGTTCTCCTCCAATGAGATCCATGTCTTCCCTGACATGCAATAGCTTTACAACTACTAGAGCTTTGGTTATGTAGCCTCAAGACCGTCAAGCAATGATCAAGGAAGTCTTTTCTTACCCTCCAAGCATGTCTCCATCCTTTTAGTGCCTCCTCCATTCATCGTCTTCCTCTCAGGTAATTTCTTATTTCTTTTCTCTTGATTTCTTTGATTTTATCTACTGCATACACTAGGCTTCATTGCCATTTGAGCATACCTAGACCATCTCTGTTCACTCGACATTCACGCGTACCCCATCTCTACTTATGCTCAGTTATCCATTGTCTTCTCACCATCGATCCAAGTCCTCTCCTCACATGATAAAGGCCCAATAGGGCTCGCATCCTGCCTCTAGACAGAGCCTCCATCATGCTTCCCTTCCATACTAGAAGATTCTCCATTGTTTGTGTTGGACATGCGAGCCCACGACGAGCCATTATGCAATAAATGTTATTGCAAATATCATTCCCTGATCTGAAATGAAGAATAACTAATTTGCATAATAGGTCCCTTAGTACAATTAGGGTTATGTATCATGGCCATTTTGATGATCATACAACTGTTGATTCAAGTATTGAATCATAGAGGCTGGTGCTTGGATGAATATCTAAAGAGTTAGATTGAGGACTCATCAAGCACCGTCAAATGATTGTTGAGAGATGATCTCCAGTCTGATTAGGAGATGGCAATCCTTTCTCATTTAGGCTAATATCTAACCAACCTCTTGATGCAGGTCCTCTACATGTGAATAGAGATTCAGAGGTGCCAGATTAGTTAGGTCAAAGAGTTAACTTAACAAGATCGAGATAACCAAAGTCCTATGTCGTATGCTGTCATGATATAGGCACGCATCCTCTGACCGGAGACAGATGTGTTACTATATGTCTAAGTATGTATATTTGGCAGACCAATAGGTTGATGACCTAATCAAGGTCTATACACCGGCGCATTAGCTGACGAAGGCTTTGGAGCTCCGGCGGGGCCAGAGGGTTAGCTCCTCTAACCCTCGAGCTCGCCCGTGGTGGTTGGCGGCTGGAGATGGCTCGAAGCGGCGTCTACAGGTTGACGATGGTGGAGGTCCACTGATACTGGCAGCTGATGGAGATGGATGCACCTTCTTTGAAGACAATTTCCTTGATTATTGAAGCTTCCAAATGTCTTGATTTTTCCTCCTGATTGAAGAAGAACCTGCAAATATGAAACGTATATGCTCGATTCTCAAAGAATCAGCTCAAAGGTTATAGATCTGCAAGCTCAAAACATGTCATTTCCAGTTTAAATGATAATTGCGTGAAAAACGTAGGAAAAAGGGAAACATGATTCGAGGTTGATTTGAAACAAAATGAGGAGTGATTTAATCTGGCGATTAAGATGGTTGATAAAACTAACTAACAAAGTGATTAGCTACGGTAATCGTGGCACGACGATCGAGGAATAATTTGGTGAAGGTGGAGGAATAGGTCTGGGAAGAAGAGGTGTATTTACTCTGGTGGATACTCGACGGTCGACCTTCGTCGAAGCTATACGCGGCGCTGTGTTGCGATTCAAGGTGGTGATGCACCTTGGAACTCATCCTCCGACATCCCTCCTCCACGCGGAGCCTCTCCTAGGTGCTGTCACCACCACAGATGGCCGGAACAAGGCGAGAAAGGGAGAAGGTCGGCCACTGGAACTGGGTAGTTAGAGGTAGTTGGAAAGTTAGTTGCGAAATGGGAACTTTGGAGGTTTTTATAGATCAGATTCGTGGGCTCCAAGTAAATCTAAGGGTTGTCGAGTTAGTAGGTTGTTAGGAGATGAGATCCAATGGCTTAGATCGTCGGAAGGAGTTAAGATGCACGTAGGATAAATGGTGGAAGGAGGCCAGTCAGAACAGAAAGGCTGAACAACTTCTTTGAAGAGGATGATCCAGGTGCTGACAAGTGTCAGCACCTGGTTTGCTAGATGGGTAAAAATGTTTGTAAATTCAATAATAAATAATAAATAAAGTTATTTTAAATAGGTATAAATACAAGAAATGTAAATAAATTAATTATCTAATTTATGGAATAATTACTTTTTATAAATAATAAATATTATTCAAAATATAAATATTATATTAATAAATATGTATATATAAATAGGTTTTGGATTTTTAATTTAATAAATTAATAACTAAGAATTTATTTTATATTTTCTTAATTATTAGAACAATAAATAAGGATTGTGTGAATTTTTAGTGATTGTAATAAATTAATTTACAGATATTAATAAATAGAGTTATAAGTTATCTAGTTCATTTTTGCGTATAATTTAGGGTTTTAAATTTTATAAAAAAATAAATAAGGTCAAAAAATTCTGAAATAAATTAGGGTTAAACTACAAGATCATGAAAATAATTAGAAATTGAAAAATTAACAAAACTATGAATAATATGTGTTACATAAAATAAATAGTCTAGAAACCCCGTTGTCATTTGGTCTCAAAACCGACTTTTTGCAAATGGTCTCCGAATTCGATGAAACCACTTTATTAATTAAAGAATATTTCTTTATGAACTTTAAAGGTGAGTAGAATGAAATTGGAGTTCGTGTGAAGAAGTTATGATGTTCGGAAGTTGAGATTTTGACAATTTACCAGTAGGATTTCTTGATATATGTACAGGGTAATATTTTTAATTTATTTTTGTATTTTTTATATATAATTTTAGAAATAATTAGGAAAAGAGTTTGGTGAAAAATATGTACATATAAGTTAATTAAAAATCTTTGAAGTTTTGTATTTATTTTATAAATAGTGAGAAGTGTATGAGGTGTGACTTAATTTATTTTTATGGTTTTATTTCCTTATCTCCCCCTACTTATTGGTTTGTCGACCAATCCATGCTAACTTGGTCTCGGGGGTTAGGCTATAAATATACCTTGCAGTTATATTTATATTTTTTTAAGTCATATTGTACATATATACATATATCCAATCTGCCTTCTTTTCTTTTTCTTTGTTCTTTATTTATTTACATGATTTTGATGCTTAAAAGTTAATATTTATTCATGAATGAGGTTTTGTTAAAAGATGTGAATTAATGAATATTTACATGCATTTGTTAAGGGTTTTAAGATAAAATGTGACAGAAAAGTTAATGAATCATGGATTCATCAACCCCCTATACTGAAACTTTGCTAGTCCCTTAGCAAACACTTATTTGAAAAGTAAGTGAAAAAGAAAGAAAGTTAGAATGAACTTTTTATTCCTAAACTAATTCATGAGAACAGACAAAGGACAGAGCTCGATCGGGCCTGAAACAGGCATTTTGTCCGAACCTTAACCAGGATTAGGTTTTTATCCTCAACAGTCCTGAAGTTCCACAAATCCTTATTCAAGATCACTTCATCAGCTAGTTCAGACTCACTTATTCATATCGCAAACTCTATCATCCTTGAAGTCAACTTGTACAGTGTGTGAATTGATTTAGCTCTTCCTGCTTAGAGAAATGAAGAAACCGTCCATCCCGGCTATACACTTCTATGGCTTCCTCATCCCGCTACTCTATCCTCGGGGAGGGAGGTATTCCCTTCTGAGGTCAGTTCTGCTATGTCCACAATCGAGTATAGAAAGAAAGTAGAAGAATGAGAAAAGAAGTGGAATGTGACAAGTGTAGACACATCTCCTTGTGAAGCTCAACCGGTATAGCTGAGTCTCCACTAAGATGTGCATGCATTTTTGGTGGAAGCCTGGACCATTGTGGTCTTATTTGGTGGCTTCTTCTTTGATTTGACTTTGTAATTTGCTTGCACTGCATTCATCTTTTTGTGCCTCGACGGATATAGCATCTTTTTTTTCCGTCCCTTTTTTGATGTCTTAGAAAAATTGTGTCAGCAGATCCTTCCCTCATCCGAAGCAACTATTGCAACCCCAATCTCTCCCATCTTTAGACATCAATGCCACAAAGATAAGGATAGAAACGCGCTACCAAGATGTACTGCCCTTCGTAACTCCATGCGAGTCGAGCTAAGTGCAGAGTGCATGTGTTCAAGATTGGTTCACTAGTGTAGAGTTGTACGGATGACACCAAATGGTCTACTTAAGCACGTATGACTTGATTTCCCGAATAGGGTCTTACGGAACCCACAGATTTTAAGTCACAAGACCTGAAGAGTCTTAAATTCCGGATCCTAACTGGGCTCCTTACAACGAAAGTTAAAGGTCGTAATCAAGCTCCATCCTTTAGACTAGACTCAATCCTTAGTTCCAGAAATCGAACTTATTGTGAAAACTGCGAATGCAAATGCAACCATGTTTTTGTGAAGTATATTTTCTGAATTTTACTCATTTTTATGGATTTTAAGGCTTTTGTAATTTTTATAACTTTTAGGACTTTGTAATTTTTTATGGATTTTATTGATTTTTTAAACAAGTTTTTATCCATGAATTTTACGAGATATATTTTATTTGAGTTAAATCTCTAATGTATTTTACAGATTTTATCTACAAAGGATTTTACAAGGGTTAAAGGATTTTTACACATGTTTTAATAAATAGGATTTTAAATAAGTATTATACAAATTTTAAATACAAATTTTAAATACATATTTTAATTACAAGTTTTAAATACAAATTTTAGACATATTTTACTTATTTACAAGGATTTTATAAGTAATAAATAAATATATAAATAGATTTTAAATTAACCCTTACCCACTTTTTATTGATTTTATAGATATAGAAAATACATAAAAGGACGAGTTATGGACAAAAGTATATATACAATATATACGCACCCCCCTATACTTATCTTGTGCTTTGTCCTCATAGCATCAAAAGAGAAAAAAGAGGATATAACTCATGCTAAGTAAAAGTGGGTGAAAAAGAATAAAGAGTACAAGTCAGTCAACCTCCCCCCCTATACTTGCGATCAGGTCATCGTAAGTATAATGGAAGAGCAAAAACGAGGTGACTGAGTAAAAAGAATATATAACGAAGAAACAAAAGGAATAAAGAATACGAAATCATCGAAATCACTCGATCCCCCCTATACTTAGGATAAGGCATCCTAAGTATAGAAAAGAGTATAGTCAAAAATCGAAGACCAGTGATTTGTGAAAAAGAAAGGCTATACAAAAGAATCGGAACAAAATATAAAACGTGAATCAATGAACAATCGGTCCCCCCTATACTTAGGATCTGGTACCCTAAGCATAGAAGACGAGCAAAAATAGGGACGATTGTGGTGTATGAAGAATATACAAGTGTTGTGGATCTCCAGAAATCGAATGGCTCAAAAGAATTTATACAAGATGAGATGAAATGACAGGATGATCATGATTCATGTACAAAATAGATCACTTCAACAAGGGTCATACTGAATTTTCTACTTTTTATGTGCATAATGATCCTTGGCTAAAAAAGTAGAGCCTCCTCTGTAAGTGAACTATGTACATGGCATAGCTCTCTTTTCTGGAATATGCGTCTCCGGAGTCGGACTATAGAAGGTGTCTATATGTGTAAGCATCACACCATCCGACTCTCTACGCTAAATAGACTGTATGATCTGTGAAATGTAATCAATTGACTCTTGTGCTGTAATATGTGTACTATCAATCTGCGGCACTGAGATATCTACTACAGGTGATTGCTCATCTGAGTCTGATATGAACTCTCTCTCTGTATGTGAACAATCATCTGAAGAACTAGGTACCAGATGATCTACCCTATCCTCATGTATGATATCGTGGGTATCAAAATAAACACTCTCAAGATCAGGAAACTGTGTCTCATCTATGTGCTGACAATCTTCTGCAAGACTGATGTCCTCTGAAGTAAATAACAATACTGATCTAGGACTGCTACATTCTCTCTCCATCTCAATGTGTATCTCTCCGTTGTCTATGAGGAATGATACTCTCCCAACATCATAATCAAAGAGTGCTCTTGCTGTCTGCAAAAAGGGCCTCCCGAGAATGATTGGAGCAAGGTGTAACTGTGTAGGGCACCTCATGTCTAGGACAGTAAAGTCCACTGGAAACTGCAAGCTCTGAACGGTTACCATAATGTTCCTCAGCACACCTCTAGGTCTCTTTACAGATCGATCTGCAAACTGAAGTATCGTTCGTGATTTGTATAGAGGACCTAGCTTGAGTTTATCAAGCAAAGAGGTTGGAATCAAATTAATCGAGGAACCATTATCTAAGATAGTACGATGGAATGTAGTGTCTTCAATCTGACAGGTGACATAGTGAGCTCCAGAATCCTTCCTCTTCTTGGGTACGTTGTTTCGAATTGCACACGAAGTTGCCTTGGTCAATATATGCTTCTCAACTCGTGATCTCTTTTTCCTACGCGTAGTGCATTTATTCCTCAACTGATTCTTGAGTGTAGGAAAATGATCCAAGGCATCGTGAAGTGGAATCTTCAGAAAGATGTGAT
Organism: Ottelia alismoides; assembly: GCA_037367405.1. NCBI lineage: Eukaryota > Viridiplantae > Streptophyta > Magnoliopsida > Alismatales > Hydrocharitaceae > Ottelia > Ottelia alismoides. The sequence continues at coordinate 297,140 of JAZKJV010009071.1, read as the reverse complement.
CTTTTAGTAGCCGTTCGATCTCTGGAGTGACAACTTTCTTTTTGTTATTTTTCTTTCCTTTTCCAAATAGAGCATCGGGAAAAGGAACAAAGTCAGAAGTCAGAAAATTAGAATTTTTATTTATACTGGAATCAGCTTGTACATCGAGTGTTTCAGAATTATGTACAAAACTCTCTAAGACAGGGGAAGATATATTTTCTCGGGATTATCTGTCTGATCTGGCGTGATGTCATCGTCTGATTCACCAGTGTCCATATCTACTATATTGGCATCACTCCCGTCTCTCGGATCTGGAAAATGGTCCTCATCATCGTGCTGGTTATCCTCCTCAGCATCAGAATCTTTCGGCTCATGGATTTGCTCTTGCTACTCTAGTGCCCTCTCCTCTACTCTAGCAGGTGCTCATGGTGATCTACCACTCCTGAGACGAATGAAGTTAGATAAAAATTCAGGAAGCGATATCTTACCTGTAGTATCTACCTGATCTGGATGCCTCCTCTTGTTGTTCGGGTTCATCTGAGGCTGGGCTGGAAGAGTGGTCTTCGGTGTAGTTAACTCGTCCAGACGACGGTTAACCTGCTCCATCTTAGTCTTATGTGCAATCTGGAGCATACTCAGCATATCCATGATCTGATTGAGTGCTTGGGCCTGTGAAGACATCTCTGGTTCAGTGTGGTGGCCCTAGCTTAGTCCTCTCTCCTGCCTTGGCATGTATTGATGAGAGCTGGAAGGCTGAGAGTATCTCTGAGGTATGGAGGAAGATTGCTGCGACTGCTGATAAGGATAAGTCTGTGAATGCTGACCAGGATACTGATATGATTGTGGTCTCTGATGATAAACATTCGGATGAGACTACTGCTGCGTGAAATTCTGGCGGTGCGGGAAGTGCGGACGTCCATGCTGCAGATGACCGTACAGCTGCTGTTGATGATGTGGTATACTCAGTTTCTGAATCAAAGTATACCATATCGCGTTAATCTCAAGAGTGGCTTGCGGCTCCACTCCATCTCTGCAACACTGGTGATCTGGCCAGAATTCGCATGAGACTGATCCTCATGCCAATCAATCTGTGGAGTCTCTGGCTCGCTCTGCACGTAATGAACCTGATAGGCGGGTGGAGCAGGTAAGATCCTCCGTACTGGTTGTGTGGTCGAAGAAGACTGGCTCTGCTGGTACTGAAGTTTGAGCTCAGATACCTTCTTCGTAAGATCACTCAACTGCTGAGGTTGAGATGAGAGTTTCTCCAACTCTTGCAGCAGCTGTAAGTCTTGGACTTGCTTCTGAATTACATCCACCGACATTAATATTTCGCTAATGAATCCCATGTTGGTGTTTGATTCAGAATCTGAAATGTTAGACACCTTATGATGCTCTCGGTGATGTGGTGGTTGTGGGGCTTTCTGAAATGCCCGAGTAGAGTCAACGACTCTTGAGTTCTCAGCCATCCCTTCGAAGATGGCCCAGACTGACTCAGCGTCTTTGTTCAAATAACTGCCGCCACATGTGGCACTCACGAGCCCCTGAATATCCGGCCGGAGTCCTCCAAAGTAATTATGCACTAGCACCTTCATCAGTATTCATGATGCGGGCATCTCTCCGTAAGGTCTTTGAATCTATCCCATGCTTCATGGAAAGATTCATGCAGAAGTTGTGTGAAGTTGGAGATCTGACTCCTCATCATGTTCGTCCTTCCTAGAGGAAAATATTTACGTAGGAAAGTGGACTTTAGATCGTCCCATGTAGAGATTTCCCTTCCCAGGTGACGCAGCCAGTAAAGACCCTTATTGGCTAAGGCAAAGGGAAAGGCCTTGAGGCATACAGCCTCCTGCGTAACTCCTGGATAGCAAGCCGTACCGCAAATCATCTCGAATTGCTGTAAAATGGTAAACGTCTCCTCTGCGGTATTCCCGTAGAACTTGGAAAGCAAAGAAATGAATGACGGTCTCAACTTGTATGGCCCTTGATTCGACGATAGCTGAATCCAATGATGGAGCGTTCTAGCGCCCATGTCATACTCATTCCGTAAAGTAGCGAGAACCACTGTAGGTTGTAACTGGTTCCCGACCCCTGCTCACAGTGTGGCTATTTCAGCCCACAACTCAGTCTGAACTCTGAATTGTTCTCGAATCTGTAGGTTCATCTGTTGGAGTGTATCGAGAATCCCTTTCGTGATATCTGCGGAGTCTAGTCTTCCTTCCTGATTCTCCTCAGATGGTGGCCTCTCGTCTGATGCTGGTCCTTTGCCGCGAGCCATCTGATTATCTGTGAAAGAAAAGCTCTCGTAAGAACTCAGTGAAAAATCGGCTGGAGATCTAGATGATGTATTGAGGCAAGGGTCCGCCTCAATATTCTGGCCAGGAGGTAAGGGAGTCTGGGTCTGACTCTCCTCGAGATCAGATGGGACCAGCTTGGGAAGAGAGTCATCCCAAGCTTGTGAAGATGTACGCTCGACGGTGGACGGTCGAAAACTCACGGAGTCTGAGCAGAAAAGCCGTCGAGACGTCATCTTCGATGTCAAGAAAAATATCAGGAGAGCACGATTTTCGATTCAAATAAGATGGATAAATGCGAAAGCCGCGGTAACTCACACCTCGTAAGCAAACACAAAGCAAACCCTGGTTTCACCAACACAACCCGATGAAGACCGTAAGAGTTCCGTCTTTTATCTTGTCGATTTTAGGGTTGTAATTAGCAAACAAGTATCGGTTATCACGAGCTGAGCAAGCTGATAGGTTCCCGATAATTTCTCTGAAACACTGTCTCGAGTCCTTACAGAAGATCACTCGCACTCAGCCAGTATGGGAGTAAGTACGGACCGTTTCCGGCTACCTGTGTTACTTGAGGACGAAGCCTTGCGTAGTGTCCTCTAAACCTCCCACTCTGCTAAGTAAACCCGGATCGTTTCCGGCTACCCGAGCATACCCACTGAGGAACAGTGATCAAGTGTATGGACTAAGTAGTATTTCGCGATAAATACGGGGTTTTGGCTCTAACCTAATGGGTCAACTTTCACTCGCGCACTCTGATATGATGTGCATGGATTACTCTCCCAAATCAGATGAATCGTTACAGTTTTTAGGTCAGATATCTTTAGCAGTCCCGATTTTATTTTGTATTTTGTAAATTTTTTGGATTTTTTTCAAACAAATGTCGAACGATTTTTTTCTTTTTATTAAAATTCTAAATCATGCACCTAGGTTGCGAGTCCTAAGACTAACTACGTATGCACAATCAGATAGAAAGAAAAACCTAAACAAGCATCTATCGGAAATAGCCACGAAAAAACCAATAAGGCGAGAAAACCACGATGGGTGCCATGATCCCCCGAATACATGGTATTCGGTGAATCAGACCCCGAAAAAATGGGGGGGGGGGCATTACACGTCGGGATGTCCTTAGTGGACCCCTTCTACTAGAGTTCAATACAATTTTTCTCTCCCTTTCTCTCTCTTTTACAAAAGTTACACTAATTAAATTCTTCCCTCTGCAGCCAACTCATAAAGAAAGAGTCGGCCTCTGCTCTTTCAACTGACTCGGCTTTCTATGAACCCAGTTGATCCTGCAGGCCCTGCAAAACTTGATTAACGGCTTAAGAAAGCGATCGAGATAAGAGTCGAGAAAAGCCGTACGAAAAACCATATGAAAAACCGAAGAAAAGTTACGAAAAACCAAACAAAAAGAAGAGAGAAAATAAAAACACAAAAATACGAAAAAAATTCAAAATACTTTAACGCCTCCCCAGCAACGGTGCCATTTTGATGCGGTCGCTAGAGTCGGTTTACGGCTTTTAGAAGATAAAGTTGTCGACGTAGAAAGCCACAAAAAGGATCCTAACTCTGATCAAACAAATCCGATTTTTCTAAGAAAAAACCTGCACTATTTATTTTACCAGGTAAGTGTGCCTGGGTCGAACTCAAGGAGGCAGAATAGGGTGCTTTGATTTTTTTAGGAGAAAATATTTTTGCAATTTATTTTTCCTCTTCTTAAAGCGATCAAAGAAAAGCTACAATTTTTATTGAGTTTTGATTTTAATTTTTTTATTTGATTTTAATCTTTTCCAATTTTTATTTATTTTTCAAAGGGGTATTTTTCACAAGATTTATTTATTATATAATAGGTGGAATATAGGTAAATGATACTATCTAATAGGTGAAAAGCCGAGCAACGGGCTCGAACAAGCACACAAAATTAAAGAAAAACGATGACGATTTTCGATAAATCAAAACACGATAAAAACACGAGAAAATTACACGAAAAATTAATGAAAACTTGCTGAGGTAGTTGTGTAACTACCCCAAGAAAATCTACGAAAAATGAGGTCAAAAGTAGGTCCAAAAATCCCCTACAGCCCCCTATACCTAAGAGCAAGAAAAAATATTAAAAAGTTCTATAAAATGGTCCTTGACAGGGACTGTTTTGAAATAAAAATAAAATGTTTTACATTTAGGTCCTTGCGGAGGGACCTAAATGCAAATACTAGAAATCTTTGGAGCGCACTGAAGTTCTGGAATCCCTGCAGGTTGAAGATGTAATTTTTCTACCGATTCGAATTGAACAGTCTTGATTAGAACCAGTAGGCGTTGATCTGACGAATCCACGCGTGCCACGTGTCACAAGCCTGTTGTGCGGGGCGTTCTTGCAGTTCTTGAGGTTGTTATGCAGCTGGCAATGGAGGTCTCTTCTTCGATTTTTCACGATCAGCTGATGAAGGCTTTGGAGCTCCGGTGGGGCCAGAGGGTTAGCTCCTCTAACCCTCGAGCTCGCCCCCGGTGGTTGGCGGCTAGAGATGGCTCGAAGCGGCTGCTACAGGTTGACGAAGGTGGACGTCCACTGATACTGGCAACTGATGGAGATGGATGCACCTTCTTTGAAGACAATTTTCTTGATAATTGAAGCTTCCAAATGTCTTGATTTTTGCTCATGATTGAAGAAGAACCTGCAAATATGAAACGTATATGCTCGATTCTCAAAGAATCGGCTCAAAGGTTATAGATCTGCAAGCTCAAAACATGTCATTTCTAGTTTAAATGATAATTGTGTGAATAACGTAGGAAAAAGGGAAACACGAATCGAGGTTGGTTTGAAACGAAATGAGGAGTGATTTGATCTGGCAATTAAGATGGTTGATTAAACTAACTAACAAAGTGGTTAGCCACGCTAATCGTGGCATGATGATCGAGGAATAATTTTGTGAAGGTGGAGGAATAGGTCTGGGAAGAAGAGGTGTATTTACCTGTGGTGGTTGCTCGATGGTCGACCTTCGCCGGAGCTGAACGCGTCGTTGGGCTGCGATTCAAGGTGGCGATGCACCTTGGAACTCCTCCTCCGACGTCCCTCCTCCACGCGGAGCCTCTCCTAGGTGCTGTCACCACCGCAGATGGCCGGAACAAGGTGAGAAAGGGAGAAGGTCGGCCACTGGAACTAGGTAGTCCTGGGTAGTTGGAAAGTTAGTTGTGATTTGGGAACTTTGGAGGTTTTTATAGATCAGATTTGTGGGCTCCAAGTAAAATCTTAGGGTTGGCGAGTTAGTAGGTTGTTAGGAGATGAGATCCAATGGCTTAGGTCGTCGGACGGAGTTAAGATACGTGCAAGATAAATGGTGGAAGGAGGCCGGTCAGAACAGAAAGGCTGAATAGCTTCTTTGAAGAGGATGATCCAGGTGCTGACAAGTGTCAGCACCTGGTTGGCCAGATGGGTAAAAATGTTTGTAAATTCCATAATAAATAATAAATAAGGTTATTTTAAATAGGTATAAATACAAGAAATGTAAATAAATAAATTATCTAATTTATGGAGTAATTACTTTTTATAAATAATAAATATTATACAAAATATAAATATTATATTAATAAATATGTATATATTAATAGGTTTTGGACTTTTAATTTAATAAATAAATAACTAAGAATTTATTTTATATTTTCTTAATTATTGGAGCATTAAATAAGGATTGTGTGAATTTTTAGTGATTTTAATAAGTTAGTTTACATATATTCATAAATAGAGGTATAAGTTATATAGTTCATTTTTACCTATAATTTAGGATTTTTGATTTTATTAAAATAATAAATAAGCTCCAAAAATTCTGAAATAAATTAGGGTTAAACTACAAGATCATGAAAATAATTAGAAATTATAAATTAATAAAACTGTAAATAATATGTGTTACATAAAATAAATAGTCTAGAAACCCCGTTGTCATTTGGTCTCAAAACCGACTTGTTGCAAACAGACTCCGAATTCGATGAAACCACTTTATTAATTAGAGACTATTATTTTATGAACTTTAAAGGTGAGTAGAGTGAAATTGGAGTTCGTATGAAGAAGTTATAATGTTCGGAAGTTAAGATTTCGATAATTTACCAGTAGGATATCTTGGTATATGTACAGGGTAATATTTTTAACTTATTTTTGTATTTTTATATATAATTTTAGAAGTAATTAGGAAAAGAGTTTGGTGAAAAATATGTACATATAACTTAATTAAAAATCTTTGAAGTTTTGTATTTATTTTATAAATAGTGAGAAGTGTATGAGGTGCGACTTAATTTATTTTTAAGATTTTCTTTCCTTATCTTCCCTTACTTATTGGTTTGTCGACAAATTCATGCTGACTTGGTCTCGGGGGTTAGGCTATAAATATACCTTGTAGTTATATTTATATTTTTAAGTCATATTGTACATATATACATATATCCAATCTGCCTTCTTTTCTTTTTCTTTGTTCTTTATTTATTTACATGATTTTGATGCTTAAAAGTTAATATTTATTCATGAATGAGGCTTTGTTAAAAGATGGGAACTAATGAATATTTACATGCATTTGTTAAGGGTTTTAAGATAAAATGCAACAGAAAAGTTAATGAATCATGGATTCATCAACCCTCTTGAGTTTGGGATCCCTCAACCCCAGGGTGGTTACTCTCAAGCCAACCCTTTTCTCTCCTCTAATCTCACCGAGGAAGACCATCGCCTCAGTAAGAATCCCTTCATTGATATGTCCTCTAACCAAGACCATCTTCTTTACCCAGGAAAAGAGGACAAAATGCTGAAGAAAAATGCTGACGAAGAGGAACACAGAGAAGACCCTATGATCCAAGTCCTAGCCTGGCTAGCTAGAGCCGAACAACTAAATGCAGAACTAATGACTAGGATGGGACAGGTGATCGATCCTGAAGGAATTGACCGATCCATTGTGGCCGCATACAATCCCGTAGAGAATGAAATACATAGCCGGCTAGTACCTGAGGTCTCCCCTGAAGCGTTCGAGCTGAAGCCCCAATTTCTGAGCTTGCTACCGAAGTTCAACTGGAATGCCAATGAAGAACCTTATGATTTCCTTAGAGACTTCGAGCTGGTTTGCAACAACCTTAATCACCCTAGGGTTGGGCAAGATTACATCAAGCTGAAGGCCACCCCGTTTGACTTAGGAGATAAGGTCGTACATTGGTTGAAAAATCTCAAGGTGAGATGTACGATCTTGATGCAATTCAAGGACCTTTTCTTGATGAAGTTATAGCGACTCAGTACGACTAATCGGATGAGAACCAAGATCGCGAGTTTCTCCTAGGGGCCCAATGAACCATTCAATGAAGCCTGGGATAGATTCAATGATTTAACGCAGAAATGTCCGTGCCACAGTATTATAAAAGCGATCTTAGTCCAGACCTTGTTCTGTGGCATGACCCCGGAGATGCAGGGCTTAGTAAGTGCAGTCTGTGGAGGAAGCTATCTGAACAAAAAAGAAGATGTCATATGGAAGATCCTGGAGCAGAGGGCGGAAACAGGAAGATCTTAGGCCACCAGGGCCTATCACTTGTCTCCTTCAAGCCTATCCAACGAGACAACTAGGAGGACTGTAGCGGATCTGATGGATGACCTCATCCCCAGCATGGGGATAATAGTTGACAAGTTAACCATGGTCGAGCAGATTCACAAGAGGGTCACTGACCTTGAGGCACTCCCGCGATTGCCGAAACATGTGGTGGAACTTATTGAGAAGGTAGCCAAGATACGGCTACCTATCCCTTCTACACCCCCTGTACCTGTACACCAAGTTCATCTTGTACAGGAACAAGCACCGGGGCCTCAGAGTAGTTGGATACAGGAGCAGACATACACTCAGCAGGAGCAGCACCTACCCCCACAAGTGGAGACAGGATACAAGGAGCCTCCACAAGTGTTCGAGAGCAACATGCTGTGGTATAACCATGACCTCGTCGGCAGACAGTCAGGGACAGGGAACGGTCAGCCACACCGACCTTCCCTAGCTTACCAGGAAAACAGCTCTGTCCCTGCACCGTGCTTCATACAGTCCCAGCCTGAACAAGGGTACCAGCCTCAGTAGCACCAACAGGAACGCACATTTCACTCGGGCCAGCAGGGCCCTCCACCACCTTCCCATCAGCAGTAGTATCCACATGGCCAGTAGGGCCAATACAGAAACTCATCCTCGAGTCAGCACCAACAAGCCCATCCTACAAGTGAATTGGAGTCACTCAACTTGGCAATCCAGACCCTGACTGATAGGGTCCAACAGATTCATAATGACTACCTGGATATGAGAACCAATTTGAATCAAGTCTCCCATACCCATGACCGGCAGATGGCGCCAAAGACCCCAATTCTCGCCCAGGTTCAGGCCAACCCAAATAGCTTAAATCAAGGCCAGAACCAACCACGAGATCAGGTATACTATTCAGATAACTCTCTATCTGAGCATGAGATCCTTTCGTATGATAATGTCAATCATATGTCCCTCAGGAGCGGAAGGACCGTGATCATGCCTGATTGGGCACGGGCACTGGAGGAAGATGCCGCCAAGTCTCTACCTGAGGAGAACTTGGGGGCAGAGGAGCAGCACCACTGCCACCACCGACAGAAGAAGAGGATTTTCAAGTCCTCGAAGAAGAAGGAGAACCGCACCAGCAGTGAGTACGGCAAGACCGATGAGGAGCCCACACCCCCATCAGAGGAGGATGTCCCAGCAGTCGTGGAAGATGCATCACCGATTTTGCAGCAAAAATTTCTTTTTAGCCAGAGTCAGAGTCAGAGTCCGTCTAAGTGTCAGAGTCATGTACAGAACTCAGTTCCTCAGTTCAATGAAAATCTTTCAGTTTCTGAATCTGAGTTAGCATCAATAATCCCTTTCCCCCAAGCTCTTAAGGTTAGAAAGAAGAAAATCAAAAAATACAAAAAGATGACCCTGAGATGGCAGAGTTTTGCAATAAATACATCAAGGTCACAATCCCTTTTGACAAGTATGTGGATATGACACCTGCATTCCAGAAGTCCCTTAAGGTGAGATGCACACATACTAGTGTCAGCAGGAAGACCAAAAGCCGTGTTGAGAAACACGTTCTGTCAATAGCCACTACTTGCGCAATAAAGAATGCATTTCCGAGGAAATGAAGAGACATGGGTGCACATTATGTGGTGAGTCATGACGATGACACTATGTTTGCACGCACTCTCCTTGACAACGGATCCTCAATTAACATGATGCCTACAGCCCTCTATGAGTGGCTTAATCTCGGACCTCTTAAGAAATGCAGAGCCTTACTTTAGTTTGCAGATAAATCAACCAAGAGGTCCTAAGGAGAATTGAGGAACGTTGTCATCAAAGCCGAGGATCAGGAGTACATGGTTGACTTTACAGTCCTTGATATGGAGACCCCTCGCAATTGCTAGAGACTCCCAGATCATATTAGGAAGGCCCTTCCTTAGAACAACAGGGGCCTTGTTTGATTACAAGATTGGGAAAATCCAGTTCCAAACTCCAGGCGGAGATGAGGAACTTGAGATGAAGCGGACTGGGTGGTAGAGGTCGGATTTAGAATCCAACACTGAGTACTTGCGGAGGGACTATTTTGAAAGAAAAATAAAATGTTTTACATTTAGGTCCTTGCGGAGGGACCTAAATGCAAATACTAGAAATCTTTGGAGCGCACTGAAGTTCTGGAATCCCTGCAGGTTGAAGATGTAATTTTTCTACCGATTCGAATTGAACAGTCTTGATTAGAACCAGTAGGCGTTGATCTGACGAATCCACGCGTGCCACGTGTCACAAGCCTGTTGTGCGGGGCGTTCTTGCAGTTCTTGAGGTTGTTATGCAGCTGGCAATGGAGGTCTCTTCTTCGATTTTTCACGATCAGCTGATGAAGGCTTTGGAGCTCCGGTGGGGCCAGAGGGTTAGCTCCTCTAACCCTCGAGCTCGCCCGCGGTGGTTGGCGGCTAGAGATGGCTCGAAGCGGCTGCTACAGGTTGACGAAGGTGGACGTCCACTAATACTGGCAACTGATGGAGATGGATGCACCTTCTTTGAAGACAATTTCCTTGATAATTGAAGCTTCCAAATGTCTTGATTTTTGCTCATGATTGAAGAAGAACCTGCAAATTTGAAACGTATATGCTCGATTCTCAAAGAATCGGCTCAAAGGTTATAGATCTGCAAGCTCAAAACATGTCATTTCTAGTTTAAATGATAATTGTGTGAATAACGTAGGAAAAAGGGAAACACGAATCGAGGTTGATTTGAAACGAAATGAGGAGTGATTTGATCTAGCAATTAAGATGGTTGATTAAACTAACTAACAAAGTGATTAGCCATGCTAATCGTGGCATGATGATCGAGGAATAATTTTGTGAAGTGGAGGAATAGGTCTGGGAAGAAGAGGTGTATTTACCTGTGGTGGTTGCTCGATGGTCGACCTTCGCCGGAGCTGAACGCGTCGTTGGGCTGCGATTCAAGGTGGCGATGCACCTTGGAACTCCTCCTCCGACGTGCCTCCTCCACGCAGAGCCTCTCCTAGGTGCTGTCACCACCGCAGATGGCCGGAACAAGGTGAGAAAGGGAGAAGGTCGGCCACTGGAACTAGGTAGTCCTGGGTAGTTGGAAAGTTAGTTGTGATTTGGGAACTTTGGAGGTTTTTATAGATCGGATTTGTGGGCTCCAAGTAAAATCTTAGGGTTGGCGAGTTAGTAGGTTGTTAGGAGATTAGATCCAATGGCTTAGGTCGTCGGACGGAGTTAAGATACGTGCAGGATAAATGGTGGAAGGAGGCCGGTCAGAACAGAAAGGCTGAATAGCTTCTTTGAAGAGGATGATCCAGGTGCTGACAAGTGTCAGCACCTGGTTGGCCAGATGGGTAAAAATGTTTGTAAATTCCATAATAAATAATAAATAAGGTTATTTTAAATAGGTATAAATACAAGAAATGTAAATAAATAAATTATCTAATTTATGGAATAATTACTTTTTATAAATAATAAATATTATACAAAATATAAATATTATATTAATAAATATGTATATATTAATAGGTTTTGGACTTTTAATTTAATAAATAAATAACTAAGAATTTATTTTATATTTTCTTAATTATTGTAGCATTAAATAAGGATTGTGTGAATTTTTAGTGATTTTAATAAGTTAGTTTACATATATTCATAAATAGAGGTATAAGTTATATAGTTCATTTTTACCTATAATTTAGGATTTTTGATTTTATTAAAATAATAAATAAGCTCCAAAAATTCTGAAATAAATTAGGGTTAAACTACAAGATCATGAAAATAATTAGAAATTATAAATTAATAAAACTATAAATAATATGTGTTAAATAAAATAAATAGTCCAGAAACCCCGTTGTCATTTGGTCTCAAAACCGACTTGTTGCAAACAGACTCCGAATTCGATGAAACCACTTTATTAATTAGAGACTATTATTTTATGAACTTTAAAGGTGAGTAGAGTGAAATTGGAGTTCGTATGAAGAAGTTATGATGTTCGGAAGTTAAGATTTCGATAATTTACTAGTAGGATTTCTTGGTATATGTACAGGGTAATATTTTTAACTTATTGTTTTATTTTTATATATAATTTTAGAAGTAATTAGGAAAAGAGTTTGGTGAAAAATATGAACATATAAATTAATTAAAAATCTTTGAAGTTTTGTATTTATTTTATAAATAGTGGGAAGTGTATGAGGTGCGACTTAATTTATTTTTAAGATTTTCTTTCCTTATCTTCCCCTACTTATTGGTTTGTCGACAAATTCATGCTGACTTGGTCTCGGGGGTTAGGCTATAAATATACCTTGTAGTTATATTTATATTTTTTAAGTCATATTGTACATATATACATATATCCAATCTGCCTTCTTTTCTTTTTCTTTGTTCTTTATTTATTTACATGATTTTGATGCTTAAAAGTTAATATTTATTCATGAATGAGGCTTTGTTAAAAGATGGGAATTAATGAATATTTACATGCATTTGTTAAGGGTTTTAAGATAAAATGCGACAGAAAAGTTAATGAATCATGGATTCATCAACCCTCTTGAGTTTGGGATCCCTCAACCCCAGGGTGGTTACTCTCAAGCCAACCCTTTTCTCTCCTCTAATCTCACCGAGGAAGACCATCGCCTCGGTAAGAATCCCTTCATTGATATGTCCTCTAACCAAGACCATCTTCTTTACCCAAGAAAAGAGGACAAAATGCTGAAGAAAAACCCTGACGAAGAGGAACACAGAGAAGACCCTATGATCCAAGTCCTAGCCTGGCTAGCTAGAGCCGAACAACTAAATGCAGAACTAATGACTAGGATGGGACAGGTGATCGATCCTGAAGGAATTGACCGACCCATTGTGGCCGCATACAATTCCGTAGAGAATGAAATACATAGCTGGCTAGTACCTGAGGTCTCCCCTGAAGCGTTCGAGCTGAAGCCCCAATTTCTGAGCTTGCTACCGAAGTTCAACTGGAATGCCAGTGAAGAACCTTATGATTTCCTTAGAGACTTCGAGCTGGTTTGCAACAACCTTAATCACCCTAGGGTTGGGCAAGATTACATCAAGCTGAAGGCCACCCCGTTTGACTTAGGAGATAAGGTCGTACATTGGTTGAAAAATCTCAGGGTGAGATGTACGATCTTGATGCAATTCAAGGACCTTTTCTTGAAGAAGTTATAGCGACTCAGTACGACTAATCGGATGAGAACCAAGATCGCGAGTTTCTCCTAGGGGCCCAATGAACCATTCAATGAAGCCTGGGACAGATTCAATGATTTAACGCAGAAATGTCCGTGCCACAGTATTATAAAAGCGATCTTAGTCCAGACCTTGTTCTGTGGCATGACCCCGGAGATGCAGGGCTTAGTAAGTGCAGTCTGTGGAGGAAGCTATCTGAACAAAAAAGAAGATGTCATATGGAAGATCCTGGAGCAGAGGGCGGAAACAGGAAGATCTCAGGCCACCAGGGCCTATTACTTGTCTCCTTCAAGCCTATCCAACGAGACAACTAGGAGGACTGTAGCGGATCTGATGGATGACCTCATCCCCAGCATGGGGATAATAGTTGACAAGTTAACCATGGTCGAGCAGATTCACAAGAGGGTCACTGACCTTGAGGCACTCCCGCGATTGCCGAAACATGTGGTGGAACTGATTGAGAAGGTAGCCAAGATACGGCTACCTATCCCTTCTACACCCCCTGTACCTGTACACCAAGTTCATCTTGTACAGGAACAAGCACCGGGGCCTCAGAGTAGTTGGATACAGGAGCAGACATACACTCAGCAGGAGCAGCACCTACCCCCACAAGTGGAGACAGGATACAAGGAGCCTCCACAAGTGTTCGAGAGCAACAGGCTGTGGTATAACCATGACCCCGTCGGCAGACAGTCAGGGACAGGGAATGGTCAGCCACACCGACCTTCCCTAGCTTACCAGGAAAACAACTCTGTCCCTGCACCGTGCTTCATATAGTCCCAGCCTGAACAAGGGTACCAACCTCAGTAGCACCAACAGGAACGCACATTTCACTCGGGCCAGCAGGGCCCTCCACCACCTTCCCATCAGCAGTAGTACCCACATGGCCAGTAGGGCCAATACAGAAACTCATCCTCGAGTCAGCACCAACAAGCCCATCCTACAAGTGAATTGGAGTCACTCAACTTGGCGATCCAGACCCTGACTGATAGGGTCCAACAGATTCAGAATGACTACCTGGATATGAGAACCAATTTGAATCAAGTCTCCCATACCCAGGACCGGCAGATGGCGCCAAAGACCCCAATTCTCGCCCAGGTTCAGGCCAACCCAAATAGCTTAAATCAAGGCCAGAACCAACCACAAGATCATGTATACTATTCAGATAACTCTCTATCTGAGCATGAGATCCTTTCGTATGATAATGTCAATCATATGTCCCTCAGGAGCGGAAGGACCGTGATCATGCCTGATTGGGCACGGGCACTGGAGGAAGATGCCGCCAAGTCTCTACCTGAGGAGAACTTGGGGGCAGAGGAGCAGCACTACTGCCACCACCGACAGAAGAAGAGGATTTTCAAGTCCTCGAAGAAGAAAGAGAACCGCACCAGCAGTGAGTACGGCAAGACCGATGAGGAGCCCACACCTCCATCAGAGGAGGATGTCCCAGCAGTCGTGGAAGATGCATCACCGATTTTGCAGCAAAAATTTCTTTTTAGCCAGAGTCAGAGTCAGAGTCCGTCTAAGTGTCAGAGTCATGTACAAAACTCAGTTCCTCAGTTCAATGAAAATCTTTCAGTTTCTGAATCTGAGTTAGCATCAATAATCCCTTTCCCCCAAGCTCTTAAGGTTGGAAAGAAGAAAATCAAAAAATACAAAAAGATGACCCTGAGATGGCAGAGTTTTGCAATAAATACATCAAGGTCACAATCCCTTTTGACAAGTATGTGGATATGACACCTGCATTCCAGAAGTCCCTTAAGGTGAGATGCACACCTACTAGGGTCAGCAGGAAGACCAAAAGCCGTGTTGAGAAACACGTTCTGTCAATAGCCACTACTTGCGCAATAAAGAATGTATTTCCGAGGAAATGAAGAGACATGGGTGCACATTATGTGGTGAGTCATGACGATGACACTATGTTTGCACGCACTCTCCTTGACAACGGATCCTCAATTAACATGATGCCTACAACCCTCTATGAGTGGCTTAATCTCAGACCTCTTAAGAAATGCAGAGCCTTACTTTAGTTTGCAGATAAATCAACCAAGAGGTCCTAAGGAGAATTGAGGAACGTTGTCATCAAAGCCGAGGATCAGGAGTACATGGTGGACTTTACAGTCCTTGATATGGAGACCCCTCGCAATTGTAGAGACTCCCAGATCATATTAGGAAGGCCCTTCCTTAGAACAACAGGGGCCTTGTTTGATTACAAGATTGGGAAAATCCAGTTCCAAACTCCAGGCGGAGATGAGGAACTTTAGATGAAGCGGACTAGGTGGTAGAGGTCTGAAGCAAATTGTATTCATGTAGAGACCGTTGGGCCATGGAGACAGAACCCAGCTAGCATCGATGAGTCCCTCTCATCCAGATAAGATCTTGTGCATGAGACAATTTGTGAGATCCTTAGAAATGAGTACAGCGCAGAAAGTGCATCTCCCTACATCTTCGATGACTTGGAGGCCCAGCTGGGCCTGTCAGTCCTTCCCTCTTTAGGACAATTAGAAGATGAGGATGATGAGTCGGACGTAGCTCTTGTCGATTGCTTAGAAACCTTGGACGATCGGACTCTAGAGCCGAATGAGTTGGTGGCAGCATTTCCAAGGACAGATCCAGCTGCTACCAGCATAGAGCCAGATTCGTTTGAGCCATACTTCCTTAATGATCACACCTTACCTGAGCTCAAACATTTAGCCACAATGCTTAAGTATGCCTTCCTTGCGGGACACGAGAAGAAGTATCCGGTCATCATCAGCTCGTGATTGACCAAGGAGCAGGAATCTAGCGTGCTAAAGATCCTTGAGAAAAACTGCAAGGCGATAAGTTGGAGCATCTCCGATCTCCACGGGATAAATCTCGCTCTGTTCTCGCACCATATCTACTTGGAAAATGAGGCAAAACCCTCCCGAAAATTTAACGTCGGTTGATTCCAAATTTATGAGAGGTAGTGAAGAAGGAGATAGAGAAATGGTGCGACACATCTTTTATTTATCCCATCTCCAACTCCAAATGGGTAGCTCCAATCCATGTTGTCCCAAAAAAGTCGAGAATACAGACGACCACCAATAAGGATGGGGAGGAGATCGTGACACGAGTACCCCTGTCGTGGCGCGTCTGTGTGGATTACAGACGCCTGAATGCTGCGACGAAGAAGGATCATTTCCCCCTACCGTTCATTGATCAGATCTTAGAGAGATTAGCGGGAAAAGAACTCTTCTACTTTTTAGACAGGTTCTTGGGCTACAATCATGTATCCATAGCTCCTGACGACCAGGAGAAAACCACATTTACATGCCCCTTTGGTACCTATGCCTTCAGGCGCATGCCCTTTGGGTTATGCAATGCTCCTGGTACTTTTCAAAGGTGCATGATTGTTGTATTCGTTGAAATGATCGGCGAATTCCTGGAAGTCTTCATGGATGACTTCTTGCCGCGACGATTCCTTCGATTCCTGTCTTAGGAATCTAGACCGAGTCCTCAAGCGATGTTGTGAGGTCAATCTGATGCTCTCCTGGGAGAAAAGTCACTTCATGGTGACATAGGGCATTGTGTTGGGGCATGTCATCACCAAGAGAGGAATGGAGGTTGACCCTACCAAGGTTGACGTGATCAGACGACTCCAGCCACCAACCAACGCGAAACGTTGCGGTCATTCCTCGAGCATGTTGGATTTTATCGAAGATTTATCAATGATTTCTCTAAGATTGCCCGACCGCTAACTGAGATTTTAGGAAAGGACATGGAGTTCATTGTTGATCACAAATGTCTTGAATCCTTTAATCAATTACAAGGAATGATCATGGACGCCCCAATCCTACAAGCCCCAGATTGTTCTCTGCCTTTTGAGATCATAACACACCTCAGATTTTGCTGTTAGGGCTGTGTTAGCACAGAGGAGGGATGACGTCCTGTTCGCCATACACTACACAAGCAAAGTGCTTGATACTGCTCAGCATAACTATACAATTATAGAAAAGGAGATGCTAGCGGTATTGTTCGCTTTGGATAAATTCAGATCTCACTTAATCGGATACGAGGTATTTGTGTTCACAGACCATACAACGCTACGATATTTAATGGAAAAGAAGGACGCGAAGGCGGGTCTTCTTAGGTGGATTCTGCTTATGCAGGAGTTTGATTTGGACATTCGTGATAAACCTAGAAAGAAGAACGTAGTAGCTTATCACCTCTCCCATCTCGAGGATCTTAATACTTCTGATGATACATCGATTCGAGACTCCTTCCCTGACGAGTCGTTTTTTGTTGTCGACTCACTCCCATGGTATGCCAATATCGTGAACTATATTGTCTCCAAGAAAGTCCTCGAAGATTGGCCCAAGAGCCACATAGACCGACTGAAGTCGGATTCGAGACATTACCACTGGGAGGATCCAATCCTTTTCTTTGAAGGACCGGATTGTGTCTGGAGACGGTGTATTCCTCAGGAGGAATATCATAGTGTACTAACTTTATGCCACAGTCTAGAGGCAAGAGGACACCACTCCGAGAAGAGGACTGCATGGAAGGTACTTCAGTGTGTCTTATACTGGCCGACATTGTTTCGCAATGCGATCACCTTTGCGAAGTCGTGCCATGTAATGCCAGCGAATGGGAAGAACCGTTGGTTCGAAGGATGAGATGTCGATGCATCTTGTCATCATTTGTGATGTCTTTGACACCTGGGGCATCGACTTCATGGGCCCATTCCTTGTTAGCCATGGATTCGAATACATCCTTCTAGCGGTAGACTATCTGTCAAGGTGGGTGGAGGCTATCCCAACCCGAGCCGCAGACAACAGGACTGACTGTAAATTTATTAGAGATCACATCATCTCTAGGTTCGATATCCCCTAAGTGTTGATATCAGATGGGGGTAGCCACTTTGTGAATAGAGATGTGAACAAGCTCTTGAAGGATTACGGCATCGAACACCGTATCGCTAGTCCTTACCACCCACAGACCAATGGCATGGCTGAGGTATCGAATAGGGTGGTGAAAACCATATTGTAGAATCCTGTCTGCCCAGACAGGAAGGACTGGTCTCATATCTTGGATCAAGTCCTATGAGCTAATAGGACAGCTTACAAGACACCTTAGGAACCTCCCCATTCAGGATGGTATTTGGGAAGCCGTGCCATTTGCCCGTAGAATTAGTGCACAAATCAGAATGTGCAATCAAGAAGGTCAACTGGAACACACACCTAGGGCATAAACAAAGAGAGATGGATCTTTATGAGCTTGTGGAAGTCATAAACCGAGAATACGACAATAATTTGGTGTACAAGGATAAAGCAAAGCGTTGGCATAATAGATATATCAGACGAGAGATCTTTGTTCCTGGACAGAAGGTATGGTTGTTCAATGCAAGGCTGAAGGTTTTCCAAGTTAAGCTAAAATCCAAGTGGACAGGCTCATTCATTGTTTGTGTTGTGTTTGATAGTGGATGTGTTGAGATCTCAAATCTCACAGATGAAGCACAGACATTCCTAGTCAATGGACAACTGATGAAGCACTTCGTCAAACCTAAAGAACAGTTAGTCGATATTGAGGAGATTGTATTCATGCGCGAGACAGACTCAACAGATACACATAGAATCGCGCATGAGACCTTGTAGTAGTGAGCTCTCACCATCAGCAGCATCTAGAAAGATTCAGACTGTGATCTTTGTATATACCCACCATTCCTGTATATTCTCCCCTCCCTCCCACGACTCTAATCACTCGCCCCATCTCTATATATTCATCTATGACTATACTTAGGATAACCAGATCCTAAGTATATGGAGGAGAGTCACCTGAGTTCATTCACTGTACATCCTCCATATCACAATCGGTCCTCATGCTCACTCCCATCTTATACTTAGGCTGACCTGAGCCTAAGTATAGGGGGGTCCGATGCCCATCTTTTTTATATATTCATCCACTTCCCCTCTTGACCTCGTCCGCCCCATTTTTTTGATCTTCTTCTACACTTAGGTTGTCAGAGCCTAAGTATAGGGGAGCAGGATGACTTCTATATATTTTTGTTCCTTTTGCTCTCCAACGCTTAGCACGAGCTATGTCTTCTTCCTCGCTTTTCGTGCTCTGAGGACATAGCACACTTTAAGTATAGGGGGCGTGTATATATTACATATATACTTTACCCATATCTCGTATTTCACGTATTCTTGTATATACTATACATTAATTATGGGGTGGGTAAAAATGGAGAAAAGTTTTTGTAAAATACACAGATATTTGTAATATACTTGTATATTTTGACATAAAAAATATCAAAATCAAAGGCTTCTTATTTACTCGTGCATATCATCTTTGCATTTGAAAAGAAAGAAAAAAAGTCTTGCATTTTCATTCATAGCATGTCATCTACATCTCATCTGCATATCTTGCATATGCAAGGTGAAAAGCTAGTGGGTTCTGAACCAAATTATGAGTAGATGTTGAGGATGGATTTGATTTGACCCAAATCCACCTAATTTCAGAGAAACCTTATAGGAACTGGAGTTAAGATTTCTCAGGTCAAGTGACTTAATTCTTTGAGTCTGCAAGTCTATGTTCACATGTCATCTTGTTAGTCTAAATAAAATATCTCATGCATACGCACGATTCTTATAGACAGTGACCTAACTTGGACAAGCACTATGCACGTAGCTCAAAATTTATGAGGTGGTGAGGAGGTAGAATCCTTTAGCATGGAGTAGCACACGAGTGGAAACATCCATCCTCCTCTAGGGAGGGAAGTGCATCTCAACCTAGTCTGGTGGTGTAGATGTCTAAAGATGGGATGTTGTGGGTTGCAATAATACTTCAAAAGAGGGATTGTCTACTGGCTCAAGAGGAAAAACTCGTGATGTACATGCTGCACCTTCTATATAGTTCAAAAAATGCAAAAAATTCAAAAAAATAATAAGACAGGTCAGCGTGAAAATAAAATACCTATCGGAGTATGTATATTAGCAAGAAGTCTGCAGCTGGAAGACTTGGCTACACTGGTCAGGCATCCCGGGATAGGTAGCTACACTAGCTACCGTCCATTCTTTCTCCACCCCCTCCTCTTGAGCTGGTCACACTTGAACTTAGAAGGGAATACCCCGCTCCTCGAGGAAAGAATTACTAGACCGGAGAATTAGAGTCACCTTGTTAGAGGAGGCTGGTTCTGAGCCATTTCTGATGTGGTGAGCTATTTCTCACTTACAAAGTACAAGTAAGAGTCATAGTCATCAGAAATTTGCGTTTGAGAATTTATTCTGACCCGACTATTATGGCGTCATGAATAGAAGACTTGTGGAACTTTAAGTCTGCTAGGTCTTGACTTCAGGTCCCAATGAGGTTCCGCAATATAATTAATCCAAAGGTCGAGTAAAGCTCTATTTCCAACTTTAGTTCATGACCTTGGTATGGAACCCAAAATCATTTCATTCTTGCATTTCATTTTAGTTGCTCGGGGACGAGCAAGGTTTAAGTATAGGGGGTTGATGAATATGTGATTCGTCACTCTTAAAGTTGAAAACAGAGCCTTGTTCTTGGGTAATTAGGAGCATATTTCTACTTATATTTCATAATTAGCATTCATGCATGCATTGATAACATTTGCATCTTAGCATTTGCATCTGAATTAAATGAGAAGCCCAATGCACTTGTAAAATTCATCCTACATGTATATATTTTACACTAATTATAAATCCCATTAAGTCACTTTATATTGTATATATTACTAACAAAAATACAAGAAAAATACCAAAAATTGCTAACTTGAATAATTGTCGAATAAAACCCCAAACCAAGTTAAGGACCTTGAACCTTAGAATGCACATATCTCTCTCAAACAGCCTCCAATCTAGGTCTACTCACTTTTAAATTAATACACATTCAAAGACCTTCAAATGAGACCAATTTCATTTAAATCGAAGCTCGTGCGCAAAACATGGGTATTGGGACCCCGTTGTATATTATATGTATGTATATTTGTACCCTTATATTTTATTACTTTATTTGACTATTTCCGTTTTTAGTCAACATGAAAGTTGTAGATCTCATCGAGATCTATAATTTTCATGTTTTGAGTTTTTCCAAATTCGGCCATATTCTCTTCCTTATCTCACACTTTCTTTCAGCCATTCAGATTAGGCCACATGGCGCCCTCTGATTGTGCCATGTGGCCCACTCCGTCGCTTGCCATGCTCCCCTTTTCCTTAGCTATCATATCGTTCATTCTCCCTCCAGATCTGGGCCCTCCATACCGCATCATCTCTCCGCCATCCAATCATTCCCCGGATCTCATCAAGACCGCACGTCAGCGCCTTTTCCTCCGCTCTCCACGTGGCACTCTCATGGCCACTGGATCTTCGCCATGATGATTGGATCGCACCCGTTCAATCTCGACCATGTCCTGACCATCTGATCAAAGACCAGATGAAATCATTGCCTTCCTTTAGCGCCTCATCCTTAGAGTTCCACGTGGCAAGCTCTCCACCGTTCGATCGCCCTCTAGATATAATCTGGACCATTATCTAGCGCTGCCACCATACCTCGCCACGTGGCTTCACGCAACACCCTTCAATCAGATCGGTCCGATCTAATCCTAAACGTTTACTAGCGCCCTCCGCTCCACCGTAGGATCGTGAGATCCAACGGTGGAGACTTCATCGTCTACCTCTGATTCGACCCTCGCCCACGTCGCCCACCTCTCGACAGCTCTGCCCCCTTCCTATTCTCGGAACCACTCCAACCACCTACTCCACCCCCTGTCATCCCCACGACGTAGCCCATGCTCCCCTCTTCCTCGCTGACCTCCACAACTTCCATGAAACTCTCCCACGTCACTCCACAAAGCCCACGAACACCACGCCTCCATCACCTGACCTCTATTATCGTCCTTTAAATACCCCACCTCCGGCCTCGTTTCACACCATATGCCATAGCAGGAGGTACCCCAGAGCTCTTAGCTTCTGATTGGTGACAACAATTGAGGGCGAAATCGAGCAACGATGGTGATATTCCACCGATGAGATCCGATGCGTTTCTTTACCGTGTAGCAGCTCCTTCGACGAGCTGCTCGAGTTCGGGTAGCAATCGGCCCTTGATCGATGACCCGAGTCTCCACCAAGAGTCTCATATCCCAGGTAGCAATCCATCATTTTTTGAATTGAGAGGGAGAGACCACCGGCCCCCTAGTGTTGTCGGTGACAACGTCAACATTTTTCGGTTGAGAAATGACAGTTTCAAAGGAGAGATCCACAAGGACTCCTCCTCGTGTCGTTGTGCATCTCTTCGGGTCACAATCGAGCTTCTTCAATTTCTTCACGAATCGAATCGAGGCGATGACGATCGGAGTGCAACATTGCTCCTTCAAATTCGGTGATTCTCACAGGTAAGTATTTTATCTTCATCTTTTCATTTTGTTTTATCTAACATTTTTTTATTGTTCATCACCAAAATATTCTCATAAAAAACCATCACAATCACTATCACCACTTTTGTATTCTATTTTCACATTTTATTTCCTGTTTACAAGAAGAAAACTAAAAAAATAACAAAAAAGAAAAAGAAACAGGGGAGGAAGCAAGCAGCCACCGCCACCTCTCCCCAGGCCGTCTTCCACCAGGGGCAACCGTCGCACGCCG
This sequence comes from Ottelia alismoides, assembly GCA_037367405.1. Lineage (NCBI taxonomy): Eukaryota > Viridiplantae > Streptophyta > Magnoliopsida > Alismatales > Hydrocharitaceae > Ottelia > Ottelia alismoides. The sequence continues at coordinate 274,527 of JAZKJV010009071.1, read as the reverse complement.
ATCTCGCCTTAACACCGGGACCGTGCTCCAGAGCAGCCACCTCTGCAGTGCGTCAGGCCGCGCCTCTAGTCCATTATCAACTGCCCGCACGCAGTGCTGCCCCTGCTATCTCCTCTGCCCGCGGGTGACCATCCCGTACCGTCGCGCCTCTACCATTCGGTTGAGTGCCACCGAGGATGGTCCCCAGTGCTCCACCAGCGGTGGCAAGCTGCCGCCCTCTAGGCTGCCCCTCAGTCGTTGCCGCTGTTGCACCCCCAGCGACGGTCCTCGCTGCGCTTTCCAGTAGCGTCGCTACCCCACGGTTCGGGCGTGTTGATGCGAGCTTCCCCATCGCAACGTCGCGCCTCTATGGTAGCCGCGCCGCACCCGCACTGCCTTGCCTCCTGTTCCGCGCAGATCATCGGCACCGCGTGCGTGCTTCCACGCCACCGCGAGCATCTGTGGTGCTCTACCACTCGCACCACCCTGCCTCCTTCGTGCACCGCCCCCAGCGCTGCTGTGCTCGTGTTTTCCCGAGACGTGGGTTGGAACCCCATGTCTATAAGGTCCATTTATTTATTTATTTATTTTATTCGCAAAATAGCATACTTAGCCCTCATATTTCTTTATTTGCAGAAGTGCCCCTGTACACAGTTTGTCTGTTTGGTTTCAATTTTGGTATTGCGAAGACACCCCTGCCTTTGAGCATTAATTTGGACAACCTCTTACATCATTTTTTTAAATTAAAAATAGCATTTTGTAGAGCATCTAAATCTTTATCTTGTGGCTATTTATTTGCATTTTTGTGAACATCAGATTATTTATTAAAAATCAGAGTTTGAAAATCAGTGACATTTTGCCCATTTAAGCTCTGAAATTTGCACATGCATATTTCTTGCTCTAAAATTTGTGAAAATTGTGGACGATGCCTCTAGTTGTCTTTTAATTACTATTCATGTTTTATCGAAATTGGAGTTGTCTTTTGCACAAAATAAATTCTTTATTGATTTAGGTAAATGATTTTTAATTAAATCCACGAAGATTGGTTTTGGGAAGTTTTAATTCTCATGGATTTATGATTAAAATATCTATTTGAGATAATTCTTTATATAGATAATTTGATTTCTTGGATTTATTAGGAATTAAATAATCACAGTCACTTCGCTTTCAGTAAAATATTCATAAAAAAATCATAAAGAGTTAGGAAATTCTAAACAAATTAGTATAACTTCATTTCATCATATTTCACTTCCATTAATTTTTTTCATAATTTTTGCATATCATTTGCATGAAAAATTGCATAAAACCCCAAAAAAAGTTTGTATTTTTCATTTGTGCATTTTAAATCCAAAAATTCCAAAAAAATACATTTTCCATTCGTTGTTGGATTAGGTCTTTAGGAAAATATAACTTGGCTGATTTGAATTAATTTCACATTAAAATTAAATTTGGCTAAGTTGGTTATTTTCTTGTTAAATTAATTAAATTCGTATTTTGCATTTGTCATTTTTATTGCATAAAAAATTTTTAAAAAAATCCAACTTAGAAAACCACTATCTAATTCATCTAATCTGATCCCGAGTTATTCCTTTGCCTCCTTGGGTCGACCCTGGGCTTGCCCAGTTAAACAAACATAAAACCACACTTAATTTTATTTGACGATTCATCGATCCATGCAGTTAATTTTTGATCGATCTAGATTTATCTGACTGTAATGAAATCGTTAATTTGATAACATTAAAAGGGTAGATCCCGGGCCAATCAATAGTGTCATCTATTTAATGATTTTAGTGCCATTTGTTAACCCGTCAATTAAACTTGCTTCATGAATTGATCCCGAAATTGATCACACATTGCTCAATGATTTTATTTATGTAGGACATAATTGCACAGTTTTTCATTTGTATTATGTTGCCTTATAAAAAACAAAATAAAAAGTATCTTCAGTGCATGCATCATCTGTCTTCATATTGATTGCATCATTTGTTCTTGTTTGTTGACCTATTAGTTTTTAATTAATCACTTGATCTGAGTATTAATTGTCTGAATAACATCTTAAGAGGCTCGTGTCCATAAGTTCGCCCTTAGTACACATACCAAGTAAAACAAATTCTCCACCAATTCGAAAGGGTGGTCTTTGATGCCCTTCCGTTTTCGCCACCTAAGTTATTGTTAAGACGACGAAATTAGAGAGGAAAAAATACGGCTCGTCAAATGGCACCACTGCTAGGGACATGGCTCATCTTTTATTCTACTATTTGATAAAGTTTTAGTTTCTAACTTGTAGGTCAAGTTGTCTGTGTCGCTTCCATTGTTTTGTTAATTCTCTAAAATCCATCTAATGCTTGATTGTTGTGGCTGGGTACCCGTGGCGACCAAGTATACTTCGAAAACATTGAGACAAGGGGCATGTGCTCATGCTGCTAGGAGTCGTAGAAGCACCATTGGAGAAATTAACGAGAATTAACATTTCTCGCATTATTCATGCAGTCATGTAATAGTTGTCTTTACAAAGAATCACGATTATAAATGAACAAAGAGACATTTTGGTTGTGTGGGGTATGCCCCAGTTGAGGGTCAACTTATGATCAGGCACGCGGCTCATCGAGGTATTTTTATTTCTTATCTTATGTATTTGATCGTTGGTAGGACACACTAAAATTTGAGATGCACATAGACATCGCTTCACTTAGCCAAAAACAAATATACTCTTTCCTCGTTAATAGAAGCATGCTAGGTGCAGGTTTCATCGACTTGCATACATTTAGTATTTGATTTTAATTCAATCTTATTTTTCACAGAGATAGCTAAAGGAACTGAGAGTTTTTCTTTTAGCATAAATCATATGCATCGGTTTTTCCTTGACTTCTCTACCTGGATTTATAACTTAGGACTTAACTGGAAATTGGGAATGGTCGTTAGACAATGTATGCTTGATTTATGCTCACCTTAAAATCAGTGATAACCTTAAAGCTAAAATTTGGACTGTTAATGCACGCCGAACAAATAAAATGGAGTAAAATTTTCTGGGAGAGCAGCACCCTCCGCGTAAATGGGAATAAACTTGTGTTGATCATCGATAAAAATGAAAAGATAAATGACCAACAATTGTTGATTTCATGTGTGAGTTGGGGAATCAATGGTGTTGATTGATTAATTGAGCCTTGTTTGTAGATTTTCCAAACCCTCCCATAGATACTAGGTACTACATTCATCTCCAAAGATTCATTCACGTGTAAATCCATCCTAACTTCTTTGTTCTCCTCAGGTCTCTCCAACTCAACTTATCCTTCTCTTTACTTAGGCTAAAATGGAGTAGAATAAATGTTGAAAGAAAAGCTCTCAACCTACAAAGTCAAATATCAAAGAGCTTCCACCAAAGGCGAGCGATCCCAACCATTTTAAAGTATCCACTTGGATAACCGATATTAGGGCCAGGAGTTGGGTTAGCACCAAAAAAGGGCCCTGCATCGTAAATACTACAAGTATAGGGGTAGAAGGTATATTAGATACTCAAAAAAGGCACACCCCGGTGTACTCCCAGGAAAACAAGTGCAGACGACTAAAATGTCTCTTGACGGACACACTCATTAACAACCAAAAAATACATGTGTTGTGTTAATAAGGCATTCGAGAGGATCCTTGTTCCAATGAAAGGGAGAGAATAAATGACACAATCCTATGCCCTTCATCGACTGACCTTCATTCTACATTTTTAAGTCTGACAACTAAAGAGAAGGTGGATTGGATGTAAGAATCGGTTTATTCCCTAGTGTTGAGAATCGGGTACTTAAGAGAGTCTCTTAGACTAGAACCTTGGGGGACGTTGCGACTCTACTCTTTTAACTACAATCCACACTTAATGTCATATCCCTATTATATATGTATACAAGAGAGAGTATAACAATTAGAGAAATTGGATACCTCTTGATTAGAGCTTGGTTCAGCACAGAATTTTAGGATCTCTAAAACCAGGAGTTCTTGAATGGATCAGGTCTTGTATTCACATGCACAATCAGGGGTTAATTCAACTTATTCATGTTTGAGATGCTCGAGGACAATCATAGTTTAAGTATATGGGGATGATGAACCTTGATTTCATCATTCTAAATTCAATATATTAATCCCCTAGCTTAAATACTTGTCAATAAAATCCAGATTAAATATTGTATATATCTTGGTTTTAAAATATCTAAAAATACAAAAAAATTACAAAACAAAATTTTCAGTCTTTTCATCCCTCAAAAATGCTCCCAAAAATACTTCTTCTCTTATTTGACTTATTTTGTGTTTTTTTGTCACCAAGAAACTTGTTGATCTCAACACGATCTACAACTTTTATGTTTTGTGTTTTTTCTAATTCGGCCTTCTTCTAATTATTTTCGATTTTTCCTTTTTACATTTGAGTAAATCTCATTGGGCCACGTGGCTCCTTCTGGTTGAGCCATTTGGCTTGACTCCTCTTGCACGATGCCCCACCTTCTGCACCGGATGATCCCCTCATGAGCACCTGCATCTCAGCCGCTCGTTCCCTTTCATCCTCCGCCCTTCGATCGACGTCCAGATCTCATATGGAGCACCCGCTCCCACCCACTCCACGACTGTTGCATCACTAGATCCAACGACCCGAACTACATCATTCATAGCCCTCCGATGTGACCTGATTGATGAGATCAGGGCTACTCCATCACTGATGAATCTCCATTTCATCACCTTTATTCTATCATTTTGGCCTCAAAAACCCTAGCAAATGCATGTAAATAGCATCAAATTGTACATAATAGCATTCATGATTCATTGTATTAATTACACATTAAATAAGGTTTTTAATGCCAAAATTATAGAATAAAGAGAAGAAAAGAAAAAGGAATAAAATATTGTAAATATTTTATGACCCTAACCCCGAGACCAAGGCCAGCATGGAATTGGTCGACAAGGAATAAAGTAGGGGGAGATAAGGGCCAGTATACAATAAATACCTCATTTATTAATCCATTTATTTATGCATTTTTGACACCTATTTTGTACATAATTATTTATTCATCAAATAAAGAAACTTTGTTCATGAAAGTTGTAGATAATAATGTAAATAAAAATACAAAATTGATCTTGTGCAAAAATAATCCTCAGTGTACATTTTATACACAAAATAAAAAGCAAAAATCTCAACTTCACATGCCCATATCTTGCAAATAAAAACTCCAAATCATCCAAACTCACCTTTAATTGTATATAGCATTCCAAGAACTATTTAATAAAATTGGTTTCATAATTTTTGGAGTTCATCTGTAGAAGTTAGGTTTTTGACCCACTTTGTATATAGGACTGATTAAAATATTCATTTTATTTATTATTCATTATTTTATAAATTCATATTTTTATAATTTTGTAAACAATATATAGAATACATGTACATCTTGAAATTAAAAGAAAACTAAAAAGAATTTGAAAAATAAAATAAGTCTATAAAATTCATAGGCAAAATATCTGTGTTAAGAATGTACATAAATAAAAGGGGATTTTATTCTTTTATTCTTTATTCATCTATATTTTTATAATAATGTAGATATTATTTATAACTTATTAAAAATACAAATCCATAATAAAAACAAATAAAATACATTAAATAAATAAAATGAATATAATATATAGGTAAAATACCTATAAGTATACCTACATATACATAAACACATTTATTTAAAAATGTAAATAAACTCATAAAAATTAAAAAATATATATTTATACTCATAAAAATAAGTTATAAATTTATAAAATAAGAAAATAAAATAATCAAGTAAAAATAAATAAAATAAAAATAAACATATATAAATATACTTATAAATACATTATTTTAATAAAACCATAATAAAATACTTCAAAAAAATAAATAAAATCATAAATAAATACTATATTAATTTATAATCATTTTTTATTTTATAAGTAAATCTAATTAATTCATTTATTACGTTAAATAAATGGGTCAAGATTCGGCTGATGTGGGCCAATCAGGGGCCAGGGAAAGTTGACCTCCGGTCAACTCCCCCTCCGCCTCTGACTTCCGTCAGACGTGTCTTTTCCCCCGCTTTCCTCCCTTTTTCCTGGGCGTCCCTTTCATCCATCGCCCTCGAGTCCTTCACGAAAGATCTTCTCTGATCATCCTAGATTCCCGCCGTGATCCTGGATCCCTTGTACATAGCATGTATTTATCGATTTTTGCCAATCAATAAAGGTCTCCAGGGATGTCTATAAATAAGTCCTTCCTCTTCCTTGGCCGAATTTGGCCAATTTCATCCCCCCTATTAAGCTTGAATCAGTTCCTGGAGGAGCCCTCGTGACAGGAGGCGCTTCCCAACACCTCGGTTCGGCCTATGGAGGAGGAAAATTTTGTCGCGGCGGCGCTCCGGCGGTCGCCCTGCTCCCTAGAGGCCCCAAGATCTAAGAGCTGCGCTTTTACTTATTTTAGTTAGGATTTTGTTTTAGCATTTCATTCCTGTCTTTTATTTTTCATTTAGGTCATTAGATTAGCCTAATTTAGTTAATTCGAAGTGCGCCGGAGCTCAGCTCCGGCGACTTCACCATCGTTCCCCGACTATCTTCCGACCACCCTTCCACCGTCATTTCGTTCCCCTACGCCTTCTCCACCTCCCAGCCACCCTGTCCAACTGGATCCCCATCTGGTTCCACGAATCGATGCTCATCTCCTTCGCTTCACCGGAGCATCGCCGCCCTCATCCATTTTTGCACTAACAGCTTCAGATTTTGGGCCGAGGAGCATCGCCTCGAGCCGAGCTTTCTTCCTGAGTAGGTTAGGAGCAAAGAGGAGCTCCAGGAGATGCTTTCAGAGTTCATTGGAGGTATCTGGAGCCCCTCGACTTCTCCGACGTCGTGATGGCGCTCCAGTGCCCCTCCGTCCGATCAGACACCTCCAGCAGCTAGAGCCACCTGCCAGGAAGCCTGTGGGAGCCTCAGAAGCCTCGAAGGACGCCGGAGAAGCGAGCTTGAAGGCAGGGAGGTTCGGCCATCCCGGACTTCTTCCCTGTTCTTCCACCTTGCCTCGCCGCCGTCGGATGAAGGAGGTCTCCCCAGATCGAGCCTCAACCGTCGGATCTGCCCGCGCCTTAGCCGCAGGATCACGCCAGATGATCTAATCTCCACCGTGGATCCGCGAACCGTTATCGTCTCACCAGGAAGCGATGCGTGTCAAGTGGACGAAGCCCAACCGTTGGTAGCGCGCTTATTGGGGGTAATTTGCATATTTATCCCCCGCACTTTTTGTATTTTATTTTTAGTATTGTAAAATAAATAGTACGTTGTAAATAAATTGGATTTTTTGCAGAAAGGACCCTGAGTTTATTAGAATTGCATTTAGGTCCTTCCGCGCCTCACGTGCAGTCCCACGTGAGGCGCGTGAAATTTGCACTTTAACCCCGACGGTTTTTGTAAATTGTAAATTAGTCCCAAAAGTATAAATAAATGTTTATTTCTGTGGAATTTTTGCACTGATGCCCCTGGAAATTATTTTATTTGCAAAAATGCCCCTGCCAGGCTGTTTGATTTTTGTGTCTTTTATCTCTTTTTTAAAAATACCTAGGATGCTTCAAAAATTCCACAAAAATTAGGTTAAATGCTTCATGCCCTATGTTTTCACGCCCATATTTTATTTTGCATTTTTTTCGCATTTTTTTCTTAATTATTAAAAATGAAAAAGAAGCCCATTTTGTACTGTCTAAATTATAAAATACAAAAAAATTGTAAAATGTTTTTGAAAAATTCCAAAAAAATTATATATGGTATATTTATAGATATATTGAGTCCAGAAATTGAAAAACCCTAAAAATATGAAAAACAGAAATAAAAAAATCAGAAAGCTCCAAAATCCAACAAAAAAATAGAAAAACCCTTAAAAACCCCCAAAAATATAATTTTCTCTTTTATAATTATCTATATACTATTATTAATGTATTAAAATTAATTTGGGTATTTTTGGAGTTTATTATATATTTTTAGAACCCAAATTATATTCGGGTATGTAATTAGTCTTATATTGTGGACATTTTTGAAATTAAAAAAATACATAAAAATTAGGAATATTCCAGAAAAACAACAAAAAATTGGAAAAATATTAAAAAGCAAAAAAAAATTATATCTATATATTTTTTAAGCATTTATACCTATATACCTATATATACTATATTATCCCTCTCTCTCTTCATATATATATATCTATATATATATATATATCTTATATATATATATTACTAAAAAAATATAAAATATAAAAACAAAATAAAAATTATAAAAACAAAAATATTATAAATAAATATATATATATATATATATAAAACCCAAAACCCACAAAAACAATAAATGGACATGAACCAATGGATTGAATACATGATACATCGCATACATTCCCTTCGCATCCCAGTGTTCGACCTCTACCTGTACTTACACCAATACACATTTACATGTAGAGTTATAATAAATTTTAACTCCACATTTTTGGATATTCATTGCATACATTGATTGTGGGTTAATTGTTGATTCATTTGAGGATTATTAAGCGGTCACCGCATCGACTATTGATCCGCCTTGTGGATTAAAATGACTGTTAATTTTCTCCATTCATCAATCACGCCCTAATCCCAACCGTTGGATGGCAAGATCCAACAATTACACGTTCATCTCCTACCTCCAGTGTCCCTCTCTCTCCCGCATTCACCACAAAAGCTCGACGCCCACTTCCTATTCCCCCGACCTCAATGGCCACCTCCACCAATCTTTGAGCACAACCATTCCAAGCCCCAACTCCTGTGACCTTCGCGTGCCACCTGGCCTCGCTTCCCCCTCTTATCTTGGTCAGTGCGAGTCTCCGAACCCACGACTTCAACCACCTGCACCTCAGCTCTACCCACTTCAAATACATCGCCTTCGCCCTCCTTCTACGATGTCCACCTATACGAGGGCCAAGGCCCAATGTCTCTTCCCCATCCGGTGATAGCGGATGGGGGAATCGATGACGCAATGATGACCGCCAGCCCCCATGATGACCCTTGGCCATTATAAGCCATGATCCAGCCTTAATCAAGATGGCAAGTTGCTCTTCAAGGCTGGAAAGGTACAACAATAACCGGAGCATCCTCATGTGCTCATCCCAAGCCAACTACTCTGCCTCGATCTCCAGGTAAGCTTTCTCTCTTTTCCCTCTTGTTTCTCCCAATTAATTAGGCGCTCACATGCATGTTCACCCTTATTTGTTCATCTCACTAGCTTCGCTTCACCTCGACTATCTTCGCAGTAACCTTCAACCACCTCTCCTCTCTGCCATTATCTCCATTCGCATCGCCCCCTTCTTCTTCGCCTCATAAAAGAAGAACAATCAGGTTTTCGCCTTCTTCGCCCACATGGCCCTCTATCCACCTCATCTCACTCGCACTCACCTGCATGATTCAGCTCTTTCCCCCTAACCTTTTTCCAGGTACATCAATGGTCGGAGTTTTGTCAGAGCTTAGTTTGGAAGCTCTGCCTCCAACGTGGGTTTGTCGACAACCCCTCTAGGTCGCTCGATGCCTTCCACGTGCTCCAAACGTGGTCGCCATGCTTCCAGATTCCTTCCTAGTGCTTCACCAAGCGCGAAGGATGACGGTGGAGCTTGGGTAGTCCCACCGGAGGTCTGTTTGTGCCGCTAACGATCGCCGAAGGAGGAAGCGCCATAGCGTACATATACTGTCTGATCCTTATGATCGGACGACTCTGATCAACCACGTTGTCCACCCGAAGCACAGAGGTGCAGGCAGTCCGAGCCAATGCCCGAGCTCCAGATCCCTCCATGTGGCCCGAGCCTCCGCCTTAGCCTCTCGAGCCAAGCACCTAGCCTTGCCTTCAATCGAACCTAGCCCTCATGTGCTCAAGTCACATGAGCGCTGGGTTATTTGCATCAGTGTCCTGTCTTCTTCTCCATATTACATACAGGTCCCTCCAAGCACGTGCAACGCATGCACGACTGGGGTTGTTTGCAAACTAACCACACCGGGTTCTAATTGCAAAATACACCATGCGTATGGTAAATTTATAGAGAAGGCCTCGCGGTTAATTTTAATTACATTTATGCCCTTATAGGGTATTGTTTGTATGGATTTTCTAATTATTTTGATGTTTTCTTTACGTTTATGCCCCTTTACTATTTTGTGAATATCTTGAGCATATGATCTCCGTTTAAATTGATTTTAGTTTCATTTTGAAACATGCTTCCTTATCTATCCATTAGCATTTATTATTTCATGTTTTGACACTTGAATCAAAATGCTGAATCTTAGTTATATAAGATCATCTGTTTAATGAATTTTAATGCCATTTGTTAACAAATCAATAAAACTTGCTTCATGAATTGATCCTGAAATTGGTCATGCATTGCTCAATGATTTTATTTATGTAGGGCATAATTTTATCGTTTTGCATTTGTATTATGTTGCTTTATAAAAGCAAAATAAAAAGTGTCTTTAGTGCGTGCATCATCTCTCTTTACATTGATTGCATCATTTGTCCTTGTCTGTTGACCTAATAGTTATTAATTAATCGCTTGATCTAAGTATTAAGAGTCCTAATAACAACTTAAGAGGCTTGTGTCCCTGAGTTCGACCTTGGTATATTTACCAAGTAAAACAAATTCTCCACTTGTTTGAAATGGTGGTCTTTGAAGCCGTTCTGTTTTCGCCTATTGTGTTGTTGTTAAGAAGGCGAAATTAGAGAGGCAAAAATGATACTTGTCACCCTCTTTCTCTTAAAGATCCATTTACTCCTAACCTGCTTTACACTTATAGGTGGATCATCAAGGGTCCATATACAACACTTGTATATAAAGTCTACTTTAGACTTTACATCCATCTCTCCATGTAACGATCCTTAGAAGCTTCATCATATGAAGTCAGATCATTGTCAGACTTATATGGCACATGGAATCCATCCTCAAACTAATTGGAAGAAGTATGAGTGTTTCATCTTTAATTGTCCTTTTAGTTTCTGATTTCAGGAGCCTCATTATCTTCTCAAGATTCAATGAGTACCTTTATTTCATTTTAGTCTTGATTCTCAAGAAAGTCCTCCTCTAAGAATCATTTCCTTAGAGATGAAATCTATGAATCTCAAGGTCATAAAGTGGGTATCTAATGCCATCCTTTATTTTCCTAATGAAGTAGCACTCTCTTGTGCTAGATTCCATCTTGTTTGCATCCATGACAAGGCTATGGACCAAGCAACCCTAAATCCTCAAGTGTCCAACACAAGTCTCAGTTTTTCAAGCCATAGCTTTTCAGGATTTTCGGGTATAGATTTGCATGGAATATTATTAAGGATATATATTGTAGTCTTTACTACATATATACCTGAAAACTAAGAGGTAATTATGCTAAGATTCATCATTGATTAAATCATCTCACACATCATCCAATTCTATTACCCTACAACTCTATTGATTTTAGGTGTATTAGGAGTGAGATAGTAATGATATTCCTTTCTCCATAAGGTATTCATTGAATTAATGTAATTGGTACTTGCAACCTAGATTAGATCAAATTCATTTCATCTTCTTTCAAACATTGATTCTAATCCAAAATTATGAAATCTTTGAACATTTCAAAAGGTTTCTAAGGTAAAGGGAAGGAATCTCATATAACAAAAATCATCATTTGATATCACATATCATTAATGTTCATTATGATAAAGATGGTCTACATACATCAATATGTATGAGATCTTGAATATCCTGGCATCTTACACCAATCCCATAGAAGGGTACATTGGACATTTTTACTTTGAATATAATATTCATAAGTATGTAAGATTTGAAATATCAGATAGTCTAAAATTTCATCTCGTACTAGTCTATTGATTACATCAATTGACATATGTCCAAGGCTTGATGGCAGCTCATTGTTAAATGATCTTCATCCTCCTATTTATCATAAAAGGTTTATTTTTAGTATTAGTAATGTTAATGAACCATTTATTACTATTCTCATTCAGTAGATTCTTCTAGATGTTAGATTACTATTTGAAATATATCCATCATAACTCTTTATGGTAGATCTATTCCAGAATACATGTTTATTTTCAACATCTAGATATAAACAATGAGTGTATTCTAATATCTAGGTCATTGAGACATTCTCTAAGACTAAGGGCTCTCCCACTGAAAATATGAAGTCTATTTATCGAATGGAAATTGTTGCAACAATTGCATCAGCATCCATGTGTATGACTATTAAACCTTAAAAATCAAATTCACTAGTCATCTAAAACATATGCAACCAATTGCAAGCGTTATTAGAGGAATGAGATACGATTATTAGACTTTGATCTTATCCAATAAGAAATTCAATTTCAATGATTATATGTGGATGTAAAATATGTCGATGTACTATCCGAGTCCTTATCTAAGGATGTTAGATAGTATGAATAGTCATACTATCGGTCATCAGCTTATTGTAGTATTGACATTCCTCCAACTCTTTAGATGTCATATGTATGGAAGTCACATAAGTACAGTAAGCTCTTAAACTTTCCTTCTTTCTTGGGTCTGACCCATGCTTCCACTATGCTTCCTTCATTTATAAGAAACCATTTCTTAAGACAAAGAATCTCTTGTGGTGAGCTCAAAAGATTTCAAAACAAGAGTATTTAAACATTTATACATGCTTCATTCAATTATACAATATGAATATTATGAAGCTTCATGAATGACTTGAGTATAGATAGTAGAATGATGACACTTATCATGTTTACATCCATATTAACTCTTAAAGACTTTAGTTCAGGCAGGTACTCAAGCATTTTGAGTACAGTCACATTCTGCATGATGTAGTGAACCATGCCATTCATGATTAAATGTCGAGAGAACATATGTATACCAAAACATCTTCTTATATTTTATAAGGACTATTTGACAATTATGATCATCATCGTCGTGATACTTCGAAAGCACACTCGATGAGAGATCAAGACTACAGAGACACACAAACCATAGGTTGTTGTTTTATTGTCTATTTAATTGTCATTCCTCATTATTATAAGGAAATTTGCACATTGCAATCACATGCGTTATTTTTCCAATTGCAAGTACAATATCTAGATCATGGATCCAAGCAATGATATTTACTGGTTATTGTTTATAGTTTTTTCTGAGTGGGTTTAATGTACGTTATCTAAAATAAGAAATTAGCATAAATACATATTTTCTTTGATTAATTGGTCAACTCTAGAAATTCATTCCCTTATTCACTTTCAAAGTAAGAGATATACTTACCATTATGTCTCATGTAAGCTCTAGGATCTCCTTTCTTACCTTTATTACATCCTAATAATATTAGAATATGTAATTCAGATAAAAACATGCAGGAACTCATTTTACCTTACAAGTCCAACTTACATTTTCCAATTCGGTCTTTAACACCTGGGCCCACCACCCCTAAGGTGTTGTTGACATGTTGTTAATTGAAGCAATCGTAAAAAGGAATAGCACTCGCTATTAGCAATCCAATAGCACCCCAATTATTTTAGGACTCAATATTAGAGTCCCTATGCATATAGCCTTACTATTTCGAGAAGCAAAGAGCGCAATCCATGTGCACTTATATGTAGGACATATCACTTCGGACATGTGTCTCCTATATACAATCAATGGCGACAGAACCCTTCGCCTTGATGGGAGACCATGGATGTCATTTATGTGATCCTCCATATCATGTTCAAATTTTATTTAATTATTATGTCATATTCACATAATTATTACTTCCAAGGGAAAAATAACTCAATTCATTATAGAGTATTTTAATTGGATATAATTCATTTAATCATATTAAATCAATTATCAATCCAATTCAATCAACCAACAAACAATCTTGATTGTTACCTGAAGGATGGTATAATCTCAAAAATATTTCTTATATAAATTTTAATAATTTAAAAAATACATCATTATCATTTCAAGCATCATCCTTCCCTTACCCTCTGTTATGACATGTGCACACAGGATGTGGGATAGTCTGCTCACGAAGCAACCTGCAAACCCAACCATCCCCGACTAGACACCATATCCACCTCAGCTCAGGATAATGTGATTTGATCATTTTTGTATTTGAGATGTTATTCGGTCTTTCAACCGAAGTTATACCATATAATATTTATCAAAATCATTTTGATTAATATTATAATGAGATTTGCTAAACAAATCCTCAATCATATTCAAGTATCAATATTTGTTTGAAAGTCCATTATAACCAAATCGATCAAGATCAACAATCTTATCATGTTGGTTATTGTCATTCAAAAATAATTATCTTTATTAAAAATTTAACAATTGCTTATTCCAGGAGATTAACCATTAGTTTCTATGAATTATCTGAATGACAATCACAAGATTCTTGTTCAAAGTAAGTTTCCAATAGTGACACATGTTTACTAAAACTAACAAATCTTGACCAAAAAAACTCCAAATCAAGCAAACTAAAATTTATTAATTTGATTTGCAATAAAATCCAAGAGATAAATACACAGTTCTAGCCACTTTAAAATTGTGATTATCTCTTGATTATGTTCTAAAATACCATTCCTGTAACAGTGGACACATATCCATTAAAATGATCAAAACATAAGCAAACGGATTCAAAATCATGCAAACTCAAGACCTACGGTTTGCTAATAAGATGGGGAACGTAATATATAAACTCATGTTTTAATTACTTAAATAGGTCTAAAGAATCACACAAAATAGAGTTGTAAGAACAAAATGCGATGAAATTCGCACAATCAAAAAATGTCGATGTCATCTTAGGTTTATGGATCATATTTGAAACCTCAAACCAATGGTTATGATACCACTTGAAGGATATGGAAAGATACTTAAGCGCGTCAAGAAGCATGTAGATCGCATCATATGGGATCGAGAGCGACCAGTCACACTAGTTGCTCGGGGCAACGGAATTTAAAATTTTTAAAGCGATGAAACCATATGATCCAAGAACACTTCTCGGATCGTTTCATCCAAACCACACACAAGATAAAAGAATATCTCTTGAAGTATGGTTGCGATCGTATCTCTAAAGTAAGAAACCTCCTGTCTCAAGTCCAATCCAACGGAGGAGACGCTCGTGAGCGAATTAATGAAATGTGTGCTCCTCGCAATCCAAGTTGATAATCCAAGTGGTGAATCTCCTGATCTCGTCTCAAGAGAACCAATATCTTCTTCATAAGCGAGGAACACCGAAGGAGACAAAGATACACGAGCAGTCGAAGCGGCAACACGATGACGGAGCGGTGATGACGATGACTCTGTCTAGAGCACCAAGGTGGACAAACACAATGAGAGAGAGAAGAGACATGTAGAGAGAGAGAGAAAGAGAGAGAATTCTTTCTCATGTTGTGTAAAATAAAAGTCTAGGGCTATCCTTCTATTGGTACTATTTTGGATGTCCATGGATCACAATCCTTGTGCTCACAAATTCAATGGTTGAGATTGATTTGTGCTTTCAATCAATGGCCATGATCTTATTGTACTCTAATTACCAATAATAAATTTTGTTGGATTTAAATTTAAATTATATATATTGAAATCAATCAATATATTTCAATTTAAATCACACAACCAAGGATGGAATTAATTGGAATGAATGGAGTCCCATTCCATATATGGGGTGGATGGCCACCAAGTTGAGAGAGCTCAACGTTGTCGTCTACTCTTGTATGACAAGAATGATTCATCATCAAATTTGTTGAGATATTATTCTTCAAAAATAATTCCACATATGCAATAACTTTTATTGCATAATTATTCACCAATCATGTGATTGAAAGAATGTTGATCTTATTCACACCTCGAAAAGAAAATGTAATTGCTATTATAATTAATTGTCCAATGTGAATCCAATTCATATTGTTTAAAAATATGTAATACAAATTACAATTAGATCTCTATAATATATTATAATTCATATTTATAATATACATGACTAATATGGATAGTGTTATCCACATTATTCATATCGATGATAATTAAATCACATTTAATCATCTTGGGTATACATTCTCATGTGTCAAAACAATATGAATCACATCACATTATCTATAATAATTATATCACATTTAATTAACCATTTTGCTCAATACTCAGATACATTATAAACAATGAAATTATTCTTTAATTCTTTCAAGAATAATGCGCTTTCTCTCAGGATACCTGGAGATAAGATATGGCGATTTTTTATAACACATATAATGACTTGGATATTGAGATCATATCTCAAACCAGATCTCGAGGACCTCCCATAGATGTTTGATTAAATCAAAACTATAAATCTAATCTTCTAATTGCATCTGAATCACATTCATGTCACTATCCAACAATTGGTTCCAAGAATAGATTACTTCTCTACTGAGAGGAGTCACTAAAATCCAGACATGTTTCTTCTCTCCTTCAGAATGGAAGCATCATGGTTATACAATCGTTTATTTATCACATTACCCAAAGGAATTCCTAATACATGTATATCGTTCATACTGGAAGACCTAAAATAAACCTGAAGATATAGAACGATTTTACAATGTCTTCTTTAGAGATTTATCATCGAGTTTCTCATTCGCTCGTTGAGAGTTGGTATCGATCCTATACTTTCAGAAGCATATAGCATACCTAGGTATTGATCATATACTTTCTAAAAAAACATAGATTAAACCTACAAATTTAGTCAAGCTTCCAAAGCGAGAAGAGCGTGCAAAAATTTGATCCCAATATCTCATGAGGAGCTCATGTCTTCTGATTTAGTAATGAACATGTATGATCCCTTTGGGAGATCGTATTACTAATGCGTCCTTCTATGCACACCAGTTTGCTGGTGTATAAACCTTGATTAGATCACCAAACTATCGGTTTGTCAAATAGACATACCTAGACATATAGTAATACATATTTCTCTAATCAGAGGATGCATTCCCATATCATGATAACATATGACATACTTGGTTATCTCGATCTCGCTAAGTCAACTCTTTGACCTAACTTATTTGACACATCCAAATCTCTATTCCTATGCAAAGGACCAGCATCAAGAGGTCGGTAAGATATCAGCCAAAAGAGAAATGATTGTCATCTCCTAATCATACTGGAGATCATCCATTAATAATCATTTAACGATGCTTGATGAGTCCTCAATCTAACTCTTTAGATATTCATCCAAGCACCAACCTATATGATTCAACAATTCATCAACAGTTGTATGAATATTAAGATGGACATGGTACATAACCCTAATTGTACTAAAGTACATGTTAAGAAAATTAGTTATTCTTCATTTTAGATCAAGGAATGATTTGAAATAACATTTATTGCAAAATGGCTCATAGCTCGCATGTCCAACACACTTGATGCCATCGAAGGGCAAGAGTACCATGACAAAATAGAATGAGATAAACAGAATAATGTTAGCTTCTATTCAGGCCATTCGGGCGCAATTGAATGAGCTAGCTGACATCTAGGTCGGATTGAGAGATATGATATTTTAGTTGAGGAACGATATACAAGATAGGAGAGAGGAGGGTGAGCAGCCGAATGGAGGTGGGAATGGGGGTGGTGATCCTCCAGAGCCAGTGGCTAAGCTTTCACTTAAGGATGCATTTAATACATGTGCAGGATAGACCAATACATGGATTCAAATACCTGCGATTCATGGGCATTTTGAGCTTAAGCCCACAATTTTACCTCCACTCCCAATATTCCATGGACACATTAACGAAGAACCTTATATACCAGCAGTTTGACACAATATGTGGCACTATACACTACCTTAACATTCTGTTATAGGTAGTGAAGATGACAACTTTTCCATTCATCCTGATGGATAAGGCATTATACATTATAAATCATTTAGGGAAGGTTGTTGTGTCTTGGAAAGAATTGAGGTCAGCATTCGTAAGCAAGTACTATCCCCTAGGATGATTGAATCAGATGCAGTCCTTGATTGCCGACTTCTCCCAAATGTCCCATGAGTCCAAAGGATAAGGTAAAATCCTTAAGCACATCACGGAAGAGTGGAGATAGCATCATATGCGATTGGGAGCGACTAGTTGCACTAGCAGCTCGAGGCCGCAGAATTAAAAAATTAAACCGATGAAACCACATGATCCAAGAACACTTCTCGGATCGTTTCATCTAAACCACAAATAAGAAATCAAGGATACCTCTTGAAGCGTGGTTATAATCGTGTCTCTAAATGAAGATACCTCCTTTCTCAAGTCCGATCCAACGGAGGAGATGCTTGCAAGTGCATTAATGAAACAAGTGCTCCTCGCAATCCTTGTTGACGATCCAAGCATCGAATCTCCTGATCTCATCTCACAAAATTCGATGTATTCTTCCCGAGCGAGGTGCACCGAAGGAAACAGAGATCCACGAGCAGCCGAAGTGGTGGCACAACGACATGGCGATGGCGACAACCCTTCCTAGGGTTTGGAGAAGACAACCACTATAGAATGAGAGAGAGAGAGAGAGGCTTCGCATGTAGAGAGAGAGAGAACCCATTTAATTTGTGTAAAGAAGGTCTAGGGTTTCCTCTTCTTATATATATTTTTTGAGTCCATGGATCTCAATCCATGGACGACACAAATCCAATGGTAGAGATTGATTTGTGCTTCTTTTAATGGCCATGATTTTTTATTAAAAACACTACAACAATAAATTTAATTAGGTTAATTATATTGAATAATAAATACTATAAATTAATTTTCATTAAATCAATTTATCTTGGAGAAATAGGAAGGCGGCAAGCTGCCTTCCATAAGGAGAGTGGACGGTCCCCAATTTCCATGAGGAGTTGTGCCCGCTTACCCTTTCCATATGGAAGCGTGGCTCCCTCTTTCCAATTACATGTAATTTTGAATCCCATGAATCTCCAAAATGTATAACAACATTTGTTGTAAATAATTCCACAAAAAATAATTCATTATTATTTCATGAAATATCAATCATGCCATTGTAAAATCGTGAATCACATCACAACCCAAAATAAAATGCAAAATACAGTTTTCAATTAAATGTCTAATGCGAATCAAATTCACATCAACATTTAAATTGTAAATTTTATTTACCAATAGCTCTCTCTTATATATTATAAATCACATTTATAATATATATGATTAATGTAGATAGTGTTATCCACATTATTCATATCCATGATAATTAAATCAAATTTAATCATCTTGGATCTCTATTCTCATGTGCCCAAATAATACGAACCGCATTCACATTATTCACTTCTTTGATAAATAAATTACATTTAAATATCTTAGATAACTCTCCTTATATGGCCAAATAATATGAATCAAATTAATATTATTCTTGATAATTAAATCACATTTAACTATTAATTTTCCTCATGCTCAGACACATTATCAATAATGAAATTATCCTTTAACTCTTTCAAGAATAATGCGCTTTCTCCGTGGATACTTGGAGTTAAGGATAGGGCGATTGTACATTCCATGTATAGTGACTTGGATGTTGATATCACATCTCAAATCCAGATCTCAAGGACCTCCCAAAGATGTTTGATTAAATCAAAGCTGTAAATCTAATCTTCTCATTAAATCTGAATCACATTCTGATCATTGTCCAACATTTGGACCAAGATTAGATTACTTCTCTATTAAGAGGAGTCACTAAAATCCAGATCTGTTTCATCACTCCCTCGGAATGGATGCATCATGGTTATACAATCATTTATTGATCACATCGCCATTAAGTATTCCTAATACCTGTACATCCTGCATACTGGAAGACCTAGAATAAACCTGAAGTTTTAGATCTCTTTTAGACTGTCTCCTTCAGGGTTTTATCATTAAGTTTCTCATTTGATGCTGGTATCGATCATATATATCCAAAAACATATATCATACCTAGATATTGATCATATAATTTCCAAAAGTATATATAAACCTACAAATTCAGTCAAGCTTCCAAAGAAAGACTAGCGTAAACACAATTTGATCCCAATATCTCATGAGTAAGCTAATATCTTCTGGTTCAGTAAATGAACCTGTATAATTCCTTTGAGATATCTTATTACTCATAAGCCCTTGTACGCACGCCATCGTACTAGTGTATAGACCTTGATTAGATCATCGACACATCGATCTGCCATATGTACATACTCAATCATATAGTAACACATATGTCTCTGGTCAAAGGATGTGTACCTATATCGTGACAACATACGGCATGGGTCTTGGTTATCTAGATATCGTTAAGTCAACTCTTTTCCCTAAGTTATCTAACACCTCCGAATCTCTATTCGTATGTAGAGGACCTGCATCAAGCGGTAGGTTAGATATTAGCCCATTAGAGAAAGGATAGCCATCTCATACTCAAGCTGGAGATCCTCTCTTAATAATCATTTGACGGTGCTCGATTAGTCCTCAATCTAACTCTTTACATATTCATCCAAGCATCCACCACTATGATTCGACATTTCAAACAACAGTTGTTTGATCATCAAGATAACCATGGTATGTAACCCTAATTGTACTAAGGTACATATTTTGAAAATTACTTATTCTTCATTTCATATTAGAGAATGATATTTGCAATAACATTTATTGCATAATTGCTAGTCGTGGGCTCACATGTCCAACAATCTCCCACTAGCCCAAAGAGCCATTATTGGGCTAATCATTAAACCCACACTCATGTACTAATCATAAGCTA
The DNA here is from genome assembly GCA_037367405.1 of Ottelia alismoides. Classification (NCBI taxonomy): domain Eukaryota; kingdom Viridiplantae; phylum Streptophyta; class Magnoliopsida; order Alismatales; family Hydrocharitaceae; genus Ottelia; species Ottelia alismoides. The sequence goes on along the minus strand of JAZKJV010009071.1, from coordinate 253,802 downwards.
TTTAGAAAAAAATAACTACGTAAGCTGACTAGTTAACTCTGTTCCTGAGAGACTATGCTCATTCCTTTTACGGTACTGGCATATCTCCTAGTAATAGTGCTCACATCCAATACGAATGTTGCATCTTTTTCAACCAATACTCAATCTTGTTGGAGCAGTTGTAGTGTTTTTGAAAATAAAACTCATTAATCATTATAACTAGTATGTAATTTCTATTATCTTTATCAGAATGCCTCAGAGATCTCTATATCCTAAGACTAAGACCCAATCATATGTCTTATAAGGAATATGATGTCAAGACCTTTTAGATCACTATATATAAAGTCGTAAGTTCTTGAACATAAGACTGAGATCACTATCTCAATAATCTTGTCTTCTTTGAAGATATTATTATTAATGCAATCAAGTGTTTTATATCCATAGTAGGATTAGTAGCATTTTACTACTCCGACTTCATGGTAGACATCTTGCTATTGTACATATCTAGTATACATAGAGATTCCCACAACTAATGCACTAAGGCATGTAGCTTAGGCATTCATATCTTTAACTCTTTGAGGTGTTATCCCTTTAGATAGGTCAGCACCATATCTTAAGGGAAAGAAGCCTTTATTAGAATTTTCCAGAAAATGGAACACATCCAAGATGTACCACTAATGCGATGGTCCCAATACCATATTCTCTTTGCTTCTAAACAACTTCAGAACTAAGACATAAGAGGTATCCATGAGATCGTATCTCAAGGTATGAAATATCTAGATTATAAAACACTTTTTACTGTCCTCATATCATTCCAAATGACTTGGATATCACCTACAATTACCACGATGAACACAATGGCACTCCCACTAAGATTCACATGGTTCATCAAGATTCTATTTGAAATCATAACATTTATAGTTTCATCAAATCTGATGTTCCAACTAGAAGAAGCTTATTTGAGTCGGTAGATGGAGTTCTTTAGCTTGCACCTACTTTCCTCAGCAATGAATCCTTGGGGCTACTTCATATTAATATCCTCAAAGAGGTATTCATATAGGAATGCATTCTTGACTCACATCTTCTAGACATCATAGTCAAGTTGTATAGCTATTGTTAGCAATATTCTTATAGGTTTAAGCAAGGTCATTGAAGAGAAAGTCTCACTGCAAGTGATGTCTTCTCTTAGTGTGTATCTTGTGGATATGAGCCGTGCTTTAAAGGTCTCTACCTTCTCATCAGATTCCCTCGTTCTCTTGAAGATCCTTTTACACCTTAACGGGTCTTACCCGTATAGGTGGATCCTCGAGTGTCCATATACAAGACTTGTATATGTAGTCTACTCTAGACTTTTATTGCTAACATCCATCTTTCATGCCATGATCTTCGGAAGCTTCATCGTATGAAGTTAGATCATTGTAAGACTTATCTAATACACAGAATACATCCTCAATTTTGAAGAGGTATGAGTGTTTCATCGTTAATTATCCTTTTAATTTTTGATTTCAGGCCCTCATTAACTTATCAAGATTAAATGAGTTCCTTCACTTCATTTTCATCTTGATTCTCAAGAGAGTCATCCACTAAGAATCATATCCTTAGAGATGAAATCTTTTAAGAATCTCAAGGTCATAAAAGTAGGTATCTAATACCATTCTTTATTTTGCTAATGAAGTAGCACTATTTGATGCTATATTCCAGCTTACTTGCATCCATTACAAGGTTGTGGACCAAGCAATCCTATATCCTCAAGTGTCTAACACTGGGTTTGGTTCCAAACCATATCTTATGAGAGCTTTCAGTTTTAGATTTGCTTGGATCCTTATTGAGGATATATATTGTAGTCACTACTACATATATACCTAGAAACTAAGAGTTAATTATGATAATATCCATTATTGATCAAATCATATGACACATAATACAATTACATCTCCCTACAACTCTATTGAGTTTAGGTGCAATAGGAGGAGCGAGATAGAAATGATATTCCTATCTCCATAAGGTATTCCTTGAATTCATCTAATAGGTACTTGCTACCTAGGTTAGATCAAATTTATTTCATCTTCATTCAGACTTTGGTTATAAACCAAAATTATGAAATCTTATAATATTACAAAGCTTTCAAAGATGAAGGAAAGAAATTTCATATCACGAATAATCTTACGTAGATATCACATATCATTAATGTTTATTATGATATAGATGATCCACATACATAAATATGTATGAGTCCTTGAATACCTTGGCATCTTATACCATTCCCAAAAAAGGTGCATTGGACATTTTACTTTTGAATACAATACTCACAAGTATGTAAGATCTGAAATTTCAGACAGTCTAAAGCTTCATCCCTTTCTAGTCTATTGATCTCATCAATATACATATGTCCAAGGATTGATGCCAGATCATTGTCAAATGATCTTCATCCTCATATTGATCTTATAAGGTTTAATTTTCAGTATTTAGAAATGTTAATGAACCATTCATTACTTTTCTAATTTGGTAGAGTCCTCTAGATGTTAGGTTACCATCTGAAATATATCCATCGTAATTCTTTAGGATAGGTTTATTCCAAAATTCATGTCTATTTCCAATATTTAGAAATAAACAATGAATGTATTCTAATATCTCGGTCATAAAGACATTCTCTAAGACTAAGGGCTCTCCCATTGAAAATACGAAGTCTATCTATCTAATAGAGATTGTTGCAACAATTGCATCATTATCCATGTGGATAACTATTAAACCTTAAGACCAAATTTTTCAGTCCTAAAATACATGCAACCAATTGCAAGTGTTATTAGAAGAGTGAGATACACTTTGATCTTATCTAATAAGAAAGTTAATTCCAATAATATATGTAGATTATATAATATTCGGACGCACTATCCAAGTCCTTCTCGTAGGATGTTAGATAGCCTAGATAGTCATACTATCAATACATCGGCTTGCTATAGTATTAGCATTCATCCAACTATTTGCATGTCTAATGGAAGTTACACAATTACAATAATCTTTGATTTCCCTTCTTATTTGGGTTTAGTGATGATTATCTGAAATAAGATATTTGTATACATACATATTTTACTTTAATTTAAGATTTTTTTATATCAAAGTTGTCTTGTCTTGCCCACTCTGAAAGTTCATTACCTCATTCACTTTCAAAGTAATAGATATACTTACCATTATAGCTCAAGCAAGATCTGAGAGCTCCTTTCTTATCTTTTTTGCATCCCAATAATATGAGAACTTGTAACTTGGATAAAAAAACATGGGAACTCATTTCGCCATGTAAGTCCAACTTGCATTTCCCAATCTAGTCTTTAACATCTGGGCCCACAATCAGGTGATGTTGACCCATTGTTAATTGAATCAACAGTCAACATTAATAACACTCGCTATGCACAATCTAATATCTCCCTAATAATATGAGAACTTGATTTTGGGGTCACTACATATACGACCTCACTATTTCGAGAAGCAAAGAGCCTGATCCAGATGCACTTGTAAGAAGGAGCTGTCACATCAGACATGCGTCTCCTACATACAATCCCGACGACGGAACCGTTCCTCTTGACAAAAGATCATGGATGTCACTTATGTGGTGCTCCATATCCCATTCAAATTTTCATTAATTATTATGAACCATATTGAAATAAATAATTCTTCCAATGATAATTACAACTCTATTCATAATAGTGTGTATAATTAGATCTAATTAATTTAATCATATTAAATAAATTTTAATTTAATGAATTAACCAACAAATGATTTTGATTGTTACTTGAAGGATGGTATAATCTCAAGATATGTATTATTCAAATTTTAATAATTAGAAGAATATATCATGATCTCTTCAAGCATTATCGTTTCCTAGTTGTCATGGTCAGTACGCACAGGTTGTGGAATAGACCACTGATGGAGCAACCTGCTACCTCATCGATCCCCGACTAGACACCAATCCACCTCAGGTCAGGATAATGTAATTTGATCATTTTGTATTTGAGATGTTATTCGGTATTTCAATCGATGTTATACCATATAATATTTATCAAAATCAGTTTGATTAATATTATAAGGAGATTTGCTAAACAAATCTCCAATCATATTCAAGCATCAATGTTTGTTGGAAAGTTCATTATAATAAAATCAATCAAGATACATTATCTTATCATGTTGGTTATGGTAATTCAAAATAATCATCTTTATTAAATATTTCACAAATAGTTAACAAATATTTATTCCAAGAGATTAAGCATTAATTTCGATGAATTATGTGATTGGCAATCACACAATTCTTGTTCGCATTTGTTAAGTTTCTAACAGTGATACGTGTTTACTAAAACTAACAAATCTTGAGCAAATGAGCTCGAAATCAATCAAACTAAATTTCTTTGATTGTCCATTTGATTTGCAACAGAATCAAAGTGATAGACACGCATTTATATACATTTTAAAATCATGTTTGTCTCTTAATTATGTTTTAAAATACCATTCCCGTAACAGTGGATACATGTCCACTAAAACAATCATAACTTGAGCAAACGGATTCCAAATCATGCAAACTCAAGTCTTACAGTTTGCTAATTTAATGAGAAACATAATACAAAGATAAACTCACATTTCAAATATTAAAAAGTGTGAAAAATTGCACAAAAGAAGGTTGTGTGAATAAAATGCGATGGAACTTCACACAACTTAAAATGCTCATGTCATCATAGGTTTATGGATCATATCTGACTCCAATATGGATCTAATACCACTCAAAGTATATGAAAAAAATCCTTATGCGCATCTAAAAGCATGGATATCGGGAGAGAGTAGTAGCATTAGTTGCTCGAGACAACGTAATTTAAAATAAATAAACCGATGAAACCACATGATCCAAGAAAACTTCGCGGATCGTTTCATCTAAACTACAAACAAGATATTAGGATTACCTCTAGAAGCATGGCCGCGATCGAGTCTCTAAATGAAGAGACCTCCTATCTCATCTAACGGTGGAGACGCTTGCGAGCGCATTGATGAAACACATGCTTCGCACAATCCATGTTGATGATACAAGCAGGGGATCTCCTTATCTAGTCTAACAAGATCCGACGTCTTCTTCACGAGCGAGGTGCACCAAAGGAGATAGAGATCCACGAGCAATCGAAGCAGTGACACAAGCGCATAGACGACGACGACCCTTTATAGGATTTGGAGTGGACGACCACTCTAGAATGAGAGAGAGAGAGGCTTGGAGTGTAGAGAGAGATGGAGGGAGCATATTTCAATTGTGTAAAGAAGAGCTAGGTTTGCCTCTTGATGAATCTGCATTTATAATCTTTATTCATGTATTTTAGCATAAAATCCCTTATAAAATACCATTATATCAATAAATCCATATTCTTACTCACCAACATCTTTGTGTATATTGTATATTTTAACCTAAAATATATAAATAAAGAAATAAAAGGAAAATAAAAAAAAGATTGTATATATGTAATAGATACATGCTTAATTAGAGCCCGAGAGAAGGACAAGGATAAAAGTAGTGGGAGATAAGCCCTAAAATCCATAAAATACTTGACACTTGTATGTATTCCTCACTTGTATAATATAGTCTATATTACATACTATTACATCGATTTATTCATAACTAAACCCTTGTAAATAAAATTAATTTCTTCTTGAAATTTGTGAATAAAATACTCTTTAATAATAAAAACTAATTGCAATTAAAATATGTATATATTGTATACATAGCATTACTCTCAAAATGACACATAGTACAAACTTACAATGTCAATATTTTTCTCACTTGAACTCCAAATGCATAAAACTCACTTTCATTGTACTCCAAATTAAATAATCTTTAAAATGGAGGTAATTTTCAAGAAATTTTGAGTTAAGGTGTGAAATGTGGCTGAAAAATATATGATTCATCACTCCAAAAGTTGAAAATAGAGCTTTGTTCCTGAGTAATTAGTTGCATTTCATCACTTATATTACATAATTAGCATTCATGCACTCAAAAATAATATATGCAATTTAGCATTCATATTTGCATTAATAAGAAGCCCAATTCACTTGTACATATTCACCTGAAATTCCTTGTATAAATTCTTCTGATTGTATCAATTTTATACTAACTCCAAATCCAATAAAATCAACTTTATAATGTATATATTACTAACACTAATAAAAGGAAAATATCAAAATAATAATAACTTGTAAAATTGTCCAATAAAGCACAAATACAAGTCTGAGACAAAACCTTCAAATGTAAACATCTCTCTCATATGGTTACCGATTTAGGTCTACTCACTTTTAAAGTAATATACATTCAAAGACCTTCAGAACAAGACTAAATTGATAAAAATCGAAGATCGTATGCGAAACTTGATTTTGGGCCCTTATTGTATATTGTGCATGTTGACCAAATTACCCTTCATTTTTATCTTTTTATTTCTTCATTATTAAAAATCCAAAAAAATATATTAAGTTGTAAATATCTCTTTCATATTCTTTCTAATTTTATTTTGACTATTATCTTGTTTAAAAATAACAAAAAAATTGCAAAAGAAAAATGTTGTATTTTATCTCTATAAGGTACCACCGAAAAATACACTTTGGACGGATGACATCCTTTTATTTTGGTCCTTCACAAAAGTTGTAGATCTCGTCGAGACGAGCAACTTTTGTGTTGACCACTTTCTGATTTGACCCCTTTGTTACTTCTTTTTTATTTCTTTACATTTAATTTTTGTATTTTTTTGGAGCAACACGTGGCTGCTCCTGAAGCTGCCACGCATCACCTCCATTTATTTAAATTATTATTTATTTTAATTATCTACACTGCTTATTTTATTTATCTTTATTTTAATTATGTTAATTATCATTATCTACTGATTATTATTATTTTCTATTTTACTTTATTTATATTATTTATTTTGAAAAACCTGCCACGTAGTCGATTTCCCGCGCGCCAAGTGCCACCACATGACCCTACCACGATCCCTTACCCTCTTTGCTAACTTATTCCCTTTCTCTCTCTCCACACAATGCAACTCATGTAACTCCCTCCATGCACATCTCATTCTCTCCACGTTTCCATGCAACCTCAAGCCTACACCCTCTTCTCGCATGAAACAACCCACTCATCCCCCTCGCCCCATGACTTGCACGCACCTACGCTCAGCTATCTCCCACTTCCGCAAATTCCTCCGTACGCATCCTGCCATAATCAAGTGAAGAGAGACTGAGCTCCGCCCCCCTTAGGTGACAGCTGGGGGCTAAACCGTCAAGAGACGACGCCATCTTCAAGGCGAGGTCCAGGAGGTCGACACCTCCTACAGCTGCCGCATTTCCGTCGCAGCCGAACTCCACGTGCCGCCACATCGAGCGAAGACTAGAGAAGCTCGGTCGAGTTTCTCAAACCCAGCAAGCTGTGTGCAGACTTGCCCCGTAGCAGACCCACGGGCAGCTGTGTGCAGCCTGCCACTTCCTCCTACTGCTCGCCTACGACCCCAGCCATTCGTGCCGCCACGTCTCGAGCAGCTGCTCCCTTCCAGCCACGTACTCCCCCTTCCTGGCTGCCGGCCACCCGTCTCTGGAGCTGCAAGCTACTTTACGCACCCTCGCCGCACGCGCTGCGGCGATACGCCTCGAGCTCCTCATGCCTCCAGCTTTGTCATTGGCGTCGTCGCCCTCGGGTCCCACCTCCAATAGGAACCCTCCGCCTTCATCTTAAAGTTCACGGCCCATCGCCACGGCCGCCATCGCCTTCTCGGCCGAGTGTAGGCCGAGTTTTCCTCCACGAGCTATTGCTGCGTCTGCCGCATCGTTTCACCGCCCTCGAGCTCAATGCCACGCCAGCGCTTCCTCGCCTTCCAACAGCAGGAGCACGCCACCCGCAACTCACATCCGTCGTGAGCCCATGCGAAGCTCCACCGACACCCTCAGCCGTTTGCAAACCTCTGCGTTGCAGCAACCCCCTTGGCTGAGCTCACCTCCAGCCACCCCCGAGCTTGCCCTCACGGCCGGCCCGTCCTTCCAAGAGGCGATCGTCGGGCGTCCTCTGCCCATGCTACCACGTTCAGCGTGCCCAGACCCATCCCCTGTACGCGCAATGCACGTGAGGGGCGGGATATTTGCAGGACAAACAACATCAGAACGACCAACCGTACGTCAGTCCCTCGGTAAATTTGCATATGTGCTGTCCAACAGCCCCACACTTCCCGGGAGCACGTGAGGTGCACGTGTCTTCTTAGGACATTTGCATAAATACCCTCTCGGGTTAAGGTAATTTCATTTAAATCCTTGTACATGTTTATTCAATCGATTTTATTTCATAATTGCATTCATACCCCTGCATTAGAGTCTCATTTTGTATGTCATTTTCACATCAATTATCATTCTAAAATTTAGATATTGTAGAAAAACTCATGCTTTATCATTGTGAATGTTTGTTTGATTTTTTGATTTAATATAATTATTTTCATGGAAAATTTATATTTTGCCCACTGCTTGCCATTAATTCAATATTGAATTAATCATTGCTCTGAAAATTACGAAAAAAGTAGGTAAAGTTCGAGTAGTTTTACTTTTTGCCCAAAAATTATCTTATTTGCATGCACATCATGGTCAGACTAAATTATTTGGTGATTCACTTAATTTATTTTTAATAGATCACAATCAATTATGTTTAGGTACTTATAATTTTCTTAGATTTGCCTCACATAGAATAATCTAGGATAATTTTACTTCTGAAAATAAATTAATATGTTATTTATTAAAATTAAGTTTGCGAAAATCACCTAGTCAGCATATTTAATTTACACAAAATTCATTTTACCTCCAAAATTTCTAAGAAAATTGTACTAGATTAATTTCATCATTATTCAACTTTTGGCCAAGTTTGAGAATTTTCAGACATTGTTTGAGTGTAATTTACATTTTAGTCCCTCAACTTAGCCTAAATCTGCATTGTATTTTTAATTGCATATAAAGATACCAAAAAATATATTTCTCTGAAAATCTAGCATCTAGATCGATTAAAAATAAATCTAAGCAGAAACTTGCCTCCCTGAGTTCGACCTTGGGCTTGCCCAAGTAAAAAAATTAACCTCTCACTTTTAATTGGACTAATAATTGAAGAAGTGGTTTTTGATTGATCTGAATTTATCCGACTACAATGCATTGAAAACAACATAATTAAAAGGATAAATTTCAGGCCATTTAGTGGCCAATTGGGGTATTATTGTTTAATATACTATGTATATTATTTAATATATTATTTTTCTTGTCTATATTTGTGAATATTGTATTTTTCATTACTTGTAAATATTTCATTTAACTCATATAAAATACAAATAAAATCACAAAATAAAAAATCAACAAAAATAAAATCATGTATATATTGTGTATGTATAACTAAACCTATTTAATTAACATAAGTAATTAATATCAAAAATAAAATGAAAATATCATTAATTCATTTAAAAATCTTGTAATAAATAAAATAATAACTTATGTATACATGGATATAAATAATTAATCAAAAATTAGAATATTGTACATATAGGTATATATATCTATAAATAACACTCTTTATTTTAACCCATGTAATTATAATATTTAATTAATTAACAATCCCCAAAATTAACTTTAAATTATTCTATCATTTTTATTAACATTATGTAATTAAATAAATTCATTTTTTATTTTTTATCAAATTATTTAACATTTTATTGATTTTCTTGACGTTTTCCCTATTTTAGACGTATTCTAGGCGCATCCTGATTGGACGATCTCGGTTTGTTGACCCGAGTCAACTGCTCATCCGTGCCTCCCTTCCCCCACTAATCCTTCATTACTATTACTTCGTCTGATTTTCCCCCATGCCTAACACGCTAACTGACCACGATTGCTTCTCTGATTCTCTCGCTCGTTCAATCCTCTCACTTGCTAGCCCCTTATCTCCACCAATTGCTCCATGAACTGCACCTATTTTGAATTGCAAAATTCATCAGAGCCACATCTATAAATACCAACCCTCCACGTCTAGAGACCAATTAATATGACTTTAACCAAGATTTTTAATCACGATCGATTCCCGAAGATTGCTAGAGCGACATAGCAACTGCTCTTCGACTTGGTGTGCGAGATTATGATCGAAGGCCATGATTCACCTACATTGTCGGCGAGATCCGCCTCACGTCTCTGCCTCTCCGCCACATCGTAGATAGAGACATTTCTTTTCCCATTTCTTATCCGTAGATATCGTAAGTAGCTCTTCTTAGATTCAATCTTTCTTTTTCATTTTAATTTAATCTTAATCTCATAGATCAAATTTACATTCTCCACTTATGATCTGCATGATCGGAGGAGATTCGACCATATTTGAACCTATCCGCCATTCCAAAACATTCACCCAACATTTCTCCATCTCTCACCTTTTCAACCTGTCTCCAGATCCTTGTAGATCAGGTGCCCTGTCTCCTCTCCGACCAACTATGCCGGAGACCTCCATTCAGTCCCCATCTTACATGTTCTTGGCCTAATTTCTTGGATAGAGGATAACTCCGAGCACGAGCTTTTCCTTGCAGGTCAAAGGAGCTCTAGGGAAATATGAGAGAGCAAAAGTTCGATATGAAGTTAGTTCCTGGAGCAGAATCTTTCAATACTTTCTAGATTTATCAACAAGCAGTTTCACGATGATCTAAGGTGCAAAATAGAAGCGGAATCCAAGGAGATTCAATTTGAGACCAATTTGGGGCAGGTTAGAGCAGAGACAAGTGAGATCCAGCTAGGTCAAGTTCATCATAGTTTGTCTGCTTCCCAGTTCATCCACAGTACCTCCCGATCGCACGATGAAGAACTGCACTCCAGATTAGATCCTAACCATTCAAAAAGCCCCAAAGATCGACCGTGGATGCCATCTTCTGGATTTGATCGTGACCATACAAGCGCGCTTAATACAGAGCCTTCTGATTAGATAGTATATTTGTACCCACACCCTTTATCTTTATTTTATTCATAAATAAGTCCATGCGTGGACGTGTATCATTCTAACTTAATTTGAACATTTGCATTTTATGCCTTGGTAATTATTTTATTTACAAATGAGTCATGTTTGAATTGCATGCATGAATAACACGTGCTTTGTAGCGTAAATTACAATAGAAGGTTATTATTTGTACCTCAAAAATATTCTATTTACATTTAAGTCTAGTCCAGCGGGGCACACATGCCTGGGCATATGACTATTTGGGAAATTTACATCATTTACACTGCACTTTTCTTATTTGTTATTATTTAGCCCCTAAATATTATTTCTTTGCATATTAGTCCCGTGAGTTTGCATATTTATTTTTGCATTCTTAAAATCATTGAAAAAATATCAAGATGTGTCTAAAAATTTCATAAAAATTCATATCATTTCTAGTTGAATATATCTTTTGTCCAAAAATTTTATTTTATTTATTTTAATTATTTATTAAATTTTAAAAACCTCATAAAAAGGTCATGCTTGCATTAAAATTTGATTAAAAATTATAAAAACCTTTTCTAAAATTCTAAAAAATTCATGTCTACATATTTTGTTTTGCTTTAATTTCAAATCAATTTCCATATTTTTATCATCTATAAAGACTATGCAAACCTTTTCCGAAATCTTAAAAAATTCATGTTTGCATATTGTGTTTTGTTTTAATTTTAAACCAATTTCCATATTTTCATCATCTATAAAGACCATAAAAATGATAAAACATTTAAAAGAATAAAAAAATTCTTAAAAATTACTTTGAAAATCCAAAAAAATCATAAAAAGGCTCTTTGGAAAATATAAAAATTTAACTTTCAATCTGTATATATTTCATTCATTTTTGGTCTCATTTATTATTTTAAAATTCCAAAATTATATGCATTTCACTCTATTTGCATTATTCGTTGTTTTTTAATTATTTTAAAATCTAGAAAAATTGGACTAATTCTGGAAAATTCACAAAAAACATCAGAAAATGTTTAAAACCAATAAATAATTTTTACATAATTTTCTATGTATATTTGTTAAAGATAAAAATTACAAAAAGAGTGCAGTAACTTATTTGTTTATTTTCTTTTAATATTCCATTGCTTCATAAAATATATACCTTTTGCATAATAAAAAATAAAAATAGTATAAAATATAAAATAAAATAAAAAATATAAAAAATAAACAATTAATAAAAAATTCTAAAACTAAAAAACCAAGCATAGTTTGACCTAGGAATTCCTTTATTCGTTGCATTGATTTTTTCAATTATTAGAATAACCCTTGGGATTTTTGTAGCCCCCCTAAGTTCGATCCTGTTAGCTATACATGTAAATTGAAGAGCAATTTCTCTTGCTAAATTTTATGTATTTATTTTTACATGAGAATAAATCGTTTTTGTTTGATGCTTCTTTGGGTTATGATGACATGTGTTAATAATTCATCTAAATAAAAATTCAGAGATTTTCGACCAACAAAATGGCACCGTTGCCGGGAAGGCACGATGAGGGTAGTTACTTTTTTTCTTTTAGTCTACTATTCTTCGGTTGTATATACTTGATTTTCCTTTTCTTGTTGTATGCCTATATTTTCCTTCATTTATTCCATTATTCATTTCATTGTATTTAATTCATTTATTCTTTCTCCTATTTTCACAACAGAGATTCTTACAAATTATCTTTTATTTCCTCTTTCTTGCGAGGGCTCGATGAGCATGAGTAGCATTCTTAGGAGCGTCGGTACACCCAAGCGAAACTGAGGTGGCTTGATTCTTCACCGAGCTGCAAGAGAGCATAGGAAGGGGAGAAGAAGATTTGGAAGAAACCATCATTTGGAGCTTATGTATTTTCTTTTATTTATTTCATTGCATTATTCCTTCAAACTCTTGTAAAAAGGACACTATATACTTTGTTTGCAGGATCTGTTTCGCGAAGTGCGAGTGTACTTAGGAGACCTCACCGGTTTTGTTTTTATCGCCTTTTTTAATGCAGTTTTATGTGCATGAGACCTTAGTGATTTCTCTATTAACTTGTTTTAGTTAGGTAATTAATTATGTCCAAAGCGCTAAAAAGAATTTATGTACCTATAGTGTAGAGTGTATTTTGGACTTAGTCAAATTTAAATGGTTCTTGCCCACTAATATAAGTTATTGCTAGGACGGTTCATATGCATCATTTAGATTAGTTTTATTTTTTGTATTTAAATTCTATGTGGATCACCCTGCATGTAGAGTGATGGCAACAAGGTACACATCTCTAACCTCTGCATCATTGTATTTAATCACGCATTGGCATTTTTGACTTCCTTCCTTATTTTCAGTCACATAAATTAAAAAGAAAATAGGATACTCGGTAGGTGATTCATTGTAAAATATTCAAAAAGAGTGATAATTTGATAAAATCGGGACTACTAAAGAAAACTCCACCCTAAAACAATATAAGGACAAAATCAATTATTTTGGGGAGAGTAACGCCCTCTATTATTTGAATTTTCTTGCAAGTGAGAAAGAGATGAAAATTAGGATAGATATAAGATTGGATTTTCATATAGAGTACTAGTTCTAAAAAAATATGATTAGATACTTATCAGTGAGGGAATGCAGGTAGAAAATAAACGGTCTGTGTTTCCTTAGCAGAGTGGGTTGTTTAGAGGACAATGTTTAAGGCTCCATTCTCAAGTAACGAGTAGTCATTTTTACTGTCTGTACTTACTCCCATACTGTCTGAATGTAGGTGCACCTAGTCATAAGAATCAAGCAAGCCTTTAGGGAAACACATGCACCTAACAGCTCGTTAACTCTTTCTAAAATTGTATTTATCACCAATAAAATTGAAAAGATAACAGACTAAACTCTCATAGCCTTCACTTGTGTTAGTAAAAGGGGGGTTTGTTTGTGTCTGATTGCTAGTGCTAGAGATCCTTCTGCGCACTTCATGCTTTTCACTCATTCTCTTCCTCTTTGACCTTCGTGTTTTCGCATCTCACATCTTCATATCGAAGATGTCAGTTTGGAGCATTTCTCGTTCAGACTTTGCAGACACATTTCTCACTCCAAACCGATCGTCTTCTACTTAGGAAGACCTACTTTCTAAGTATGCCTCTTTCTCCACTTCACCCTTCAATACATCCATCAATCCGCTGTTCAAGATTGACTCTAATCTTGAACTATCATTAGGGACTCCACCATCACTGAAGACTAATCCAATGCAGTTTACACTTGCAGAATCTGATTAAGTGCACTTGATGCCACCTAAGGGAAGGTGTTCCGTGGCTGAGCAGTCCAGGATCAACACCACCATGATAGCCTTCATTCAGTCGATTCAAGCACAATTGTCTGAGCAAGCTGATTTTCAAGCAGCATTGAGGGATATGATTCTCAAACTGAGGAAGATAAGAGAGAGGAGGATAGAAACAATGTAGGAGGTGGGAATGGGGAAGAAGAGCCTATAAATCCAGTGGCTAAGCTCTCATTAAGAGAATACTATAATCCAAGAGTAGTACAAACGAATACATGGATTCAAATTCTTACGATTCATGAGAATTTCGAGCTTAAGCCCACAATTTACCATTCCTCCACATATTCCACGGACACATTAATGAAGAACCTTATTTACACCTCTACCAATTCGATCGCAACTACGGCACAATCCATTACCCTAATATCTCGTTAGAGGTAGTAGAGATGACAACTTTTCCTCTCGTCCTAATGGATAAGTCCCTTTATATGATAAAATATCTAGGAAAAGTTGTCACTACATGGGAATAGTTGAGGTCTACTTTTCTAAGCAAATATTACCCTCTTGGACGCCTCAACCAAATGCGATCATTTATAACCAACTTCTCCTAGATGTCCCATGAGCCTATTCACGAGGTGTAGGAAAGATTCAAAGATTTAACGGAGAAGTGCCCCCATCATGATATTCCAAAGACAAGCCTAGTGCAAAGTTTCTTTGGGATTTTAAGTCATGAGAATCAGAAGCTGGTAGATGTTGCTTGTGGGGGTAGCCATTTCAACAAGGATGATGATGTCTTATATCATATTTTTGAGGCGAAGACAGAGAGCTCCGCAGCTCTATTTTCTTTACAGACATTCCAGAAACATTCCGCTTCGTCTTCTACTACTGCAGCACCCCCAGAAGGCTGTCAATATGACTGCATCTCATGAAGTGAATAGGGTGGGAATCTTTGATCTGACCGTAATTGGAAATCACCTATCCAAAGTAGATATAATTGAGAAACCATCCAAAGAGCTTGAGAAGCTCAAAGTGATCGAACAGAAGACAAAGAACCTGGATAAGCTTGATAAAATAACGAAGCATCTATAGCTTCTTGTTAGTACGATCAACGCATGTCAAAGCGTAAGTGCAGCCGCTGACACTTCTAACTAGGAGTAGGCTTCTTCCACAAAGCAGAGTACCAGAGGACCATCAACAATTCAACTCGTGTATTACGTGTAGACCCCTGATCAGGTCCCCTAGTATTCCAGCAGATTGTCATGTACTAGCAAGAAGGTCCATACATTCCCAAGTAGCAGGCTCCACCTCCCCCTATAATTCAGGAGGTGAAAGATATCTGGTTCAATCGAGAGCGCAACCAGCCTCGTCCGTCAAGGCACATGGTCCGAGACAGGTCCACCAAATTTAGGGAGGCAGACTGCAACAATACCAACACCACCAGTTCCAGCCTCAATATCAATCTCCACATCACTTTTAGAACCAGAGACATGGCCAGCAGTAGCAGCCTTCTTATTTTCCATAGCCTTATCATTAGCAGCAATCTGCATATTTTCCTCCTCCTCATTATAAGTAGCAGTATGGATACCATCAACCTCCACACTATAAGTCTCAGCAACAACCTGTCATTGAGCATCCAGAGGCCCCTTCGGTGAATCCCACACTAGATCGGCTTGCACTACTCATGAAGAACATGAATGAACTTATTCAGAGGATCGACAACCTGACCACCACAAAGACACTGATTTCTGCATAGGTCGAGGCCAATCCCAACAATTTCAGATGCAAGAAGCAGGTACCCCATGAGCCATCCACACCTGAGACATGTATAGCCCTTGATTTTACTTGTTTATTTGACTCCATCCATCTCAGGAGCAGTAAATGATTGCAGCCACCTACACACCAGCTGGCGTTGGGACATCGAACCACTAAGAGAGCTTTATCTTTCACGTCATCTTCTTTGCCAGCAATCAAGTGGTCTATTATAATAGTACATGAGTCTGGAGTTTCACTTCCTGCACCACCACCTTCACCTTCACAAGGCAGATGCAGACGACCGTTAGCCGTGTGGGAGAATACACCACTCGTGGATCCTTCTTCTATACAAGCTGTAGTAACCTGCCCTATTTTAGAATCTGTTTTTCCTTCACCTATTTTGGACAACACTTTACAAACTAATTTTGGTTGTCCTATTATAAATGAGGATTCCACCTTAAATAATCGAAATGAGCATTTGAATGATTCTTATTATTATTTGCCATTTTCCTCTAAATAAATACAAGAAATCCAAAAAACAAAAATAGACTTATATGACCCTAGAGTGATTGAGATATTACAGAACATGTTTTAGAGATGCCACTTATTAATACCATGGAGTAAATGCCTGTATTGAAAAAGGGAATGAATGAAGCATGCGCTCAAAAGCGTCAAACAAAGAACAAATGACAGAAGATAGAAAAACACATCTTAACCATGGCCACAATTCATGCCATCAGCAACCTTCCACACACAAAAGAAATATAAAAATCGCCTCACATCCATTGCCATTATTCAATCATGAATTTAGTCGCACTCTTCTCGATAGTTATTCCTCCATTAATCTCATACCATCCCCTCTACTCACTGAGTTTGGGTTAGGACCTCTTATATCGACCAGGATGATCCTTTAGTTTGCTGATATATCGATTAAGAGGTTGAGGGGCATTTTAGAGGATGTTATTGTAATAGTGTAGGGAATGATATTACATGTTGATTTTGTTGTCATGGATGTGGATACACTTGAACCGTTAGTCCATAATCTAATCATATAGGTTGAGGGTTCCTCTAAATGACCGAAGTGGTAGTTAGCTATGGTACGGGAGAGATCATCTTTCACTATCGGAGTGACAAGGTTAAAATTGAGATGATCCCCGATCCTAGACCATCACCGCCACCAGCAGTAGTAGATGAGAGATAGACAATGACATCGGATCCTGGGGACTGTGATTTTCTTGCAGAATTTAGATATACAAATCTTTTTACCGATTTCATAGACACCGGGAGTTCCTTTCTCAAAAGGACCTTCTGGAAAGCACTATCGACATGAGTCCCCTTGTTGATCCTATTGATTAGTTTGCTGATGGGCAGTTTGAGCTAATTTAGAGGACCAATCTGAGTTTTTTGGAGGTACCTTCTAATTCATTTGACCCATTATTCTGAGATTACTGATGACATGCCTCCTTCTGAGATTTCTGAGGAACATATATCTGAGCCACATGTTGAGTTTCCTGAGATTTACACTCATGAGAGACACCTTTTAGAGATTATTGCTAAGATATTTGAACACTTTATTTCTAATATTACTGAGGATTCTGAACAGCCTGATGAGCTCCTCCATTCTGAGTGGAGATCATTCGTTGTAGATGTATCTGAGATTTTATTCCGAAAAGTTCGTAACCACGGTGGGTAGTTTCACATAGTACAGATCATATACCTTCTACCAGTACAGCTATAGAAGTCATCAAAGAGCCGATTCAAACCCCACCTGGGCTCAAGGTTTTACCGTCAACAATGAAATATGCCTTCCTTGCAGGCCCCCTCCATATGTTTCCTGTCA
Source organism: Ottelia alismoides (assembly GCA_037367405.1). Taxonomy (NCBI): domain Eukaryota; kingdom Viridiplantae; phylum Streptophyta; class Magnoliopsida; order Alismatales; family Hydrocharitaceae; genus Ottelia; species Ottelia alismoides. The sequence goes on along the minus strand of JAZKJV010009071.1, from coordinate 235,975 downwards.
TCATCATCTTGTAGTTGACTGATGAACAAGAATCTCCCATGTTAGAGGCTCTTGAGAGAAATCGCAAGGCCATTGGGTGGAATATTTCAGATCTCCGTGGGATTAGTCCATCTTTGCGCTCGCATCATATCTACTTAGAAGATGACTATGAACCCTCCCGTAAGTGTCAACGCTGTCTAAATCCAAATCCGAGGGAGGTTGTCATGAAAGAGATAAGAAAATTGTGTGGTGTTGTCTTTATATATCCCAATTTGCATTCCAAATGGGTCAGCCCTTTACATGTGGTCCCGAATAAATCTGGAATTATTATCGTGAAGAATGACCATAGTGAGGAGATTCTGACTCGGATACCTACTTCATGGCATGTTTATGTACATTACTGGTGCCTGAACTCAGCTACCAAGAAGGATCATTTTCTGTCGCCCTATATTTATCAGATTATTGGGAGGTTGGTAGGGAAAGACTTCTTTTATTTTTTGGATGGGTACTAAGGGTATAATCAGGTTGCTATCGCTCTTGAGGATTAGAAGAAAACTACTTTCACCTGCACGTTTGGCACCTACGCCTTTAAACGAATGTCCTTTGGTATGTGTAATGCCCCCGCTACATTCCAAAGGTGTATCTTGGCCATTTTTGCTGACATGGTGGGTAGTTTCCTTGAGGTCTTCATGGACAATTTCTCAATCTACGAGGATAGCTTTGACACATGTCATGCTCATTTAGATCGAGTTCTTCAATGCTGTTGTGAGGTAAACCTAGTGCTCTCATGGGAGAGGAGTCGCTTTGTGGTGACTAATTGGATTGTATTCGACCACGTCATCTCCAGACATGGAATGGAGGTCAACTCAGCTAAGATCATTATTATATCCAAGCTTGAGCCACTGCAGAACCTGAAGCAGTTGAGGTCATTTCTGGGACACATAGGATTTTATTGGTAATTCATTAAGGATTTCATCAATATCGCTAGACCTTTAACTAAGCTTCTGTGCGAGGAGAGTGAATTTATTGTTGATGAGAAAGTCCTCCTTGCATTCCATTAGATGAAAGGCATGGTTACTAATGCTCCTGTACTACAACCACCTGATTGGTCTCTTCCTTTCGACATCATGATAGACGCCTCAGATTTCGTAGTTGGAGCTTTTTTAGAGTAGAGAAGGGATGGGATACCATTTGCTATACACTATGCTAGCAAGACTCTAGATGAAGCACAATTGAATTATACAGTTATAGAGAAGATGTTAGCAATTTGTGTTAAGGTTAGAGAAGTTCAGATCTCACCTCCTTCATTCCCACGTTATTGTATATACTGATCACACTGCCATATGATACTTACATGAAAAGAAAGAGGTCAAACCACACCTTATCAGATGGATCCTTCTTCTCAAGGAATTTGATTTAGAGATAAGAGATAAACATGGAGAGATATAGCATGTTCTCGAAAGTCCACTCCTTGCGCGGGGACAAACGAAGTAGGGTTTGTTTGGAGAGAAAAATATGGTGGTAGATCACCTTTTCTGCATTACAAATGCATAGATCTTTGAGCAGAGCAAGATCCCTATTTATGAGACCTCTCCAGATAACACCATTTTGTCTGTGGACTCATTCCCATGGTATGCTGATATTGTGAACTATCTTGTCTCCTAGAAAGTTCCATAAGATTGGCCGAAGCACACGGTAGATAGATTTCTGTCCGAAATACATTTTTACCAATGGGAGGATCCATATCTATTTCGTGAGGGTGCGGATTGTATCTAGAGAAGGTGCATTCCTCAAGAGGAATACATCAGTGTACTTGAGCACTGCCACAATTTAGAATGTGGTGAGCATCATTTGGGGAAGAACACAACAACTAAGATCTTACATAGCGTCCTATGGTGTCCAACATTATTTAAGGATGCTACAGAGTTTGTTCGAAGTTGTACTGACTGTCAGAAAATGGGAGGAACTATTGGTTCTTAATATACAATGCCCCTGAGATATATACAGATTTCCGATGTTTTTTATGCTTGGGGCATCGACTTCATGGTCCAATTTCTTGTCATTCAGGGATATCGGTACATCCTGCTTGTAGCGGACTACGTTAGTCGATGCGTGGAGTCTATCCCCACATGAGCTGATGATAGTCGTATAGTGTGTTCCTTTCTCATGGACCATATAATTATGCGATTCGGAATTCCAAAGATACTTATTTTAGATGGGGGAAGCCATTTCACGAAGAGAGAAGTCAAGAATATTGTGAAGGAGTATGCCATCGAGTACATGGTTGCGTCTCCTTACCACCCACAGACTAATGGATTGGCTAAAATTTCAAATAGGGAGATTAAAATTATTTTAAAAAGTTGTATGTCTAGATAGGAAGAACTGGTCCTGGATGCTTGACTCAGTTCTATGGGCTTATTGGACAGCTACAAGTCTCCATTGGGCATGTCTCCCTACAGATTAGTGTAAGGAAAGCCTTGCCACATGCTAGTGGAATTAGTTCACAAATCTTTATGGGCACTCCGTGTATGAAATCTTGATTATGATAAAGAAAGAAAGAGTAAGAACTTGTATCTGAATAGATTGCTGGAATCTCGAGACTTTGCATATGATAACTCACTCATGTATAAGGAGAAAGTCAAGCATTCGCATAATAGACACATTCGAAGGAACAATTTCTACCCTAATAAGAAAGTTTGGTATTTGCTGCTAAGTTAAAGTTGTTTCCAGGCAAATTGAAAAAGAAATGGTCAGGACCATTCATTGTGAGACATGAACAATACAATGATAGTATTGTCATATCGTGGTTGTCATCTGACACACAATCATTTGTTGTGAACAGACAGTTGCTGAAGCCATATCAAGATGATGATGCATTCATGTCAGTGGTTGATTCTATATCTGTGGTATCAGATGATGCTTCTTGACATCTTCTACTTCTGATACATGAGCAGATTTTTTCTCATATACATGCTTTCGATTTATTGTTTCTTCTTCTGTTTTTATCGTTCACCTCTTTTTCGTGTGTGTATGCTATTCATGGGATGTACTCTATCCTAAATATAGGGGAGGTGAATGGTTTGAGTAGTTCATATTTGTATTGTTTCATCACTCTTGTTGTTGCTTATACGAAGGGATCCTTTACCCTAAGTATAGAGGTAGTGATGTTGTTCATACCATCTTTTCATGTTTTTATTTTCTTTACTTTTCTTCGGATATCTTACTTGTCCTTCAACTTGTTGATATTATTTTTCTATACTTATGGTTCTTTTACGTTAAGTATTTGGGAGGATAAGTTGAGTTGTTGAGTTTGTTCATCCTCTTCATCGATGGTCCCCATTTGTACAATATGCTATACTTAGGATTATTTGATCCTAAGTTTAAGGGGGTTCACCGACTTCTACTCCTTTCATCAATTCTTCGAGTCATTGTTGTACATTATTATTTTCACTTTTCTATACTTAACACGAGTTATGTCTTACTTAGCACGAGTTATGTCTTACTTTGTAGCTCTTTGATCACTGTGAGACATAGTTGAAGCTATGTATAGGGGAGTGTCGTATATATTGTATATAACTTTAGCCATAACTCGTGCTTTTATTAATAAGATGGCTATAATTTTTTGTATATTTTTTGTAAAATTATTTTCTGTATCAAAACTAGGTATACTGTATAAAATGTTTGTAAAGTTATTTTATCACATGGGATATTAACAGGATTTATATAAATACATAAAATCCACGTATATAAAAACGTTAATCATCTTCTCTCTTGTAAAAATTCTTTATAAAAACTTGTATCTAAAATCCTCTTGTAAAATATTGTTTAAACTTTGTATAATCCATCTATATACTTGTATATATTTTAATAACCATTTTTCATTCTTTCAATGCATTTTTCATAATAGTATTGACATAAATAGGTATGGAATAAAATTGAAGAATGGATCTTGGTTATGACCTTAATCTACTTAATTCCAGAGGAACCTTATAAGAACTGGAGTTGAGACTTTTCAGGTCCTAACGACTTAAATCTTCAAGTCCACAAGACTATGTTCACATGTCATCTTGACGAGTCTAAATAGAATAGTTAACAACACACGCATGATTCTTCTAGACCGTAGCTTAACTTGGACAAGCGCTCTACATGTAGCTCTTCATGGACGAGGTGGTGAAGGGGAAGAATTTTTCGGCTTGGGGTAGTACACGGGTGTGTAACAACTAGTGGGAACTTCTGTCTTTCTCTAGGGAGGGTAGTACATCTCAACTTGGTCTAGTAGCATTGAGGTCTAAAGACAAGATGATGTGGGATTGCAATAATGCATCAAAAGAAGGATAGTCTACTGGCTCAAAAGAAAAACTCCTTATGTACATGCTGCACCCGTGTATATATTTAAAAAAATACAGAATATCCAAAAGCGAGCATGATTGATTGAAAAGTAAAATGCTTGCCGTAGTGTATATACAAGGATGAGCTTCAAAGTCATATTATTTTGAGCCTGCAAATGGATGACTTATCTACACTGGTCATGAATCCAAGGATAGGTAGCTACACTGGCTACCATCCATTCATTTCTCCATCTCTTCTTGACCCAGTTGCACTTGAACTTAGAAGGGAATATCCCCACTCCTCGAGGAAAGAGTTTCTAGATCGGGGGACTAGAGTTACGTTGTTGAGGGAGGCTGATTCTTTGCCATCTTTAAGATGAGGAGTTGTATTTCACATACACCGTACAAGTACATAAGAATTTATGTATGTAGACTTGTTCATACCTGACTGTTGAGGTGATTGAATAGGAGTCTTGTGGAACTTGAGGACTGTTATGTTTTAAATCTATTTCCCATTAAGGTTCTGACTCACTAATAATCCAAAGGTTTGACTTAGCTTTATAATACAATTTTATGGAGATAAGTTTAATACTCAATGTTGTTCTAAGTTCCTTGTTTTTCCTTTTTTTTCTCTCTTTTGTTCACTTATTCTTCCAAATAAGTATTTGCTAAGGGACTAGCAAAGATAAAGCATAGTGGGATAATGAATCTACATTTCATCATCTTTATTCATTTAATTTGCTTAAAATCCGTTATAAAACACATGTATATATATCAATAAATCCATATTCTTACTCACCAGCATCTTTGTGTAAATATTGTATATTTTAACCTAAAATAAATAAATAAAGAAATAAATGGAAAATAAAGAAAAAAAGACCGTATATATGTAATAGATACATGCTTAATCAGACCCTGAGAGAAGGTCAAGGCTTAACCTGATCGACAAGGAATAAAGTAGGAGGAGATAAGGCCTAAAATCCAGAAATCACTTGACACATGTATATATTTCACACTTGTATAATGATGTCTATATTGCACACTATTACATTGATTTATTCATAACTAAATTACTTATAAACAAAGTTAATTTCTTCTTGAAATTTGTGAATAAAATCCTCTTATAAAAACTAAAAATAAATTGCAATTAAAATATGATTATGTTATATAGATAACATCACTCTCAAAATGCCATATAGTACTAACATCCAAGATCAATTTCTTTTCCATCTGAACTCCAAATTCATCAAACTCACTTTGATTGTACTCCAAACAAAATTATCTTTAAAATGGAGGTGATTTCGTAAAATTTTAAGTTAAGGTGTGAAATGTGACTGATTGGGATATTATTATGTAATTTACCTATGTATACTATGTATATTATTTAATATATTATTTTTCTTGTGCATATTTATGAATATTTTATTTTTCATTACTTATAAATATTGTGTTTAACTCATATAAAATACAAATAAAATCACAAAATTAAAAATCAACTAAAACAACATCATGTATATATTGTATGTGTATCACCTTGTATATATTGTACATAGACCTATTTAATTAACCTAAGTAATTAACACCTAAAAATCAAATGAAAATAACATTACAATCCTTATAAAGTATTGCAAATAAATAAAATATTAACTTATGTATACATGTATATAAATAATTAATTAAAACTCAGAATACTGTATACATAGGTATACATACCTGTATATAACACTCTATATTTATTTTAGCCCTTGTAATTATAATATTTAAATAATTAAAAATCACCAAAATTAATTTTAAACTACTCCTGACTCTTTCTTTTGCATTATGTAAATAAACAAATTCATTTTCTATTTTTTATTGAATTATTTAACATTTTATTAACTTTCTTATTGTTTTCTATATTTTGGACATATTCTAGGCGTATCCTGATTGGAAGACCTAGGTTTGTTGACCCGGGCCAATTTCTCATTCGTGCCTCCCTTCCCCCGCTAACCCTGCATTGATGTTACTTCGTCCTATTTTCCCTCGTGCCTCACACGCTAATTGACCACGATTCCTTCTCCTATTCTCTCGCTCATTCAATCCTCTCACTCACTAGCCCCTCATCTCCACCAATTATTCCATGAGATGCACCTATTTTGAATATCAAAATTCATTAGAGCCACACCTATAAATACAAGACCTCCATCTCTAGTGACCAATTAATCTGACCTTAGCCCAAATTTTTGCCCGCGATCGATTCTTGGAGATTGTTGCAGTGACAGAGCTGTTGCTCTTTGATTTGGAGTGTGAGATTTTGAGCGAAGGATGTGATTCACCTACGCCGCTGTGAGCTCTGCCGCACGTCTCCACCTCTCCACCACATCGCCAATCGAGGCGTTTCTTTTCCCCTTTCTTTCCGTAGGTAACGTAGGTATCTCTTCTTTGATTCATTCTTTCTTTTTCGCTATAATTTCGTCATAATCTCATAGATCGGATTTACATCCTACACCTCTAATCTACATGATCAAAGGAGATCCGACCATAGTTGAACCTATCCGACCATTCCAAAATGTTCATCCAACATTTCTCCGTCTCTCACACCCTCTATCCATTTCCAGATCCTTGCAGATTAGGAGTCAGTCATCTCTCTGACCACCTATGACAGAGACCTCAATCAGTCCACATTTCACACGTTCTTGGCCCAATTTATTGGCCGGAGGATACTCCGAGCACGAGCCTTTCTTTGCAGGTCAAAGGAGCTCTAGGGAAAGTGTAGAGAGTAAAAATTCGATATGACGTTAGTTCCTGGAGTAGAATCTTTTATTACCTTCTAGATCTATCATCTGGTAGTTTGACAACGATCCAAGGTGCAAAATAGAAGCGGAGTCCGAGGAGATTCGATTTGAATTTTGAGGTAGTTCAAGCTGAGACAAGTGAGATCTAGCTAGATGAAGTTTGTAATAGTTCGCCTACTTCCCAGTTCATCCAGGGTGTCTCCCGACCGCACGATGAAGAATTACACTCCAGATTAGATCTGATTGTTCAAAAAACACCAAAGATTGACCGTGGATGCCATCTTCTAGATCTAATTATGGCCATACAAGTGTGCTTAATACAAATCCATCTGATAAGTTCTGCAGCGAATCTGAATTGTACTGATCACTTAAATGGTATATTTGCACCAACATCCTCTGTCTTTATTTTATTCACAAATAAGTCTATGTGTGGACACGTGTCATTCTGTCTTAATTTGAACATTTGCATTTTATGCCTTGGTAATTATTTTATTTACAAATGAGTTCAGTTTGAATTGCACACGTGCCTAGCATGCGCTTTGTAGGGTAAATTACGATAGAACGTTTAGTCTTCTCTGTTACTATTTATACCTCAAAAATATTCTATTTACATTTAAGTCCAATCCAGTGGGCACACGTGCCTTGGTGCATGACTCTTTGGGAAATTTACATCAGTTAACCCCATAGTTTTCTTATTTGTTATTATTTAGTCTGTAAATATTATTTCTTCTCTTATTAGTCCATCTGCATCTGCATATTTATTTCGTGTTCTTAAAATCAAGGCAAGAATAAAAAGACGTGTTTAAAAATTCCACAAAAAATCATACATTTCTTATTAAATTCATCTTTAATCAATAATTTTTATTTCAAATTTTCTTTATTTTTGTTACTTATTAAAATTAAAAAACTCATAAAAATGTTCTATTGGCATTAAAAGTTCAAAAAAATTAAAAAAACCTTTTCAAAAATTCTAAAAAAAATCATGTTTGCGTAATTTGTTTTGTTTTGATTTCTTTCCAATTTTCTTATTTGTATCATCTATAAAAATAATAAAAATTATAAAAACTTCAAAAATATAAAAATTCATAAAAAAATCCTTTGAAAATTCAAAGAATTCATAAAATGGCTATATGAAAATACAAAAATTATCTTTCATGCTGTGTATATTTCGTTCCTTTTTGATCTCATTTGTTATTTTAAAAATACAAAAATATATGCATTGCATTTTATTTCCATTATTCACTATTTTTCAATTATTTTAAAATCAAGAAAAAATGGAAAATTCTATAAAATCCAACCATCAAAAAATGTTTTAAAACCCAAAAATAATTTTTACCTAATTTTTTATGCATATTTGCTAAAGATAAAAATTCCAAAAAGGGTGCAGTAACTTATTTTTTATTTTCTTTTAATATTCCATTTCTTGAAAATAAAAAAATATATCTTTTGCAAGATTTAAAATAAAAAAGAATGAAAGCTGAAAACCTAAAAATAAAATATAAAATAAAAATAAACAAAATAATACAAAATTCTAAAACACAAAATCCAAGCATAGTTTAACTTATGAATTCCTTTATTCTTTGCATTGATTTTTTTTCAATTATTAGAATAACCCTCAAGGTTTTTGTAGCCTCCTTGAGTTCGATCCTGTTAGTTGTACATGTAAATTAAAGAGTAATTTATCTCGCTACATTTTTTGTATTTGTTTTTGCTTGAGAATAAATAGTTTTTCTTCGATGCTTCTTTGGGTTATGACGACATGTTTTAATAATTCATCTAAATAGAAACCCATATATTTTCTACCAACACCTCTTCTTTTATAATATTTTGGGAGTCCATGGATCTCAATCCATGGAAAACACAAATACAGTGGTGGAGATTTATTTTTATTTCTTTCAATGGACATGATTTTGTTGTTAATATACACAACAATAATTAATTTACTTAGATTAATTATATCGAATAATAATAACTATAAAATAATTTTCATTAAATCAATTTACCTTGGAGAGGTAGGAAGGAGGCTAGCCTCCTTCCATAAGAAGAATGGATGACCACCAATTTCCATGAGGGGTTGTGGACGTCCACCCTCTCCATATAGAAGGGTGGCTCTGTCTTTCCTATTACATGGTATTTTGAATCCCACGAATATCTTCAAAATTTACAACATCATTTGTTGTAAAAATTCCACAAAAAAATAATTCATAATTATTTTGTGAAATATCAATCATGCCATTGGAAAACAGTGAATCACATTCACAGCCCAAAATAAAATGTAAATTAGATTTTTCAATTAAATGTCCCATGTGAATCCAATTCATGTCAACATTTAAATTGTAAATGTTATTTACCAATAGCTCTCTCTTATATATTATAAATCACATTTATACTACATATGATTAATGTGGATAGTGCTATCCACATTATTCATATCCATGATATTTAAAGCACATTTAATCATCTTGGATCTCTATTCTCATGTGTCCAATTGATATGAATCGTATTTACATTATTCACTTCTTCGATAATTAAATAACATTTAATTATCTTAGATAACTCTCCTCATATGGCCAAATAAATAATGTCCTTTATCAGATTTTTTAGGAGATGGCGGAGAGCTCTGCTGCTCTTTCTTTTTCACGTACTTTTTATAAGCATCCTGTTACCTCTCCTTCAGTACCTCACATGGCTATCAATGCTATGGCATCACAGGATGTAGATAGGGTGGACAGTGCATATATGACCATCATATGAAATCTCCTATCCAAAGTGGATATAGTAGAGGAACGATCCAAGGAGCATGAGAAGCTACAGGTGATCGAGCAGAGGACAAAGCGGTTGGATAAGCTAGACGATATTACAAAGCATCTCGAGCTTCTTATCAGTATTATTACTGTATGCTAGAGTGCGAGTGCTGCGACCGATACTCATGAGGAGACTTCTTCCACTTCAACACAACAGAGTACTAGAGCACAATCCATTGTTTAGCACGTGTACTACGTACATACCCCAGATCAGATACCGCAACACTCACCTTCATCATGCATTGTACCGTACCACCAGGAGCCTCTTTACATTCCTTATCAGTAGCCTCCACCTCCACCTCTCATTCAGGAGGTGAACAACAATTGGTTCGATCAAGAGTGCAACCAACCCCATCCGTCAGGGCATGGTCAGCTAGGTTCACAGCCTAGTCAGAGGCCCGCCCCACCATATGCAAGGAGGGAGACCACTTTCCCAGCACTAGTAGCTACAACCTCATTATCCATCTCCACCACACTTCTAGAATTTAAGACATGGATAGCAACAGATGTAGCCTACATATCCTTATCGTCCCTACTATCAGCAATGGTCTACACAGTTTTTGTACCCTCCTCCTCCTTATTATCAGTGAAGTATTCTGGGTACCAACAACCTCTGTATTACTAGTCTTAGTGACAACCCATAGTTGAGAATCCAGAGGCACCTTCAGTTATAAATGATTTGACTCAGAGGCTTGATGACCTAACCACCATGAAGACATTGATACCAGCCAAGGTCAAAGCCAATCCCAACAACGTCAGATGACCCACCCACCCTAGAGATAGGTATGGCCCTTGATTTTGCTTGTTTATATGATACCATTCGTCTCATGAGCGGTAGGAGATTGCAGCTGCCCATGAAGCAGTTGGGATTGGGAGATCTAGTCATTGAGAGAGCTACACCGACTTCATCATCTTCTTCACTAGTTGAGAAGAGATCTAGTGTAGCAGAGCCAGAGCATGGAGGACCATCATCACCTTCCACTTCTTCATCACCACCACCTTCACAATCATTATTCAGAATAATTGAAAAATATAATAAAGGAAGATGCATTATCGAGTCAGCCTTGAAGGAGAATATACCCATCGTGGGGTCTTCTTCTACACCAACAGACCAAGCAACTGATGAATCCATGATTCATTAACTTTTCTATCGCATTTTGTCTTAAAACCCTTAACAAATGCATGTAAATATTCATTAATTTCCATCTTTTAATAAATCCTCATTCATGTATAAATATTCACTTTTAACCATTAAAATCATGTAAATAAATAAAGAACCAGAAAAAAAATAAAGGCAGATTGAATATATGTAAATATATAAAATATGACTTAAAATATAAATATAACTGAAAGGTATATTTATAGCCTAACCCTCGAGACCAAGTCAGCATAGATTGGTCGACAAACCAAAAAGTAGGGGGAGATAAGGAAAGAAAACCTTAAAAATATATTAAGTTACACACCATACACCTTTCACTATTTATAAAAAAATATGACATTACAAAGATTTTTAATTAATTCATATGTACATATTTTTCACCAAACTCTTTTCCTAATTATTTCTAAAAATGTATATAAAAATATAAAAATAAGTTAAAAATATTATCCTATATATATGCCAAGAAACCCAGCCTGTAAATTGTCAAAATCTCAACTTCCGAACATCATAACTTCCTCATACAAACTCCAAATACACTCTACTCACCATTAAAGTTCATAAAATAATATTCTCTAATTAATAAAGGTGGTTTCATCGAATTCGGAGTCCGTTTGCAAAAAGTCGGTTTAAGGACAAAAAGATAACGGAGTTTCTGGGCTATTTATTTTATATAACACACATTATTTATAATTTTCTTAATTTTATAATTTCTAAATATTTTCATGATCTTGTAATTTAACCCTAATTTATTTCATAATTTTTTGGAATTTATTTTATATTTTAATAAAATCAAAAACACTAAATTATAGGTATAAATGAACAAGATAACTTATACCTCTATTTATTAAAATATGTAAATTAATTTATTAAAATATATAAAAATTCACACAAGTCTTATTTATTATTCTAATAATTAAGAAAATATAAAATTAATATTTATTTATTTATTAAATTAAAAATTCAAAACCTATTTATATATACATTTATATTAACATAATAATTATATTTTGAATAATATTTATTATTTATCAAAAGTATTTATTCCATAATTAAGATTATTTAATTATTTACATTTCTTGTATTTAAACTTATTTAAAATAACCTTAATTACTATTTATTATTGAATTTAGAAGTAATTAACAAGAACTGACCAACCAGGTGCTGACACTTGTCAGCACTTGGGTTATCTTCCTCAAGAAGCCGGTATTCCAGCTGCTCTGACTAGCCGACTTCACCTAATTATCCAGCTCACCTCTTCACTCCTCTAGGCGATCCAATCCCTTGATATTATTAAACTAACAACCTACTAATTCGCCCACCATTAGATTTCTCTTGGAGCCCACGCCATCTCTCTATTTAAAGCTCCAAAGTCTGTCATTCGCGGACTAACTCTCCAACTACCTGAAACCCAGTTCCAGTTGCCCAACCCCCTTCCTTCCAAGCCTTGCTCAGCCTTGTCCCAGTGGTGACAGACTCGACGACCAGCTCGCATGGAAGAAGGATCGTTAGAGGAGGTTCCAAGGAGGTTCGCCGCCTTGCATCGCCACCGTCGTGTGCGTGGAGCTCCGGCCAAGGTCGTCCGTCGAGCGACTTCGTCCAGGTAATATACCTCGAATTTTCCCAGACCTATCCCTATATCTTCTTGAATTTCTTTCTTGATAGCCGAGCCATGATTAGCATGGCTAATCGCATAGTTAGGAAGCCTAATCCATTAGGTTAGACTCTTAATTGATTTCCACCTTCAGATTGTTTTGAATCACATTCAAATTGCGCTTCATTTCTTCGTCCTTTTCACGCATTTCACATATTTCTTCTGGAAACTAAATTTTTCATCACTTTGCGATCTTGCAAAACTTAATCCCTTGGCCGATTCTTCGAATCGAGCACACACAACTATCATTTGCAGATCCATCTTCGGTCAGGAGCAACTCAACACCATCTGGAAGATTTCGATCATCAAGAAAGGCAACCTCAAAGAAGGGTTGCCATACGGTAACAACCTCCAGGATCTGTATATCGTCATCTTCATCGCGCCTCCGCCGTCGCCTCGAGTCGCCTCCAACCACCACCTACCGCAGGCGAGCTCGAGGGGTGGAGAAGCCACCCCTCTATCCCAGCCGGAGTGCCCAGATCACAACCATTCGTCGGAAATAAATCAGAGAAGAAGCGCCTTCACCAGCGAGTCCAACAACTGCAAGAACAGTTCAAACGCCCCCGGCGCACAGGTGTGCGACACGTGGCACTCGCAGAGCTGTTGATCAGCGCTTGAAAGATTCTAATCCTAGCCGTTAAAGCCGAACCGGTGGAGAAATTGCACCTTAAATCTAGAAGGTTTTAAGATGTTTAACCCCTCTCCTCAAGTTTCCAGAATTTGCATTTAGGTCCCTCCGCAGGGACCTAAATGTAAAAATTGTTATATTTATTTCAAAACAGTCCTTGTAAAGGACTTATCTGAAGAACATTTTAATAAATAAATCTTTTTGAAAAATATCCCTTTTTGAAAATTAAATAAAAATTGGAAAAGATTAAAATCAAATAAAAATAAAAATAAAAATAAAATAAAAATGGTTTCTTTTCCCTTTGATTAGTTAAAGAAGAGATAGAATAAAATTGCAAAAATTTCCTAAAAAAAATCAAAAGCTTCTGTTCTGCCTCCTTGAGTTCGACCTAGGCACACTCACTTGGATAAATAAGTAGTGTAGGTTTTCTACTGAAAACCGAATTTGTTTGATAGACTGAGGTCTTTTTGCGGCTTTTTCTACACCGACACCTTTATTATCTAAAAAAGTCGCGATCTGATTATTAGTCTTATCAAAATGCGCCGTTGGCGGGGAGGCATTAGAATATTTTGATTTTTTTCATTCTTTGTGATTTTACTTTTTTCTCTTCTTTTTCTTTCGTTTTTCATTGATTTTCGTACGGTTTTTCGTACGGCTTTTTCTTGATTTTCTTCTTGTTTTGTTTTCATAGTTTCTTTCGGCTTTTCTTACGATTTTCTCGGCTCTCTTCTCGATCAATTTCGTACGGCTTTTCGTACATCTAACTATTTTTGCAGGGCCTGTAGGATCAGCCGGCTTCTTTGGAAGCCGAATCAGTTGAAAGAGTAGAGGCCAGTTCCTTCTCTACGAATCGACTGTAGAGGGCAGATTTAGTTAGCATCATTTTTGTAAAAGAGAGAGAAAGGGAGAGAAGCTGTAATAGAAAATAAACAACCCCCCCATTTTTTTCGGGGTCTGATTCGCCGAATACCATGTATTCAGGGGATCAGAGCACCCACCGCGATTTTTCTCGCTTATCGGTTTTCCGCAACTTTTTAGATGCTTGCTTAGGTTTTTTTACTCTATCTGATTGTGCCTACGTAGTCAGTTTTAGGACTCGCAACCTAGGTGCATGATTTTAGGGTTTTTTAAAAAAAAGAAAAAAATCGGTAGACGTATGTTTGAAAAAACCCAAAAAAATTACAAAACCGCAAAATAAAATTGGGACTCCTAAACATATCTGACTTAAAAATCGTAAACCGATTCATTTGTTTTGGGAGAGTAACCCCCGCACAACTTCTCAGAGTGCGCGAGCGAGAGCCGACCCATAAGGTTTGAGCCCAAACCCCGTATTTCCCGCGAAATACTACGTAGTTCATACACCTGATCACTGTTCCTCAGTGGGTACTCTCGGGTAGCCGGAAACAGTCTGGGTGTACTTAGTAGAGTGGGAGGTTTAGAGGACACTGCGCAAGGCTCCGTCCTCAAGTAACACAGGTAGTCAGAAACAGTCCGTATTTACTCCCATACTGGCTGAGTGCGAGTGATCTTCTGTAAGGACTCGGGCCAATGTTTTGGAGAAACCATCGGACACCTATTGGCTCGCTCAGCCCGCGATAACCGCAATACTTGTTTGCTAATTACAACCCTAAAACCGACAAGATAAAAAGATCGAACTCTTACGATCTTCATCGGGTTGAGTTGGTGAACATGGGGTTTGCTTTATGTTTGCTTGCGGGGTGTGAGTTTCCGTGGCTTTCGCATTTATCCTTCTCATTTGAATCGTAAAACGTGCTCTCCCAATCAATCCTCTCGACATCAAAGATGACGTCTCGATGGCTTTTCTGCTCAGACTCCGTGAGCTTTCGACCATCCACCGTCGAGCGTACTTCTTCACAGGCTCGGGATGACCCTCTTCCTGAGCTGGTCCCATCATATCTCGAGGAGAGTCAGACCCAGACTCCCTTGCCTCCTGGCCAGACTATTGAGGCAGACTCTTGCCTCAATACATCATCTAGATCTCCAGCTTATTTTTCGTTGAGTTCTTACGAGAGCTTTTATTTCACAGACAATCAGATGGCTCGCGGCAAAGGACCAGCAGCAGACGAGAGGCCACCAAATGGGGAACATCAGGAAGGAAGACAAGATCCACCCGCAGATATTACTACAGGAATTCTCGATTCACTTCAGTAGATGAATCTACAGATTTGAGAACAGTTTAGAATTCATAATGAACTGCGGGCTAAAATAGCCGCGCTGAGAGCAGGGGCCGGGAACCAGTTACCGCCTGCGGTTCTCACGACTTTACGGGATGAGTATGACCTGGGCGCTAGAACGCTCCACCATTGGATTCGGCTACCGCCGAATCAAGGGCCATACAAACTAAAGCCGTCCTTCATCTCATTGCTTCCCAAGTTCTACGGGAATGCTACAGAGGAGCCGTTTACCTTTTTGCAACAATTTGAGATGATCTTTGATACAACTTGTTATCCAAGAGTTACGTAGGAGGCTGTACGCCTCAAGGCCTTTCCCTTTGCCTTAGCCGATAAGGCTCTTTACTGGCTGAGTCATCTGGGGAGGGAAATCTCTACATGGGACGATCTGAGGTCCACCTTCCTGTGAAAATATTTTCCTCTAGGAAGGATGAACATGATGAGGAGCCAGATCTCCAACTTCACGCAACTCCCCCACGAATCTTTCTACGAGGCATGGGATAGATTCAAGGACCTTACGGAGAGATGCCCACATCATGAGATCCTGATGAAGGTGCTCGTGCATAATTATTTTGGAGGACTCCAGCCAGACATACATGGGCTCATGAGTGCCGCATGTGGCTGCAACTACTTGAACAAAGATGCCGAGTCAGTCTGGGCCATCTTCGAAGGGATGGCCGAGAACTCAAGAGTCGTGGACTCTACTCGGGCATTTCCGAAAGCCCCGCAACCACCACATCACTACGATCATCATAAGGTGGCTAACATCTCAGACTCTGAATCCAACACCAACATAGGATATATTAGCGAGAAATTGACGTTGGTAGACGTGATTCAGAAGCAGGTCCAAGACCTACAACCGCTACGAGAGTTGGAGAAACTCTCATCTCTACCATAGCAGCTGAGTGATCTCTCGAAGAAGGTCTCTGATCTTCAGCTCCAGTACTAGCAGAGCCAGTCTTCTTCGAATGCACAACCAGCCCGGAAGATCGCACCCGCTCCACCCACCCGTCAGATCCACTACGTTCAGAGCGAGTCCGAGATTCTACAGATCGATTGGCATGAGGATCAGTCTCATGCCAATCCCGGCCAGATCACCAGCACCGCAGAGATGGAGGTGGAGCCGCAAGCCACTCTCGAGATCAACGGGATTTGGTATACTCCAATTCAGCAGCCGGGTATACCGAATCAGTAGCAGCAGCCGTACGGTCATCCACAACATGGATGTCCGAATTTTCAGCACCGTCAGACTTTCACGCCACAGCAGTCTCACCTGAATGTGTACCATCAGAGACCGCATTCATATCAGTACCTTGCTAATAATTCACAGAACTATCCTTATCAGTAGCCACAACAGTCTTCCTCCACACCTCAACGATGCTCCCAACCTTCCACCTCTCAGCATTACACGCCAAGGCAGGAGAGAGGAGCAAGCCAGGGCCACCACACCGAACCATAGATATATTCATAGGCCCAGGCACTCAACCAGATCATGGACATGCTATGTATGCTCCAGATTGCTCACAAAACTGAGATGGAGCAGGTTAACTGTCGTCTGGACGAGTTAACCGCACCGAAGACCACTCTTCCAGCCCAGCCTCAGATGAACCCGACCAACAAGACGAGGCATCCAGATCAGGTAGACACTACAGGTAAGATCTCGTTTCCTGAATTTTTATCTAACTTCATTCGTCTCAGGAGCGGTAGATCACTACAAGCAACTGCTGGAGTAGAGGAAAGGGTACCAGAGGAGCACGAGCAGATCCATGAGCAGCAAGAATCCAAAGCCGAGGAGGAGAAACAACAAGATGATGAGGACCACTCTGTAGATTCGAGAGACGGGAGCGATGCCAACACAACAGATATGGACACTAGCAAATCAGATGATGACATCATGCCAGATCAGGCAGAGAATCCCGAGAAAAACATTTCTTCCCCTGTCTTAGAGAGTTTTGTACATAATTCTGAGACTCTCAATGTAAAAGCTGATTCTGAAATAAATAAAAATTCTGATTTTCTGTCTTTTGATTTTGTTCCTTTTCTTGATGCTCTGTTTGGAAAAGGAAAGAAAAATACCAAAAAGAATCTTGTTTCTCTAGAGATCGAAAGATTATTTAAAGATCACATATTTCTGAAGATTCCACTTCATGATGCCTTGGATCATTTCTCTACGCTCAAGAATCAGTTGAGGAACAAATGTACTACGCGTAGGAAAAATAGATCACGAGTTGAGAAGCATATATTGACCAAGGCAACTTCGTGTGCGATTCGGAACAAGGTACCCAAGAAGAAGAAAGATTCGGGAGCTCACTATGTCACTTGTCAGATTGAAGATGTTGCATTCCATCGAACTCTATTAGATAATGGTTCTTCGATCAATTTACTTCCATCCTCTTTGCTTGATAAGCTCAAGCTAGGTCCTCTCTATAAATCACGAGCGATACTTCAGTTTGCAGGTCGATCTATAAAGAGACCTAGAGGTGTGCTGAGGAACATTATCGTGACCGTTCAGGGCTCACAGTTTCCCGTGGACTTTACGGTCCTAGACATGACATGCCCTACACAGTTACACCTTGCTCCAATCATTCTCGGGAGACCCTTTTTGCAGACTACAAGAGCACTCTTTGATTATGATGCTGGGAGAGTATCATTCCGCACAGACAATGGAGAGATACACATTGAGATGGAGAGAGGATGTAGTAGCCTAGATCAGTATTGTCATTTAATTCATATGACACCAGTCTTGCTGAAGATTGTCAGAACATAGATGAGACACAGTTTCCTGATCTTGAGAGCGTTTATTTTGATACCCACGATATCCTACACGAGGATAGGGTAGATCACCTAGTACCTGGTTCTTCAGATGATTGTTTAAATACAGAGACAGAGTTTATATCAGACTCAGATGAGCAGTCACCTGCAGTAGATATCTTAGTGCCGCATATTGAAAGTACACATATTACAACATAAGAGTCAATTGATTACATTGCACATATCATACAACCTATTCAGCGTAAAGAGTCGGATGGTGTAATGCTTACACATATAGACACCTTATGTAGTCCGACTCCAGAGACGCATATTTCAGAAAAGAGAGCTATGCCAAGTACAGAGTTCACTTACATAGGACGCTCTACTTTTTCAGCCAACGATCAGTATGCACATAAAAAGCAGAAAATTCAGTATGATACTGGCTGAAGTGATCTATTTTGTACAGGAATCATGATCATTCTTTTCTTTCACTTCATCCTGTACAAATCCTTTTGAGCCATTCGATTATGGAGATCCACAACGCTTGTACATTTTTCGTAGACCTCAATCTTCCCCATTTTTGATCATCTTCTATGCTTAGGATACCAGATCCTATGTATAGGGGGGGCCGATTGTCCGCTGATTCACGTTTTATTTTTTGTTCTGATTCTTTTATATAGCCTTTCTTTTTCACAGATTACTGGTCTCCGATTTTTGGATACACTCTTTTCTATACTTAGGATGCCTTATCCTAAGTATAGGGGGGACCTAGTAATTTCGATGATTTCGTATTCTTGTCCTTTTGAACTTTTGTTATTTATTCTTGTTCACTCAGTCATCCCATTTTTGCTCTCCCGTGACACTTACGATGACCTGATCGTAAGTATGGGGGGGGGGTTGACTGACTTGTACTCGATATTCTTTTTCACCCAGTTTTACTTTTCACGAGTTATGTCCTCCTTTTTCTCTTTTGATACTATGAGAACATAGCACAAGCTAAGTATAGGGGGGTGCGTATATATTGTATATATACTTTCGTCCATAACTTGTACTTTTATGTATTTTCTATATCTATAAAATCAATAAAAAGTGCGTAAGGGTTAATTTAAAATACATTTATATATTTATTTATTATTTATAAAATTCTTGTAAATAAGTAAAACATGTTTAAAAATTGTATTTAAAATCTGTAATTAAAATATTATTTAAAATTTGTATTTAAAATTTGTATAATACTTATTTAAAATCCTATTTATTAAAATATGTGTAAAAACCATTCAATCCTTGCAAATTTCCCTTGTAGATAAAATCTGTTAAATACATTAGATACTTAAACCAAATAAAATATATCTTGTAAAATTCTTGTATAAAAACTTGTTTATAAAAATCAAAAAATTCATAAAAAAATACAAAGTCCTAAAATTCATAAAAATTACAAAATCCTTAAAATCCATAAAATGAGTAAAATTCAGAAAATATACTTGACAAAAACATGGTTGCATTTGCATGCATTTTTCAGAATAAGTTTGATTTCTAGAACTAAGGACTGAGTCTAGTCTAAAGGATGGAGCTTGATTACGGCCTTTAACTCTCGTTGTAAGGAGCCTGGTTAGGATCTGGAATTTAGACTCTTCAGGTCTTGGGACTTAAAATCTTTGGGTTCCGTAAGACCATATTCGGGAAATCAATCCATATGTGCTTAAATAGACCATTTGGAGTCATCCGTACAACTCTACACAAGTGAACCAATCTTGAACACATGCATTCTGCACTTAGCTCGACTCGCATGGAGTTACGAAGGGCAGTACATCTTGGTAGTACGTTTCTATCCTTATCTTTGCGACATTGACATCTAAAGATGGCAGAGATTGGGGTGGCGATAGTTGCTTCGGATGAGGGAAGGATCTGCTGACACAATTTTTCTAAGAACTCAAAAAAGGGACGGAATAAAAAGATGCTATATCCGTCGAGGCACAAAAATATGAATGCAGTGCAAGCAAATTACAAAGTAAAAGCAAAGCTGGTTGAGCTTCTACCAAATAAGACCACAATGGTCCAAGCTTCTACCAAAAATGCCTGAACATCTTAGTGGAGACTCAGCTACACTGGTTGAGCTTCACAAGGGGATGCGTCTACACTGGTCGCACCCCACTTCTTTTTTCATTCTTCTACTTTCTCCCGATATTCGATTGTGGACATAGCAGAACCTGAACTCAGAAGGGAATACCTCCCTCCCCGAGGAATGAGTAGCGAGATGACGAAGCCATAGAAGTGTATAGCCGGGATGGACGGTTTCTTCGGTTCTCTAAGCAGGAAGAGCTAAATCAATTCACACACTGTAGAAGTTGACTTCAAGGATGATAGAGTTTGTGATATGAATAAGTGAGTCTGAACTAGCCGCTGAAGTGATCTTGAATAAGGATTTGTGGAACTTGAGGACTGCTGAGGATAAAAGCCTAATTCTAGTTAAGGTTCCGACAAAATGCTTATTTCAAGACCGATCGAGCTCTGTCCTTTGTCTATTCTCATGAATTGGTTTAGGAAATCAAATTCATTCTAACTTTCTTTCTTTTTCACTTACTTTTCAAATAAGTATTTGCTAAGGGACTAGCAAAGTTTAAGTATAGGGGGTTGATGAATCCATGATTCATTAACTTTTCTGTCACATTTTTGTCTTAAAACTCTTAACAAATGCATGTAAATATTCATTAATTCCCATCTTTTAATAAATCCTCATTCATGTATAAATATTCACTTTTAACCTTTAAAAACATGTAAATAAATAAAGAACCAGAAAAAGAACAAAGGCAGATTGAATATGTAAATATATACAATATGACTTAAAATATAAATATAACTGAAAGGTATATTTATAGCCTAACCCCCGAGACCAAGTCAGCATGGATTGGTCGACAAACCAAAAAGTAGGGGGAGATAAGGAAAGAAAACCGTAAAAATAAATTAAGTTACACACCATACACCATTCACTATTTATAAAATAAATATAAATTTTAAAGATTTTTAAGTAATTCATATGTACATATTTTTCACCAAACTCTTTTCCTAATTATTTCTAAAAATTTATATAAAAATATAAAAATAAGTTAAAAATATTACCCCGTATATATGACAAGAAACCCAGCCTGTAAATTGTCAAAATCTCAACTTCCAAACATCATAACTTCCTCATACGAACTCCAATTTCACTCTACTCACCTTTAAAGTTCATAAAATAATATTATCTAATTAATAAAGGTAGTTTCATCGAATTCGGAGTCCGTTTGCAAAAAGTCGATTTTGGGACCAAATGACAACAGCGTTTCTGGGCTATTTATTTTATATAACACAGATTATTTATAATTTTCTTAATTTTATAATTTCTAAATATTTTCATGATAATGTAATTTAACCCTAATTTATTTCATAATTTTTGGATTTTATTTATTATTTTAATAAAATAAAAAACACTAAATTATAGGTATAAAAGAACTAGATAACTTATACCTCTATTTATTAAACTATGTAAATTAATTTATTAAAATATATAAAAATTCACACAAGTCTTATTTATTATTCTAATAATTAAGAAAATATAAAATTAATATTTATTTATTTATTTATTAAATTAAAAATTCAAAACCTATTTATATATACATATTTATTAATATAATAATTATATTTTGAATAGTATTTATTATTTATCAATAGTATTTATTCCATAATTAAGATTATTTAATTATTTACATTTCTTGTATTTAAAATTATTTATAATAACCTTAATTACTATTTATTATTGAATTTAGAAGTAATTAACAAGAACTGGCCAACCAGTTGCTGACACTTGTCAGCACCTGGGTTATGTTCCCCTAGAAGCCGGTATTCCAGCTGCTCTGACCGACCGACTTCACCTAATTATCCAGCTCACCTCTTCACTACTCCAGGCGATCCAATCCGTTGATCTTATTAACCTAACAACCTACTAATTCGCCCACTATTAGATTTCTCCTGGAGCCCACGCCATCTCTCTATTTAAAGCTCCAAAGTCCGCCATTCGCGGACTAACTCTCCAACAACCTGAAAACCAGTTCCAGTTGCCCGACCCCCTTCCCTCCAAGCCTTGCTCAACCTCGTCCCAGTGGTGACAGCACTCGATGACCAGCTCGCGTGGAAGAAGGATCGTCAGAGGAGGTTCCGAGGTGGTTCGCCGCCTTGCATCGCCAACGTCGTGTGCGTGGAGCTCCGGCCAAGGTCGTCCGTCGAGCGACTTCGTCCAGGTAATACACATAGACTTTCCCCATACCTATCCCTCCATCTTCTTGAATTTCTTTCTCAATAGCCAAGCCATGATTATCATGGCTAATCGCATAGTTAGGAAGCCTAATCCATTAGGTTAGACGTTTAATCGATTTCCACCTTCAGATCGTTTTGAATCACATTCAAATCGCGCATCATTTTGTCGTCCTTTTCACGCATTTCACTTATTTCTTCTGGAAACTAAATTTTTCATCACTTTGCGATCTTGCAAAACTTATTCCCTTGGCCGATTCTTCGAATCGAGCATACACAACTATCATTTGCAGATCCGTCTTCGATCAGGAGCAACTCAACGCCATCTGGAAGCTTTCGATCATCAAGAAAGGCAACCTCAAAGAAGGGTTGCCAGACGGTAACAACCTCCAGGATCTGTAGACCGTCGTCTTCATCGTGCCTCCACCATCGCCTCGAGTCGCCTCCGACCACCACCTATCGCGGGCGAGCTAGAGGGGTGGAGAAGCCACCCCTTTGGCCCCGCCGGAGTGCCCAGATCACCGCCGTTCGTCGGAAATAAATCGGAGAAGAAGTGCCTTCACCAGGGAGTCCAACAACTGCAAGAACAGTTCAAACGCCCCAGGCGCACAGGTGTGCGACACGTGGCACTCGCAGAGTCGTTGATCAGCGCCTGAAAGCTTCTAATCCTAGCCGTCAAAGCCGAACCGGTGGAGAAATTGCACCTTAAATCTAGAAGGTTTTCAGAAGTTTAACCCCGCTCCTCATGTTTCCAAAATTTGCATTTAGGTCCCTCCGTAGGGACCTAAATGTAAAAATTGTTATTTTTATTTCAAAATAGTCCCTGTAAAGGACCTATCTGCAGAACATTTTAATAGTTTCTTTTGCGCTTATGCCCCTGGGTTGTAGGGGATCTTTGGACCACGTTTGACATTATTTCTTCTTGATTTCTTTAGGATAGTTATGCAACTACCCCAACTAGTTTGTATTAAATTTTCATATCTTTTTCTCGTGTTTTCGTCGTGTTTTGATTTTTCAAAAACCAACTTTGTCTTGATTTATTTTCTTGTGTAGTGCGAGCCCGTTGCTCGATTTCCACCTACTATAGAGTATCATCTACTTATTAATCACCTATTATATAATAAATAAATCTTTTTGAAAAATATCCCTTTTTGAAAATTAAATAAAAATTGGAAAAGATTAAAATCAAATAAAAAAATAAAAATAAAAATAACATAAAAATTATTTCTTTTCCCTTTGATTACTTAAAGAAGAGATAGAATAAAATTGCAAAAATTTCCTAAAAAAAATCAAAAGCTTCTATTCTGCCTCCTTGAGTTCGACCTAGACACACTCACCTGGATAAATAAGTAGTGTAGGTTTTCTACCGAAAACCGAATTTGTTTGATAGACTGAGGTCTTTTCGCAGCTTTTTCTACACCGACACCTTTATTCTCTAAAAAAGTCGCGATCGGATTTTTAGTCTTATCAACAACCTATCTAGTTTTTCCTTTTTTTTCTTCTACTCATGTATTGGATAACATTATAGAGACTGATTCTGGTTGTCCATACGTACACGATGATTCTGATTGAATAAGTGAAATGTGCAGTATGATGTTTCTTTTGATTCTGTTCCATTTCCTACAACTTTGAATAAAACTCAAAAAATCCAAAAATTAAAAACATCTCTATCTGATCTTGGAGCGGTAGAGGTACTTTAGTACATCATTTTAGAGATACCACTCCTTAAGGCCATTGAGTACATGTTCCTAGTTAACAAAGGAATGAAAGAAGCATGTACTCAAAAGCGCCAACCAAGGCAAAGCAGACAAAAGAAAATCGAAAAACAGATCTTTACCATGACCACGATTCATGCCAGTAGCAACCTCCCGCCTAAGGAGAAAGACAAGGGAGAACCTCACATACGTTGCCATATATTTGATCAAGAGTTTGATCATAATCTTCTCGATAATGGATCCTCCATTTCATGCCATACTCACTACTCACTGAGTTTGGGTTGGGACCTCTTAAATCCACCAAAATGATCCTTTAGTTTGCTTATAGATCGATTAAGAGGACGAGGGATATTCTTGGGGACGTTATCGTAACAGTGTAAGGAATGAGATTCCCAGTTGATTTTGTTGTTATGGATATGTATACCTCTGCACTGTTACTCCATACCCTAATCATACTTGGTTGGCCATTCATTTGAACGGCTGAAGCGGTAGTTTATTATGGTACTGGAGAGATAACCCTTCACTCTCTTGGTAACAAGGTTAAGATAGAAACGATCTCAGATCCGAAGCCATCACCGCCACCAGAAGTTGTAGATGAGAGAGAGAGAGAGATAGTTACAACAGATTCTGAGGACTATGATTTTCTTGCTGAGTTTCGAGAGATAGATCTTTTCACAGATTTTATGGACACTCAGGAGTTCCTTTCCCAGAAGGAGTTTTTGGAAAGTAGAGTAAACATTCACTCTTCAATTTATCATTCTGAGTTGTCAGCCGTTGGATTATATAAGCTATTTTCTAAAGATCATCTTGAGTTTTCGAAGGTACATTATGAGATTCCAAACATACATTCTTTTCCTGAGATCATTGATGAGACACCTCTTATTGAAATTTTTGAGATATTTATTAATGCGTTTAATGAGAATTTTGAACATACTAATGAGCCTTCCCAATCTGAGAAAAGATTATTCATTATAGACCTTTCAAAGATTTGACATGATGAGCCTACAATAGCCACAGTGGACAATTCATAGTGTACATATCATATATCTTCTACCAGTGCAGTTACAGAAGTTGTTACAGACCAAATTCAGACCCCACCCGAGCTTAAGGTTTTACCCTCAACATCGAAGTACGCCTTCCTTGTGGGTGCCCCCCAAATGTTTTTGATCATCACCAGTTTGCAGTTGACCGATGATCAGGAATCTCACTTGCTAGAGGTTCTCGAGAGAAACCGCAAGGCCATAGACTGGAATATTTCAAATCTGTGTGGGATTAGTCCATATTTGTGCTCATACCATACCTACTTAGATTATGACATCGAACCAACCTGTGAGTGTCAGCGTACTGGCTTTATCTGTCCCATTTCGGATTCCAAGTGGGTCAGCATGTCGTATGTGGTCCCAAAGAAATCTGGGATCACTATTGTGATGAATGACTATGGTGAGAAGATTCCGACCCGTGTACCTACTTCATGGTGTGTTTGTGTAGATTACTGATTCTTGAATTCAACCACAAAGAAAAATCACTTTCCAATACCCTTTATTGATGAGATTATTAAGAGGTTGGTAGGGAAGGAATTCTTTTGTTTCTTGGATGGGTGCTCGAGATATAACCAGATTGCAATCACTCTTGACGATCAGGAGAAAACTACTTTCACTTGTCTGTTTGGCACCTACACCTTTAGACAGATGCCCTCTGGATTGTGTAATGCCTACGTTACATTCCAAAGGTGTATGTTGGCCGTTTTTACCGATATGGTAGGTAGTTTCCTCGAGATCTTCTTGGACGATTTCTCAATCTATAGGGATAGTTTCAACTTATGTCTTAATCATTTAGATCGAGCACTTCAACATTATTGCGAGGTTATGGTAGGTATCGAGGTCTTTTTGGATGATTTCTCGATCTATAGGGATAGTTTTGACTTATGTCTTAATCATTTAGATCGAGCACTTCAACATTATTGCGAGGTAAACTTAGTGCTCTCATGGGAGAAGAGTTACTTTATGTTGACTAATGGAATTGTATTGGACCACTTCATCACAAAACTTGGTTTGGAGGTTGACCTGGCTAAGATTGATGTGTTCTCCAAGCTACGACCATTGTAGAATTGAAAGCAGTTGAGGTCATTCCTTGGTCATATTGGATTTTATAGACAGTTCATTAAGGACTTCAGGAAGATGGCCAAACCTTTAACTGAGATTCTATGCAAGGAGAGTGGGTTTAAAGTTGAGAGAAAGTCCACCTTTCATTTCACCAGATGAAAGACATGGTTACTAGATCTCCTGTCCTTCAACCACCTGATTGGTCTCTTCCCTTTGAGATCATGATGGACGTGTCATACTTTGTAGTTGGAGTTGTTTTATGGCAGAGAAGGGATGGGATACCGTCTGCCATACACTATTCTAGAAAGACTCTGGATGAAGCACATCATAATTATACAATCATAGCGAAGGAGATGTTAGCAGTGGTATTTGCTTTAGAGAAGTTCCATTCATACCCTCTTGGTTCACATGTCATTGTATACATAGATCACACTACCATACATTGATTCTAGCCTAGGTTGAAGCCAATACCAACAATTTTAGACACAAGGAGCAAGTAGCTCATATCCTACCAACCCCCGAGATAGGTATGGACCTTGATTTTACTTGTTTATCTGACGCCATTCATCTCAGGAGCGGTAGGAGATTACAACCACCGACATAATAGTTGGATTGGAGAGTGCTGCTGAGAGAGCATCACGACTTCATCATTTTCTTCACCAATTTCATAGTAGTCCAATGTAGCAGAACCAAATTTTAGAGTTTCATCATCTTCACGACTACCATCATCACCATCATTATGCAGAAAAGACTAAAAACAGAATAAAGAAAGATGTAGTGTTGAGTTAGCCATGAAGGACAACATACCAATTGTGGATTCTTCTTCTACACTGGCAGACCAAGTTGCCCATCCTGCTTTTCCATTTGTTCCTTCTATTCTAGTAGTGGATAACATTGTACAGACTGAATCTGGTTGCCCACATGTACATGATGACTCTATTTTGAATAAGAGAAATGAGCAGCATGATGTTTCTTCTGATTCTGTTACATTTCCTTCAGCATTGAATAACGCCAGAAAAATCCAAAAATTAAAAACAGTACTATCTGATCATGGAGTAGTAGATATCCATCAGATTATCTTTTGGAGATTCCACTCCTTAAGGCCATGGAGTACATGCCTACATTCAAAAAGGGAATGAAAGAAGCATGCCCTTAAAAGCATCAACTAAAGTAGGACATACGATGGAAAACAGAGAAGCACATCTTCACCGTGGCTACAGTTCTTGCCATTAGCAACTTCCCACCCAAAAAAGAAAGATAAGGGAGCACCTCACATCCGTTGACACATCTTTGATCAAGAATTTGATCGTACTCTTCTCGATAGCGGATCCTTCATTAAACTTATGCCATCCTCGCTACTCACTAAGTTTGGGTTGGGGCCTCATAGATCAACCATGATGATCCTTCAGTTTGCTGATAGATCGATCAAGAGGCCAAGAGGAATTTTAGAGGATGTTATTATAACGGTGCAAGGAATGAGATTCCCGGTTGATTTTATTGTTAGGGATATGGATACCTCTGCACCATTACTTCGTACCCCGACCATACTTGGTCAGCCATTCCTTAGAACGATTGGTTTCAAGATACAGATCTATTCTATGATTTCATGGACACCTAGGAGTTCCTTTATCATAAGGACCTTCTGGAAAGCACAGTCACCTTGAGCTCCCTTATTGATCATTTTGAGTCGTTTGCTGATAGACAATTTGAGATGTATTTTAAAGATCGTTCTGAGAAATTTGAGGTACATTTTAAGATTCATGAGACACATTCATTTTATGAGATTACTGATGAGATACCTACTATTGAGATTTCTGAGATACTTGTTGAGAATTATAAACATACTGATGAGCCATTCCTTCCTGAGTAGAGATCATTCGTTGCAGACCTATCTAAGATTTTACATGCTAGGACAACAGTAGCCATGATGGACAGTACATACAGTGCAGTCAGATACCTTCTACCAATACAGTTGCAGAAGTAATCATAGAGCCGATTCAGAATCCACCTGAGCTTAATGATTTGCCCTTAACGTTGAAGTATGCCTTCCTTATAGGTCCCCCACACATGATTCTGGTCATCCTCAGTTCACAGTTGACCGATGGGCAAGAATCTCATGTACTAGAGGTTGTTGAGAGAAACTACAAGGCCATTATATGGAATATTTCAGATCTTTGTGGTATTATTCTTGCTTTGTGCTCGTATCATATCTACTTATAGGATGACAACAAACCCTCCTATGAGTGTCAACGATGTCTAAATCCAAATCTCCAGGATGTTGGCATGAAAGAGATCAGGAAATGGTGTAATGCTAACTTTATTTATACCATCTCAAATTCCAAGTGGGTTAATCCCTACATATGTTCATGAAAATATCCGAGATTACTATCGTAAAGAATGAGGGTGGTGAGGAGATTCCAACCTATGTACCGACTTCATGTCATGTCTGCATATATTACTGGCGCATGAATTCAACTACCAAGAAAGAATACTTTTCACTACCCTTTATTGATCAGATTATTGAGAGATTGGCATGGAAGGAATTCTTTTGTTTCTTTGATGGGTACTCAGGGTATAACTAGGTTTCTATCACTCCTAAAGATCTGGAGAAAAGTACTTTTACTTGTCTGTTTGGCACATACGCCTTTAGGCGAACTTTTTGGATTGTGTAATGCCCCCGCTACATTCCAAAGGTTATGTTGGTTGTTTTTTATCGACATGGTGGGTAGTTTTCTAGAGGTCATCATGGATGATTTCTCGGTCTCTGAGGATAGCTTTGATACATGTCTTGCTTATTTAGATCGAGTACTTTAACATTGCTGCGAGATAAACTTAGTGCTCTTGTGGGGGAAGAGTAAATTTATGGTGACTAATGGGATTGTATTGGACCATATCATTTCCAAACATGGTATGAAGTTCGACTCAACTAAGATTGATGTGATCTCAAAGATAGAGCGACCTTAGAAATTGAAGCAGGTGAGGTAATTTCTGGGACACGTTGGATTCTATATGCAGTTCACTAAGGTCTTCAGCAAGATCGCTAGACCTTTGACTAAGCTTATGCAAGGAGAGTGAGTTTATTGTTGATGAGAAAGTACTCATTTCGTTTCATAATATGAAAGACATGGCTACTAGTGCCTCTTGTCCTACAACCACCGGATTGGTTTCTCTCCTTTGAGATCATGAAGGATGCGTCAGATTTTTTATTGGAGTTGTTTTATATCCTAGAAGGGATGGGATACTGTTTGCTATACAGTATGCTAGCAAGACCATGGATGAGGCACAACGTAATTACATAATCACAGATAAGCATATGATGGCAGTTGTGTTTTCATTAGTGAAGTTTAGATCTTACCACCTTGGTTCAGATGTTATTGTATACAGGGATTACAGTACCATATAGTACCCACATGCAAAGAACTATAGAGGAGGTGAACGACTTGAGTTTTTCCATTTTCATTCTGTTTCATCACATTTGTTGTTTCTTATACTTAGGAATCCTTTATGCTATGTATAGGGGGAATGATGTCATTCATTTTGTTTTCTTTCACATTTTTATTTTCTTCTATTCTCTCACTTGTCCTTCAACTTGTTAATATTCTTTTTCTAATCTTAGGGATCTTTTACCCTAAGTATAGGGAAGGACAAGTCGAGTCATTGAGTTTGTTCATTATTTTCCTTAGTTTTCCCCATTTGTACATTCTTCTATACTTATGATTACTTGATCCAAAGCATAAGGGGCTTTACCGACTTCAATTCTTTTCATCTATTATTTGAGTCGTTGTTGTAAATAATTCTATTCATTTTTCTATATCTAGCACGAGATATGTCTTCCTTTGTAGCTCTTTGATCACTATGAATACGTAGTTCGAGCTAATTATAGAGGGGTGTCGTACATATTGTACATGTAATTTAGCCATAACTCGTATTTTTATTAGAAATATGGCTATTACTTAAAATTTTTTTTAAAAATTATTAGTAAATTGATTTGTAATTTTTTTTTCAAAAATTATCTTGTAAAATATTCGCTAATACTTTTGAAAAATTATTTGTAATCTATTTGTGGAAATATTTGTAAACTTTTTTGTAAAATTATTTTTGTACAAATATTTTCAAAATTGTTTGGAAAATTGTTTTGTTTGTAAAATATTTGTAAATTAGCCTTTGTATCAAAACTATGTATACTGTACAAAATGTTTGTAAATTTTTTGAAAGCAAAATGTTTGCAAAAATGTGTTTGTAAAATTGTTCGTAAAATTATTTGTAAAATCTTTGAGAAACATCTTGCAAAAACTTTTGTAAAACTACTGAAACATTTTGTAAAATATTTTGAAAAATATTTGAAATTTTTATTGTAAATATTTTGAAAAGGATTGTAAAATTTATGTAAAATTATTTTGTGACATGGGAAATAGATTAATGGATACATATATTTTAGTAAAATACACGTTTATATAAAAACCTTAATCACTTGTCCTCATGTAAATAGAATTCTTTGTTATATATAAAATCCTTTTATAAAACTTGTATCTAAATTGTGAATGAAATACTCTTGTAAAATCCTGTATAAAATTTGTATAATCCTTGTATGTATACTAGTATATATTCTTTTCAAATACGTTCAATCTACCAACCCTTTTCTTCCTTAAAAAAGTGTTTAAAATCCATAAAAATTTACAAAATCTTTGAAAAATTTTCAAAAAAGATTGTTCTTTTACTTTCTTTTTTCTAAAAAATTGTTTTGTATATATTTCTTGCATTTGCATGTGATTTTTACAAAATGGTATTGACATTTTAACTAGTCTAGAATAAAATCGAAGAATGGATATTGATTAGACCTTAATCCACTTTATTTCAGAGGAACCTTATAGGAAATGGAATTGATATTCTTTAGGTCTATAGACTTAATTCTTTGGGAACCATAATTATTAGTTCACTATCATCTTGACTGCCTAAGTAGAATACTTCAGAGAACACACATGATACATGTTGATAATGACCTAGCTTGCACACCTTCACTTACACTTTGCTCACCTCAGTTGAAGTGGTTAAGGGATAGATTTAACTGCATGAGACACAAGCCAATGGAAAGATCAGAAGTCACACATTTGTGGCCATGGTACCTCAACCCGGTCCAGCTGTGACAAGGTCTAATGACGGAATGTTGTGGGTTGCAATAAATCTTCAAAAGAGGGATAGTCTACTAGCTCAAGAGGTAAACTCCTTATGTACATGTTACACCTTTGTATGTATTCAAAAAATACAAAATCAAAAACTCTAAAAATTTGGATAGGCCTATATGAAAATAAAATGCCTCCCGGAGTATGTATATAGATGTATAGTCAATAAGCAATCTTGAGCTTCAAAGTCATATATTTGTAAGCCTGCAGCCGGACGACTTGGCTACACTGGCTAGGCATCCTA
The DNA here is from genome assembly GCA_037367405.1 of Ottelia alismoides. NCBI lineage: Eukaryota > Viridiplantae > Streptophyta > Magnoliopsida > Alismatales > Hydrocharitaceae > Ottelia > Ottelia alismoides. Next base: position 204,181 of record JAZKJV010009071.1, on the reverse strand, counting down.
GGATAGGTAGCTACACGGGTTACCATTCATTCTTTTCTCCACCTCTTCTTATTGAGTTGGTTGCACCTAAACTTAGAAGGGAATACCCCGCTTCTTGAGGAAAGAGTTATTGGATTGGGGAATTAGGGTCGCAATTTGGAGAAGATTAACTTTTACTGCTTTAGCCGAGGAGAGCTACATATCACTTACACTATACAAGAATGATTCATAGTCATTAAGTTTTACGTATGAGTTAACTTATTCTGACCTGGCTATTGAGGAGACTTGAGCAGCATTGTGTAGTTTCTCGTGGTTGTTGAGTGTCAAGTCTATTTCCACTAAGGTTCCACCCAAACTAATAATCCAAAGGTCTGACTGAACTCCAGACTTTGATTTTATGAAGATAAGATTAATACTAAATATTTTTCTAAGTTCTTTATTTTTGCTTTATTCTTTTTCCTTTTCTTTTCATCACTTATTCTTCAAATAAGTGTTTGATTATAGACTAGCAAAGGTAAAGCATAAGGGGGTGTTGAATATGCATTTCATCATCTTTATTAATTTTTTTAGCTTAAAATCCATTATAAAACACATGTAAATATCAATAAATTGTTCTTTTATAATCATAATTCTTGTGTAAATATTGTATATTTTCACTATTTTAACCTAAAATAAAAAAATAAAGAAATAAAGGAAAAATGAAGAATCAAAGAATATATATATGTAGTAGATATATGCTGACTCTGACCCTGAGAGAATGTCAAATATTGACCTGATTGACAAGACATAAAGTATGGGGAGTTAAGGCATAAAAATCAAAAATACAGATCCCACCTGTGTACATTCACCACTTGTATATTACCGTATATAATACACATTCTCTTCATTAATTTATTTATACCCAAATTCAACACAGACAAAATTGCTTTCTTCTTGAAATTTTTACATAAAATATGTTCTAAATAATTAAAATAATTACAAGAATAGTTAGTATACATTGCGTGAAGTACAACACTCTAAAAAAGTCGCAAATCTCAACTGGTCAGATCAATATCTTCTCCACCAAAACTCAAAATTAATCAAACTCACTTTCATTGTACTCCAAATTAAATAATCTTTAAAATGTAGATGGTTTAATAAAAATCAAAGTTAAGATGTGAAATGTTGCTTTTTTGGGTATTATTGTATATTATATCCATGTATAATACTTGTATATAATTTGTATACTTATTTTTTGTATTTTTTATATAATTTGTACTTTTATTAGCTGTAAATACTATACTTGACTTATATAAAATTCAAATAAAAATTATAAAATAAAAAAAAAATCATGTGCGTATTGTATATATACCACTATATATATATTGTAAATATATCTATATATTTAACATAATAAATTAATTCATTAAAATCTAACAAAAATATCATTAAAATTCCTGTAAATTAATAAAATATGAAATTATGTATATATTTGTAAAATTAATAAATTAAAAATCAGGGTGGTATAAATAACACTTTTTATTTATTTATGCCCATGTATATAGCTTATTTAATTAATTAAAAATCAGCATAATTAGTTAATAAATTTACTAACATTATGTATTTACATTATTTTTTAATTTTTTCTCTTTTATTTTATTTTTTTCTCGTTTTCTTCCTTTTTTGCCGTTTTCCCTATTTTGTCCTATCCTCTACGCCTTCCCATTGGATTGACTCAGGTCTGTTAACCCGGGTCAACTCCCCAATCACCTAGTTTTTTCAACTCTTCGCTCATGGGCCATTACTTCTTCGAAATTTCCCAAACGTTCTGGTCATCAATAATCCTTGCCTTCTTCTCCAATATTCCATCCCAATCAACTACCTCCATCGCCGTCACAGCTAATCTATCAATTTTGCCTTGATCTGTGCATAAATTTGGTTGGACACTATTCCTATTTATACTTCCAGATCACCACATGATGTCATTTGATCCAGTTTTGGCCTCACTTCTCCCCGAGATTGATGTATGGAGGTAGATTAAGGTGAGAACTTGAGTTCCCACGATCAGGAGTGTGAGACAAAGGTTAGATTCGTGATCCAATAAACTCGTCAGACTTTTTGCTTCTCTGCTATCCACAGTAGATCGAGGTGCTTTCTCTTCGCCATCCACAATAAGTAGCTATATGTTTAATCCCTTTGGATTTTAGCATTTAAATTTTGCTTTTGATTCTTTATTTATTAAAATCAGATTCTTCATCATTTTCCTTCGATCTGCAAGATCAGAGGTTTTTTGGTCACTAGTGTTCTAATCCGATCTATCAACCATGTTAATTAATCTCAACCTTCTCCATCTTTTTCACATATGACCCCCTTCAGATCTTCAAGGATCTGGAGACCCGATCTCCATCTAGCCACCCTCACCTGATATCCCCACCTCATCACTTTTCCATTCTTTATTGCATAATAATTAGGCTGGAATGTTCACTCCGAGCATCAGAAACATTACACGTCCCTAGAGAGAAAGAGGGACCAAAGCAACGAGCAAGATCTGGATGTTCACTTTGAGTAGTAGACCATCATACCTCCGGATCCATAACTGAGTAGATCTGTGCATATCTGAACCTTCAGTTTGGTTGAGAAACCTTGCGAGAAGCTACAACCACCTTCAGGAGTCGATTAGACCATGAAGCAAGTGAGATCAACTCCATTGAATGTCGTCGGCGATCGCCTTCAAACCACTTCTTCCGACCGGCTTCATCATCGTCGGATAAAGAACACGAGTTCCAGACATCATCAAGATCGTTAATAAAGCCTCAAAATCCAGTCGTTGATCTCTCTCCAGATTTGATCTGATCCATCCACGCGAGCCTCAATTGTAGATGTTCGATCAAAGAGTCAATGTAATCCAACCATCAACTTAGACACATGGATTAACGGGTAAAAATTGCACTTCAACCCTGTTGTGTTTCTATTTTGCAAATAAGTTCCAGAGTGACATGTATCTTCTTTTTGTTCATTGAACATTTGCATTATTTTCCTACTATTTACTTTAATTGTAATCCAATCCATTTTTAATTGCAGAGCACGCTATGCACGTGCCTTTTGTGGAAATCGCAACAAAATCCCCGTTGTTTTTATTATCACTAGGCTCTTGAAAATAAAATATTGACTTTTTGTCCAATGTAATGCATCTCACTTGTGCTGGCATGCATATTTTAAAAAAATTGCATAAAGGGACCTCACATTTATTTTTTAGTTATTCGTTTAGTCCATAAAGTATCTTTCTTAGCATTTTGTACATGCACATTGTTGCTTGTGCTTTTCTGGGGTTTTAATTATTTGAATTATGAACAAGTCGTTACAACCCAATCAAGCGTTAGTAGACAAACAAATTTTTCCTTCTCTCGCTGCAAAATAATTATAGAAAATAATGCGGAGCAAGAGAAATGTTTTTGCTACTTATTTACCTGTATGGTAGACATGATAGAACTCAGGGAGGCTACAATTCTCGAGGATTATTCAAATAATCGATGGAAAATCAATTAAGAGAAGAATATGAATCTCAAAGGCAAACTATCTTTGATTTTTGTGGATTTTTTTCTCTTTTTACTTTTTTATTTTTTTATATCTATTTTTTATTTTCTGATTTTTAAAATTTTAGTGATTTTAATTTTGCATATTTTTAATTTCAAATAAAGAAGAATATGCACAAGATAAGAAAGACACACACCAAACTCTTTTTGTATTTTTCAATTATATCAACAATGATCAGAAAAATCCAAAGAAAATATTTTTGGGTTTTACATACGTTGAATTTTTTTTGGGATTTTTTTTAGAGTTTTCAATTTTTTTTATTTTTCTAAAAATCAACAGTGACAAAAATGAGAAATAGTGCACAACCTATAGTAATTTACAACTTAAAAATATTTTAAAGGACCAAAACTACTGGCATTTATTTTTATGATGAAATATATGCAAATAAATACAAACAGGAACTAAAATCATGATTTTTGAATTTTTGTAGAAATTTCTGTGAATTTTATAAAATTTTTAGTGTTTTTTATTTTTTTGGGTTTTGAAAGGAATTAATGCGTCACATTTGGATAGAAATTAAAAGACAGTAAAATACAACTACAATATTTTTTTTGGGAATTTTTAGGCACGTTTTCGAATTTTTATGAAATTTTGAAATTCATGAAAAGGAAAAGATATTGTTTTTGATTTTTTAATAATAAGAAATGAAATCAAAATGCAATTGAAAATTTATGCTAAAAAGTTACACTTGTTAGAAGCATAACATGATTTTTGGGAATTTCATTGACCAAGGAAAACATTTGTTTCAATAAAAAAAGAGCAAAATAAAATTCTGGAAGTTAGGGACTAAACTACAAATATTCCAATTTTGTGCATCAATATATAACCAGAAATAAATATGCAGGAAAATCCGCAATTTACCCAGTTAACGTGCCAAGCACATGACTTGAATGATGGAAGGGGCTTCTGCGTAATATGCAAGAGTGGCAGGGGCTATACTACAACTTTTTCAAATTTTTTTAAATTCCAAAACCCCGACCAAGGGTATCATTGTTTGCTTTGTTTCTTCAATCAAAAGCCAAAGCAAGAGGTCACGGGCTACACATTGTCGCCCCTTGCTTTCTCCTCCGATCGAGGGTGGTCGGCAGATCTGGAGGGAGGAGGCAGCGGGCGTCGGATGAGGCCGGAGGAGTGGGATGTGGGGATCATGCAAAGCATGGAGGATGCACGTGGACGTGGTGTTCTTCAGGAGGAGAGGTAGCGGGTAACAGATGGGGCCGGAGGAGCGTGATGCGGGGCTCGCGCACAGGGCGCGTGGTGGAGGACTTCTGATCGACGACGACACAACACTGGAGTTCCAGTGTGGTGGCGCTGGTGTTGCAGCTCTTCTCGCTCGGTAGAGGAGGGGCATGCACACGTCCATGGAGTTCATCAGATGGAGGAGGCGCGGGCATGCGGCTGCGGGACGCAGTCGACATTGGAGGCTTACTAGCGGTGGTGCCACTCGTGGTTCCTACAACGCTATTATTGATTTTTTTTATTTTTTTGTTTTGTTTTATTTTTTTCTTTGTAAATGTAAACATGGAAAAAAACTTTTTTTTATTCAGTTTTTTAAACAGGAACTATAAATAACCCTTTTTATTTTTATTTTTTTAACCTGCAAAATAAATGTTACAAGAAAACATATATTTTTTTATTTTTATTTTTTTAAAATTTTATTTATCGACAAATTAGGAAATGAGCATGATGAGTCGATCTAAAAATCAAAACGGAATGCATGAGCAAAGATCAACAAAAAAATGAGGGATGGATCCGAATCTCCGGCCATCGTACGTGGTCGGAGTTGAGAGATCATGCGAGGTAGAAAAGAATGTAATAGTATCAAGAAAATTGGATGAAAAATGGGGATCGAATATGAATAAAAATCGTAATGGAATCTACGATATAGATAAAAACTTGACGATAAAATAAAGAGGCAAAAAATTAAACTAAGGTTAATCTAGATGAAAAAATGAGAAGAAAATGATGGATCTCACCTTAGGAGCGGAAAAGACCTTAATCACCTCAACGAAGGCTGACACGCTGTCACCGGACGGCTCGAAAGAGTGAAATGAAAGGATATACAAAAGGAGTGGATGTACAAAGGTCAAGAAGGTCAAAAACAAAGCTTCTTACAAGACCGCTGAGGAATGGATCTGACAAGGTGTAGTTCGATATTGGGGTTAGCATTAGATATGAACTGATCAGGATCGACCAAGAATGTATCCTCAGCAATGTCAGAGTGTGTAGGCCTAAACCGATCAATGGAAGTAGTATGGTCATGTCCAGCCTGGGAAGTCTCGCAAATATCAAAGTAAAAAGGCTCAAATTCATTATCCGAAAAAGTAAGATCCATTCCATCTTGGCTCGCCTCTATTGGATCATCATCTTTATCAAAAGGCCCAATTCCTTTATAAAAGAAATCAAATCAAATTTGGCCTGATCAAACTTGTCTAAATCAGGGTGAATAGGAACGAACTCATCAATGAAAGTAATCAAATCATGTCTGCCTTGTCTAGTCTTAGAGTCTACATTCCGCTCTAGGGTGTCTATAGTGTAAATCTCACGGATGTCATCAATGCATCTCCAAATACCAGAAGGGGGAACTCCAAGGTCTATGCTTTCTGAGTCTTCCTCCTTACAGAGGAATTCTCGGGTCTCAGTATCATCCATCATATAACAAGAATCTCTGATATTATCATCGAGTTCAAATTCCTTGGGGTTGGCTAACACGGGCGGGCTCTCATGGGATGCAAGTCTCTGGTCAGAAATGGGTGTAGTGATCAACACATCGTTCCCTACATCAGAACAGAAGCAAATCTCTCCTGAACCATAATCAATAATGGATCCTGTAAGTGAGAGGAAAGGTCGTCCCAGGATGATTGGTGGGTGCTCCACAGGGGTGGAGGTCTCCATGGGCAATACGACAAAATCAAAAGTGAAGTTCATTCCCAGAATCATAATGACAGCGTTTTCTAGAATACTCTTTTGCCTCTTAATAGATCCATCAGCAAATTGAACTATCATCCTGGTTTTCTTGAGAGACCCGAGATGGAGAGACTGTACTATAGAGAAGGGTATTGTATTGATTGAAGAACTGTCGTCAAGGAGAGTGTTATCACAAGAATAATTAGATATGGAGCAACTCACAAGAGGTGTGGCAATGTTTCCTTTCCTAAAATACGAACGGTGGGAGATGGCGTATGCAGTGGCCATGGACAAGATGTGACGCTCAGATCTTCTCCTCTGCTTTCTCTTCTTGTGTTGAGGAGTAGATAAATCTATCATGACATGTTGAAGTGGGGCTTTTATTATCTCATGAAGGGTGGCTACCACTTCAGGTTCAGTCAATATTTTTTTGAATTTTTGGACCTCCTCCATAAAGGGGAGGAGATCAGAATCATCATACACAAAAGGATTTCCAAGAGCAGTCTGTATAATGGAATCCTCGGGGTCAAAGCCGGGACATGTGGTGGATGACTGTGTGGGAAATTGGTTTGGCATGGGTGCCCTCTCCTCACAAAATGAAACAATAATGTGTCTCCGGAATCTTCTTGGATTTTTATAATTTTCTCATTTTTTTTGTATTTTGGGTGATTGTAAGCTCTCATGATTATCCTCAAGTGAATCCATATCCTCAAACAGTGGGGCAACGTTCTGGCTCTCATTTATGATAAGTAGTTTGCTAATCCTCGAATTCATATGCTCCATCATCTGGTTCAGTGTCTCAAGTGTGGAAATCATGAAAGGTGACTCCAAATACTAGGATAAGGTGGGTTGAATGAAGGTGGGTGAGAATAAGAGTCTGTCTCCTAAAAATAATGGGTTAGGTGGATATGTACAAAAATCAAGAGGAAAGTCCTCCTAGAAAAAAGGAAGGTGGATCATCTAGAGAGTGCGAGAAGTCCGTGAAGATCGGATTAAAATAACTCCAGTCGGCCATCTCTGAAATAAAAGACGGGATCAGGAGAGCACGAGGAACAAGTTAAAAGATATGGAGAAAAAGGCGCAAATGCACAGAAGGATCGAGTATGCATACAAGCAATCAAACACAATACAAACCCACAGTTTACCAACTCAACTCAATGTGAAGACCGTGAAGGTTCAGTCAATTATCTTGTCAATTTTAGAGTTTGGTGAGAATATAATCTATCAGAGCAGTTAGAGCGAGCTTTTAGGAACCTAATGCTCTCAGGAGATTGGCCTAATCCCAAAGTTAGATCTCTCCTAGCTAGTATGAATTGCGGACTATTTACCGGCTACCCGATCAATTCAATCTGTTAAGGATGTCACGAACCGCTTTACCGTTATCGGAGATATCCTCACTGGAGAATGACTAACCCAAGATTGTAGTCTAAAAAGAGTTTGAGTGTTATTCTATACCAGTGTGCGAGTCTCTCTCTCGCTACATACAAACCAAATAATGAGGGGGTTATTCTCCCCAAAATAATGATTTTTCCTTATGTTCATTTTAGAGTCGTGTTTTCTTTAGCAGTCCCGTATTTTAGGCTGTTATCACTTCGTTAAAATATTTTGAAAGAATCGCCTACCGAGTGCCCAAATTCCTTTTTAACTTATGTGAGTGAAAACAAGGAAGGAGATCAGAAATGCCAATACGTGATTAAAAACAATGATGCATACAGGGGTTAGAGATGTGTACCTTATCGCAAAAAGTCTACATGCAAGTGATCCGCGCAGAATTGAAATACAGAAAAAAACTAACCTATACGCAAATGCAAGTGAACCGTCCTAGATGATAGCTTCTATTAACATGCAAGAACAAGTTAATTTGACTAGGTCCAAATTATGCTCTACTTTATAAGTACATAAATTCTTGTTTAGGGTGTTTGGACCTAATTAATTACCTGACTCAAGCAAGTTAATTAAAGCAATCAATAGGTAGCTCATGAAATCCGTGTGAAACAAAGAAAAATAAGGCGATGAAAGCAAAACCGGTGAGGTCCCTCAAGTGCACTAGTACTTGGCGAAATAGACCCCACAACAAATGAATGTCCGTTTACAATGGTTCAAATGCGAGAAAAAATTAATAAAAAAGTCTTTTTATGTCTCCTTCAATTCTTCTTCTCCTCCTCTGACACTATCCTGTGACTCGATGAAGAATCAATCCACCTCCGCATCGCTTGGATGCTTTGGCTCTCCTAAGATTGCCTCATTCGCTCTGCGGGCTCTAACAAGAAAAAGAAAATAGAGAATGTGAAAGAAACATAGTTATCAAATATAAGCACAAATAATGAAATGAATGCAGTCGATAAGAACAATGGAGTGAATGGCAAAATGTAAACATATATTTACAACCACGAATAGTAGGTCAAAAGAGAAACCTAACTACCCTCTCCATGCCTCCCTGGCAACGACGCCATTTTGTTGCTCGTGCTTTTCCGGGGTTTTAATTATTTGAATTATGAACAAGTCGTTACAACCCAAGAAAGCATCAACAGACAAACAAATTTTTTTCTTCTCTTGCTGCAAAATAATTACAGAAAATAATGTGGAGCAAGAGAATTGTTTTTGCTACTTATTTACTTGTACAGCGGACATGATCGAACTCAAGGAGGCTATAATTCCCGAGAGTTATTCAAATAATTGACGGAAAATCAATTAAGAGAAAAATTGGAATCTCAAGGGCAAACTATTCTTGGTTTTTATGGATTTTTTCTCTTTTTACATTTTTTATTTTTTTATTTCTAGTTTTTTTATTTTCTGATTTTCAAATTTTTAGTGATTTTAATTTTGCAATTTTTAAATTTCAAATAAAGAACAATATGTACAAGATAAGAAAGATGCACACCAGCCTCTGTATTTTTCAATTATATCAACAATGATCAGAAAAATTCAGAGAAAATATTTTTGGATTTTACATATTGTAAATATTTTTGGGAATTTTTTAGAGTTTTTAGATGTTTTTATATTTTTCAAAAAAACAAACAGTGATTAAAATGACAAACAGTGCACAACCTGGAGTAATTTGCAACTTAAAAATATTTTAATGCCCAAAACTCCTAGTAATTATTTTTATGATAAAATATATGCAAATATCTACAACAGGATCTGAAATAACAATTTTTGGATTTTTGTAGAATTTTCTGTGATTTTTATTAGATTTTTATTGTTTTTTTAATGTTTTTGGGTTTTGAAAATAATTAATGCGTCAATTTGGTTAGAAACTAGAAGACAATGAAATACACATATAAAATTTTTTGGGAATTTTTAGGCAAGTTTTTGAATTTCTATGAATTTTTTAAAATTCAGTAAAATAAGAAGACATTGTTTTTTTATTTTTTAATAATAAGAAATGAAATCAAATTGCAATTAAAAATTTATGCTAAAAAGATACACACGTTAGAAGCATAGCTTGATTTTTGATAATTTTATTGACCAAAGAAGACATTTATTTCAAAAAAAATGAAAAATCGAAGTCTAGAAGTTAGGGACTAAACTACAAATATTCAAAGTTTGTGCATGACTAAATAACCAGAAATAAATATGCAGGAAAATCTATAATTTACCTAGTAAACGTGCCAAGCACGTGACTTGAATGCTAGAAGGGGCTTCTACGTAATATGCAAGAGTGGCGGGGGCAATACTGCAGCTTTTTCTATTTCTTTATATTAAAAGACCCCCACCTAGGGTTTTGTTGTTTGCTTCATTTCTTCAATCAAAAGCCAAAGCAAGCGGTCACGGGATGCATGCCATCGCCCCTTGATTTCTTCTCCAAGCAAGGGCGGCAGGTGGATCTGGTGGCAAGAGGCAGCGGGCATCGGTTGGGGCCGGAGGAGCGAGACGTGGGGCTCGTGCACAGGGCGCATGGTGGAGGACTTCTCGTCGACGACGACGCGACACTAGGGTTCCAGTGCATTGGCGTAGGTGGTGCGGCTCTGCCATGCTCAGCGGAGGAGGGGCACACATGGGTAGAGGATGCACGCGACCGTGGAGTTCTTCAAACGGAGGAGGCACGGGCACACGGCTGCGGTGCGCTGTCTGCGCGGGAGGCGCAATAGCGGTGGTGCCGCTCGTGCATCTTGGTGGGCGGCCGTAGATTTTTTTAAATTTTTTCTTTTTAACTGTAAACAAGGAAAAAAACATTTTTTATTTTTTTAATCAGGAAGTGTAAATAACCCCTTTTTATTTTAATTTTTTTAACCTGCAAAACAAATCTTCAAAGAAAACATATATTTTTTTATTTTTATTTTTTTTTAAATTTTATTTGTCAACAAATTAGGAAACAAGCATGATTTGATACAAAAATCAAAACGGAATGCATGAGCGAAGATTCGACGAAAAATGAAGGATGGATCCAAATCTCCGGCCACCGTACGTGACCGGAGTTGAGAGATCGTGTGAGGTAGAAAAGAACGTAATAGGATCAGGAAAATGGGATAAAAAATCAGAATCGAAGATGAATCAAAATCATAATAGAATCTAAGATCTAGATAAAAAAATTGATGACGAAATAAAAAGGCGAAAAATTAAATTAAGGTTAATCTAGATGAAAAAAAAACGAGAAGAAAATGATGGATCTCACCTTAGGAGTGGAAGAGACCTTAATCAACTCAACGAATACCAACGTGTTATCATCGGACGACTCAGAGGCTAGGCACCCTTCTGCGACAAGAAAACTCTCGGAGATCGGGCTCCTCTCACCAAAGATTGATCAATATGGAATGAGGGAGAAGGAGCCAAATAAATAAAAAAGACAATGGAGTTTGAATTTTTTTGATTTTTTGGATTAGGATATAAGATAAGAGAAAAGAAAGTTTGCAATGTGATAAAGAAGAAATATAAATTTTTAAAAATTATTTACAAAAAGTAACTATTTTTTGTATTTTTATCACTTTATTTATTTGAAAAATAAATGTTAAGTTTTTTTTATTTTTGTGTGGCTGTTCGTTAAGAAAATTAACTATATACATATGTTTTTTTACATATATGACATTATATACATAGGTAATTAAGCAAATTAGTTTTTTTATATTAGAATTTTTATTTTCTTATTTTTCTATTTTTATTTTAAATAACTAGTAAAAATATTTACAAATATTTACAAATACAATATATACAAATACATGGGAAAATTGCACAAACCACCCTAGAAAATCAACTTTTCAACCGTAACTCCAAAAATTATGAATTCATAGCCATTTTCTAGATAATTTTATTTATAATACAATGGAAGTGAGTTTGGTTCAATTTGAGTTCATATGGAGATGGAATTGGTCTTTCAATTATTGCTTAGTGGCTTTTCCAATTGTGGTTGCTTTTATTCTGTACATGATTTAATTGTGCAATTATTTTTATTAATTAGAAAACATTTTTATTTACAACTTCTATTTTGAACATTATTTTGTTTCAGGTCAATTTATGTACAAATAAAATAGTGAAGTATACAAATATACACAGCGCACATTTTTTTGGATTTTCTTAATAAAAACCCTATCTCCCCCTACTTTATTCCTGGTCGATAAGGTCAAGTCTTGTCCTTTTCTCGGGGTTTGGGTCAGGCTGTATTTATTACATATATACAGTCTTATTTTTTTTATTTTATTTTCTTTATTTTTCGTTTCTTTCTTTATTTATTGATTTTAGGTTAAAATGGTAAGAAGTGTACAATATTTACACACAAATGCAAGTTAGTAAGAATATGGAGTTTGTATTATACACATGTGTTTTATAAGGGATTTTAAGCCAAAATAAATGAATAAAGATGATGAAATACAGATTCATCATGCATCTGCATTTATTTTGCATGTTAAAATGAATACAAAAATAGCAAAACATTATTAAAAATTCCACAAAAATATCCTTAATTTCTTGCTAATCTCATATAGTCACGTTAATTTTTATTATGCATTTTACTTATTTTCATCATTTTTAATAATTTAAAAATCCAAAAATTTCCCCTGTATGCATTAAAAATCATTAAAAAGTATAAAAAAACCTCTTAAAATTCTAAAAAAATCCTGATTTTGATTTATGTTATTTTCTAACTGAGTTCCATGCTCAAATTTTGCATAAAAAACAAAAAATAGAAAAACATTGAAAACACAAAAACTATCTTTTTAAATAATTGAAAAACCCACAAATTTTGCAAAAATACCTTCGGGAAAACTCAAACAATTATCTTTCAGTTTGTGTTTATTGCTTATTTTCTGATTTGAGTTTCTATTTGAAAAACCCAAAAAGATCTGCATTGCTTTCTATCTGCAATGTTTTTGTTTTTCATTGATTTGAAAGCTTTTTAAAATTTTAAAAATTCTTGATAAATTACAAAAACATTAGAAAAAAATTCAAAAAACCCAAAAATAATTTTATTTTAATTTTCTGTCTATTTTTACTACAGTTTAAAAATTCAAAATTTTGATTTCCTATCTCTTTTATTGTATTTATTTTTCCTTGCTTTTATTTCCTCTTATTTTCAAAAAAATCCAAAACAATTGCAACAATAAAAAATCCTTAAAAATTACATATTCAAAACAACATAAAAATACATAAAAATTAAAAAATCCATAAATAATTAAAAAGATAAAAGCATCACAAAAGCCAAGATTGGTTTGTTAGATTTCTGCTCTCTTTTCATTTATTCTTCATTGAATGGAATAACCCTCGGGATTAATTATAGTCTCCTTGATTTTGATCTTGTACGCTAACATGTGAATTAAATAGTAATCGCTTTTCCTTGCTTACATTCTTTTCTTGCTTGTTCCTTGAGTTTTGAATAATCATATATTTTTTGTCCAGCATTTTAAGGGTTGGAATGACATTGCAAATAACTCTTCCTAATTAAAACTCTGAATTTTCACTTTCAACAAAAGGCACCATTGCTAGGGAGGTACTACGAGGGTTGCTAGGTTTTTCTTTGTTGCCTGTTATTCTTGGGTTTAGATACATGTTTATTTTCTTTTCATTTTTGTCTTCTTATTTTTATCACATATTTCTTATTCATATTTTCTGTCACATGTTCATAATTTATATCTTCTATTGTTTTCACTTATTTTTTTATTTATCTATATTTTCCTATATATAATTATTATGTGGATTGCATCTTGTTGAGGAGTGAGCACTCACTATGAATTCTGCATGCTATGAGGGAGCATACACAACACTTGCAGGATCCGATTTGTCGGACTCCGAAAGCTTCCCAAGATCGGACTTAAGGATTCATTTGAGATCATTTCACTTACTCTTATCATTTTACCTCTTATCCACCTCTTTGTGTGTCTTGATTCTTTGTCTATGTTGTTTGTTATATTTTCCTCTTACATTTTCGCTCATATTATCATAACTGTGTTTCTTACATATTCTTGTGTTTCCCCTTTCTTGCGAGGTCCCGACAAGTGAGGGAGACATTCCTAGGAGCGTCGACGCACTCAAGCAAAGTGGAGGCACCTCATTTCTTCACCGAACTATAAAGGAGCGTGGGAGCAAGAGTAGAAGAGTTGGAAGAAGAAAATTCTTGAAGCATTTTGCACATAACCTTTTCCTTTTAACATTTAATTTCATATTATTTATGTAAAATTGTAATAATTTATGTTTGGCATTTGCCTCTTTTTCTGTTTTTTAAAGCCCATTATATACCTTGTGTATGCAGGGTATGTTTCACCAAGTGGCGGTGGACTTAGGGGACCTCACTGGTTTTTGTTTTCATTGACTTTATTTTTATTTGTTTTCTTGTGGTTTTGTGTGCTTGAGCCCTTAGAAGTAGGTTTTATTATCTTACTTGACGTGGGTAACCGATTAGGTCCAAAGCCCCTAAAGGAATATATGTTCCTATAGACTATATCATATGATTGGACTTAGTCAAATTAACTGGATCATGCATGCTAATAAATGTTACTGTTAGGACAGTTCTTGTGCATCATTTGGTTAGTGTTATTTCTATCTTTATTTTATGTAGGGATCACATTACATGTATGGTGCTCGCTAGAGGTATGCATCTCTTATTTTGCATGCATCATTGATTTAACCACGCGTCAGCTTTTCCAAATTCCTTCCATATTTTCACTCTCATAAGATCAAAAGGAATTGGAAAATTCGCTATAGCATTTACTTGAAAAAACTCAAAAAAAGTGACAACGGTATAAAACTGGGACTGCTAAAGAAAACTTGACCCTAAAAGAACTATTGTCAAGGAGAGTGTTATCACAAGAATAATTAGATATGGACCAACTCACAAGAGGTGTGGCAGTGTTTCCATTCTTAAAATATGAACGGTGGGAGATGGCGTAGGTAGTGGCCATGGTCAAGATGTGACGCTCAGATCTTCTCCTCTGCTTTCACTTCTTGTGTTGAGGACTAAAAAAATCTGTCATGGCCTGTTGAAGTGGGGCTTTTATGATCTCATGACAGATGGCTACCACTTTAGGATCAGTCAATATTTTTTTGAATTTTTGGACCTCCTCCATACAAGGGAGGAGATCAGAATCAACATATACATAATGATTGCCAAGAGTAGTATGTATAATGGAATCCTCGAGGTCAAGGCTGGGACATGTGGTGGATGACTGTGTGGGAAATTGGTTTGGTATGGGTGCCTCTCCTCACAAAATGAATCAATAATGTGTCTCTCAGAATCTTTTTGGATTTTTACAATTTTCTCATTTTTTGTATTTTGGGTGATTGTAAGCTCTCATGATTATCCTCAAGTGAATCCATATCCTCAAATAGTGGAGCAACGTTCGGGCTCTCATTTATGATAAATAGTTTGCTAAACCTCGAATTCATATGCTCCATCATCTGGTTCAGTGTCTCAAGTGTGGAAATCATGAAAGGTGACTCCAAAATACCAGTATCAGGTGAGTTGAATGATGGTGGGTGAGAATCAGATTCCGTCTCCTGAAAATAATGGGTTAGGTGGATATGCACAAAAATCAGGAGGAAAGTCTTCCTGGAAAAAAGGAAGGTGGATCGTCTGGAGAGTGTGAGAAGTTCGCGAAGATTGGATTAAAATAACTCTAGTCGGCCATCTCCAAAACAAAAGATGGGATCTGGAGAGCACGAGGAACAAGAAAAAAGATATGGAGAAAAGGCGCAAATGCACAGAAGGATCGAGTATGCACACAAGCAATCAAACACAATACAAACCCCCAGTTCACCAACTCAACTCAATGTGAAGACCGTGAAGGTTCGGTCAATTATCTTGTCAATTTTAGAGTTTGGTGAGAATATAATCTATCAGAGCGGTTAGAGCAAGATTTTAGGAACCCAATGCTTCAGGAGAATGGCCTAATCCCAAAGTTAGATCTCTCCTAGCTAGTATGAATTGCAGATTATTTACCGGCTACCCGATCAATTCAATCTATTAAGGACGTCACGGGCCGCTTTACCGTTATCGGAGAGAACCTCACCGGAGAATGACTAACCCAAGATAGTAGTCTAAAAAGAGTTCGGGTGTGATTCTATACTAGTGTGCGGGTCGCTCTCTCGCTACATACAAACCAAACAATGAGGGGGTTATTCTCCCCAAAATAATGATTTTTCCTTATCTTCAATTTAGAGTCGAGTTTTCTTTAGCAGTCCCATATTTTAGGCTGTTGTCATTTGGTTAAAATATTTTCAATGAATCGCCTACCGAGTGTCCAATTTCCTTTTTAACTTATGTGAGTTGAAACAAAGAAGAAGATCGGAAATGCCAATGCGCGATTAAAAACAATGATGCATGCAGGGGTTAGAGATGCATACCTTATCGCCAGCACTCTACATGCAAGTGATCCGCGCAGAATTGAAATACAGAAAAATAAACTCACCTATATGTAAATGCAAGTGAACCATCCTAGATGATAGCTTCTATTAACATGCAAGAAAAAGTTAATTTCACTAGGTCCAAATTATGCTCTACTTTATAGGTACATGAATTCTTGTTTAGGGTGTTTGGACCTAATTAATTACCTGACTCAAGCAAGTTAATTAAAGTAATCAATAGGTAGCTCACGAAATCCGTGTGAAAGAAAGAAAAATAAGGCGATGAAAGCAAAATCGGTGAGGTCCCCCAAGTGCACCGGTACTTGGCGAAATAGACCCCGCAACAAATGAATGTCTGTTTACAATAGTTCAAATGCTAGAACAAAATTAATAAAAAATTTTTTTATCTCCTTTAATTCTTCTTCTCCTCCTCTCACGCTATCCTATGACTTGGTGAAGAACCAAGCCACCTCCGCTTCGCTTGGATGTTTCGGCTCTCCTAGGATTGCCTCCTTCACTCCGTGAGCCCTCACAAGAAAAAGAAAAGAGAGAATTTGTATGACACACAATTATCAAATATAAGCACAAATAATGAAATGAATGCAATGGATATGAATGATGGAGTGAATGACAAAATGTAAACATATATTTACAACCCCGAATAGCAGATTAAAAGAGAAACCTAACTACCCTCTCCATGCCTCCCTGGCAACGATGCCATTTTGTTGCTTGTGCTTTCCTGGGGTTTATATTATGTGAATTACAAGCAAGTCGTTGCAACCCAAGCAAGCTTCAACATACAAACAAATTTTTTTCTTCTCTCGTTGCAAAATAATTACAGAAAATAATGTGGAGCAAGAGAAATGTTTTTGCTACTTATTTACCTGTATAGCGGACATGATCGAACTCAAGGAGGCTCCAATTCTCGAGGGTTATTCAATTAATCGACGGAAAATCAATTCAGAGAAAAATAGGAATCTCAAAGGCAAACTATCCTTGATTTTTGTGGATTTTTTTTTCATTTTTTACTTTTTTAATTTTTTTATTTCTATTTTTTTATTTTATGATTTTCAAATTTTATAGATTTTAATTTAGCATTTTTTTAATTTCAAATAAAGAACAGTATGCACAAGATAAGAAAGACGCACACCAAACTCTTTATGTATTTCTCAATTATATCAACAATGATCAGAAAAATTCAGAGAAAATATTTTTGGATTTTACAGATTATAAATATTTTTGGGATTTTTTTAGAGTTTTTAAATGTTTTTATTTTTTTCAAAATATCAAACAGTGACAAAAATGACAAACAGTGCACAACCTGGAGTAATTTGCAACTTAAAAATATATTAATAAATAAAACTCCTAGCAATTATTTTTTTGATGAAATATATGCAAATATCTACAACAAGAAATAAAATCACAATTTTTTTGATTTTTGTAGAATTTTCTATGATTTTATAAGATTTTTAGTGTTTTTTAAATTTTTTGGGTTTTGAAACAAATTAATGCGTCGATTTGGGTAGAAACTAAAAGACAATGAAATACACCTATGATATTTTTTTGGGAATTTTTAGGCAAGTTTTCGAATTTTTATGAATTTTTGAAATTCAGGAAAATAAAAAGACATTGTTTTATTTTTTTTAATAATAAGAAATGAAATCAAAATGCAATTAAAAAATTTATGCAAAAAAGATACACACGTCAGCAGCATAGCTTGATTTTTGGGAATTTTATTGACCAAAGAAGATATTTATTTCAATAAAAAAAGCAAAATTGAAGTCTGGAAGTTAGGGACTAAACTACAAATATGCAAATTTTATGCATTACTAAATAACCAGAAATAAATATGCAAGAAAATCTGTAACTTACCTAGTAAACGTGCCAAGCACGTGACTTGAATGCTGGAGGGGTCTTCTGCATAATATACAAGAGTGGCGGGGGCTATACTGCAAATTTTTCAATTTGTTTATATTCAAAGACCCCCACCCAGGGTTTCGTTGTTTGCTTCATTTCTTCAATCAAAATCCAAAGCATGAGGTCATGGGATGCACGCCGTCGCCACTTGCTTTCTCCTCCAAGCAAGGGCGGCGTGCGGATCTAGTGGCAAGAGGCAGCGGGTGTCGGTCGGGGCCGGAGGAGCGAGATGTGGGGGTCGTGCACAGGCCGCATGGTGGAGGACTTCTCATCGACGATGACACGACACTGGGGTTCCAGCGTGGTGGCGCAGGTGGTGCAGCTCCGCCACGCTCGGCGGAAGAGGGGCACACACGGGCAGAGGATGCACGCGGCCGTGGAGTTCTTCAGATAGAGGAGGCGTGGGAACACGGCTGCGGCGCACGGTCGGTGGGGGAGGCGCACTAGCGGTGGTGCCGCTCGTGGTTCTTGGAGGGCGGCTGTAGTTTTTTTTTATTTTTTTTCATTTTAAATGTAAATAAGGAAAAACATTTTTTTATTTTGTTTTTTAATGAGGAACTATAAATAACCCTTTTTTATTTTTATTTTTAACCTGTAAAACAAATGTTAAAGGAAAACATATATTTTTTATTTTTATTTTTACTTTTTTAAAATTTTATTTATCAATAAATTAGGAAATGAGCATGATGATTCGATACAATAATTAAAACGTAATGCATGAGCGAAGATCCGACGAAAAATGAAGGATGGATACGAATCTCCAGCCACCGTGCATGACCAGAGTTGAGAGATCGTGCGAGGTAGAAAAGAACGTGATAGGATCTGGAAAATGGGATGAAAAATCGGGATCGAAAATGAATTAAAATCGTAATGGAATCTAAGATCTACATAAAAAAATTGACGACGAAATAAAGAGGTGTAAAATTAAACTAAGGTTAATCTAGATGAAAAAAAACCAAAAGAAAATGATGGATCTCGCCTTAGGAGTGGAAGAGACCTTAATCTACTCAACAAAGAATGACGTGTTGTCACCGGACGGCTCGGAGGCTAGGCACCCTTCCGCGACAAGAAAACTCTCGGAGATCGGGCTCCTCTCACCAAAGATTGATCGACATGGAATTAGGGAGAAGGAGCCATATAAATACAAAAGATAATGGAGTTTGATTTTTTTTGAATTTTTGGATTAGGATATAAGATAAGAGAAAAGAAAATTTGAAATGTAATAAAGTAGAAAGATAAATTTTAAGAAATATTTACAAAAATTAACTAATTTTTTGTATTTTCGTCACTTTATTTATTTGAAAAGTAAATGTTAAGTTTTTTATTTTTGTGTGGCAATTCGTTAAGAAAATTAACTATATACATATGTTATAAACATATATGACAATATATACATAGGTAATTAAGAAAATTAGTTTTTTGTTTTCAAAATTTTATTTTTTTATTTTTATTTTAAATAACTAATAAAATTATTTACAAATATATACAAGTACAATATAAACAAATACATGGGAAAATTACACAAACCACCCCTGAAAATCAACTTTTCAACCGTAACTCCAAAAATTATGAAATCACAACCATTTTAAAGATAATTTTATTTAGAATACAATGGAAGTGAGTTTGGTTCAATTTGAGTTCATATGGAACTGGAACTAGTCTTTCAGTTATTGCTTAGTGGCTTTTCCAATTGTGGTTGCTTTTATTCTGTACATGATTTAATTGTGCAATTAATTTTATTAATTAGAAAACATTTTATTTACAACTTTTGTTTCGAAAATTATTTTGTTTCAGATCAATTTATGGACAAATAAAATAGTGAAGTATACAAATATACACATCACACATTGTTTTTTGGATTTTCTGAATAAAAACCTTATCCCCCCTACTTTATTCCTGGTCGTTATCTCAAGTCTTGACCTTTCTCGGGGTTTGGGTCAGCCTGTATCTATTACATATATATAGTCTTCCTTTTTTATTTTATTTTCTTTATTTTTCCTTTCTTTCTTTATTTATTGATTTTATGTTAAAATTGTAAGAAGTGTACAATATTTACACACAAATGTAAGTTAGTAAGAATATGGAGTTAGTGTTATATACATGTGTTTTATAAGGGATTTTAAGCCAAAATAAATAAATAAAGATGATGAAATGCAGATTCATCACGAGTGTACGTTTATTTTGCACGTTAAATTGTATACAAAAATAGCAAAACATCATTAAAAAATCCACAAAAGTTTTCTTAAGTTCTTGCTAATCTCATATAGTCACATTAATTTTTATTTTGCATTTTACTTAATTTAATTACTATTATGATTTAAAAAAATGCAAAAATTTCCCTTGTTTGCATTTAAAAATCATTAAAAATTTAAAAAAAACCCTCTAAAAATTCTAAAAAAATCTTGATTTTGATTTATGTTATTTCTAACTGAATTTCATGCTCTAATTCTGCATAAAAAACAAAAAAATAGAAAAACAATGAAAACACAAAAAATATCTTTTTAAATAATTGAAAAACCCACAAAAAATGCAAAAACACCTTCTGGAGAACTCAAACGTTTATCTTTCATTTTGTGTTTATTGCTTATTTTCTGATCTGAGTTTCTTTTTGAAAAACCCAAAAAGATCTGCATTGCTTTCTATCTGCAATGTTTTTATTTTTCATTGATTTGAAAGCTTTTTAAAATTTTAAAAATTCTTGATAAATTACAAAAACATTAAAAAAAATTCAAAAACCCAAAAATAATTTTATTCTAATTTTCTGTCTATTTTTGCTACACTTAAAAAATTCAAAAAGTTGATTTCCTGACTCTTTTATTATATTTATTTTTCCCTGTTTTTATTTCCTCTTATTTCCAAAAAATCCAAAACATTTGAAAAAAAATCCTTAAAAATTACATATTAAAAAAACAAAAAAATATATAAAGAATAAAAATCCTTAAACAATTTAAAAAATAAAAGCATCATAAAAGCCAAAATTGGTTTGTTAGATTTTCGCTCTCTTTTCTTTGATTCTTCATTGAATTGAATAACCCTCGGGATTAATTGTAGAAACCTTGATTTCGATCTTGTATGCTATTATGTGAATTAAATAGCAATCTCTTTTCCTTGCTTACATTCTTTTCTTGCATGTTCCTTGAGTTTTGAATAATCATATATTTTTTGTCTAGGATTTTGGGGTTGCAACGACTTTGCAAATAACTCTTGCTAATTAAAACTCTGAATTTTCACGTTCAACAAATGGCACCATTGCTGGGGAGGTACTATGAGGGTTGCTAGGTTTTTCTTTGTAGCCTGATATTCTTGGCTATATATACATGTTTATTTTCTTTTCATTTTTTGTCTTCTTATTTTTGTCACATATTTCTTATTCGTATTTTCTATCACATGTTCATATTTTATATCTTCTATATTTTCACTTATTATTTTTATTTGTCTATATTTTCCTGTATATAATTATTATGTGGATTGCATCTTGTTGAGGAGTGAGCACTTACTATGAATTCTGCATGACATGAGGGAGCATACACAACACTTGCAGTATCCGATTTGTCGGACACTGAAAGCTTCCCAAGATCGGACTTAAGGATTCAATTGAGATCCATTTCACTTACTCTTCTCATTTTACCTCTTATCCACCTCTGTGTGTGTCTTGATTGTTTGTCTATGTTGTTTGTTATATTTTACTCTTACATTTTTGCTCAAATTATCATAACTGTGTTTCTTATATATTTTTGTATTTCCCCTTTCTTGCGAGGTCCTGACGAGTGAGGGAGACATTCCTAGGAGCGTCTAAGCACCCAAGCAAAGTAGAGGCACCTCATTTCTTCACCGAACTGTAAAGGAACGTGGGAGCAAGAGTAGAAGAGTTGGAAGAAGAAAATTCTTGAAGCATTTTGCACATAACATTTTCCTTTTAGCATTTAATTTCACATTGTTTATGTAAAAAATGTAATAATTTCTGTATGTCATTTGCCTCTTTTTCTGTTTTCTAAAAGCCCATTATATACCTTGTGTATACATGGTATGTTTCACCAAGTGGCGGTGGGCTTAGGGGACCTCACTTGTTTTTGTCTTCATTGACTTTATTTTTATTTGTTTTCTTGTGGTTTTGTGGGCTTGAGCCCTTAGAAGTAGGTTTTATTATCTTACTTGACGCGGGTAATCGATTAGGTCCAAAGCCCCTAAAGGTATATATGTTCCTATAGACTATATCATAGGATTGGACTTAGTCAAATTAATTGGATCATGCACGCTAATAAAAGTTACTGTTAGGACGGTTCTTGTGCATCATTAGATTAGTTTTATTTCTATCTTTATTTTATGTAGGGATTACATTGCATGTATAGAGCTCGCTAAAGGTACGCATCTCTTCTTTTGCATGCATCATTGATTTCACCACACATCGACTTTTCCAAATTCCTTCCATGTTTCACTCTCATAAGATCAAAAGTAATTGGAAAATTCACTATAGCATTTACTTGAAAAAACTCAAAAAAAGTGACAACGGCATAAAACTGGGACTTCTAAAGAAAACTTGACCCTAAAAGAAATGTAAGCACAAAATCATTGTTTCTGGGAGAGTAACCTCCTTATTGTTTCCATGTAGTTACCTATATGCATAGTGAGTGAGGATGCAGCCATAAGGATAGAGCCCAAATCCCTAGACTTGTGCCCTATGCTTCTATGCATTACTCTTTGGTGCACGGTTAATATGCAAGCACTTGCCTCCAACCATAGAAAATTGTTTTGGTGTGCTCATTCTCCTTTCTCTCTTTTATCTTGATACTGAAACGGATAGCCCAGGAAGATAGTTCCATTGATTGGGGAGGACTGGGAACATACACTGGGCGATAGCGGCGACTCACCATGTGTTCTTGGTAGTAAGTAACTTCTTATAGATTCACTAAATTTAAAATTGAAAAGATAAAATACCGAACTCTTACGGTCTCTACATGTGTCCAGTTGGTGAATTGGGGGTTTGTATTGTGTTTGTTTGTTACTGTAAAGATCCTTTTGTGCCCTTTACGCCTTTTCTTCCTTTTTCTTCTTGTGTTGACCTTCGTGTTCTCACATCTTTCCTATTGACATCGAAGATGTAGGATTGGAGTATTTCATTTTCAGACTCCGCGAGCTCATTACACTTTCCAAATATTTCTCTTCTTCTACATCAACCATCTACTCATCCAATCCATTGTTTGAGATCGACTCTAATCTCGAAATATCATTTGAGAATCCACCATTTTTTAGGACTAATCTAGCTCCCTACACCTTTTCAGAGTTAGAATCAGAGCACTTGATGCCACCAAAGGGAAAAGGTTCCATGGTAGAGTAGAGCGAGATCAACACTACAATGTTAGCTTCCATACAGGCTATTCAGGCACAGCTAACTAAACAAGCCAACATCCAGGTCAGATTGCAAGATGTTATTTTAGAGCCACAGAATAATAAACAAGAAAGGAGAGAGGAGCAGAGAGGTGGGAATAGGGGAGGAGAAGATCCACTCATTGAACCAGTGGCTAAGCATACAGTGAAGGATGCCTATAATCCAAGGGCAGGACGTACGAACACATGTATTAGGATCCATGCTATTCATGGGCATTTTGAGCTTAAGCCCACAATTTTACCACTCCTCCCAATATTCCATGGAGACATCAATGAAGAACCTTATGCACACCTCCAACAATTTGATCACATTTGTGGCACAATACACTACCTGAACGTTCCATTAGAGCTAGTAATGATGACAACCTTCTCATTCAGTCTCATGGATAAGGCACTATATTGAATTAACTATTTGGGAACTCTTGTCACGACTTCGGAAGAGTTGAGGTCTGCTTTTCTAAGAAAATATTATCCACTTGGACGGCTCAAACATATGCGGTCCCTGATTGCTAACTTCTCCCGAATGTCCCATTAGCCTATTCACACGGCGTTGGAAAGATTTAAGGATTCAATGGAGAAGTGCCCCCATCACGACATTCTAAAGATGGGCCTTGTACATAACTTTTTCGAGGGTTTGAGCATTGAGAACTGGAAGTAGGTAGGTGCCTCTTCTGGGGGGTCCCACTTCAATAAAGACGAGGATGTCCTTTATCAGATTTTTAAGGAGATGGCGGAGAGCTCTATAGCTCTTTCTTCTTCACGTGCTTTTAAGAAGCATCCGATGCCTTCTCCTATAGTTCCCCACAAGGTTATCAACAAGATGGCATCACATGATGTGGATAAGGTTGACAGTGCAGATCTGACCATTATAGGCAATCACTTATCCAAAGTGGACATAATTGAGAAACGATTCGAGGAGCTTGAGAAGTTACATGTGATCGAACAAAGGACAAAGAGCTCAGATAAGCTTGATAAAAACACAGCATTTGGAGCTTCTTGTCAGTACAATCAGTGCATGTCAGAGTGCGAGTGTAGCAACCGATACTTCTATTCGTGAGCAAACTTCTTCCACTTCAGCACAATAGAATACAAGAGGACCATCTACAATTCACCACGTTTAATACGCGCAGACTAGTGATTAGGTCCAGCAACAGTCACATCATATTGTACTGTACCAGTAGGAGATTCCATGTATTCTTGAGCAACAATCTCCACCTCCACATCTCATTTTGGGGGTGAACAATATTTGGTTCTATGGAGAGTGCAACCATCCCCGTCCGTCTGGGCAAGGTCAGTTGGGTTCCCAACAAAGTCAGAGACCTGCCGACCATTTTCAGGGAGGGAGACCACACCCCTAGCACTAGAAGTTACAGCCTCACTTCTCGTCTCCAGCATACATCTAGAACTAGAGACATGGACAGCAACAGATACAACTTGCATATCCTCACCAACCTTACAATCAACAACAGTCTGTATCTTATGAACAGTTTTCGCATCCTCGTCCTCCCCATTATCAGCAGTAGTATTCTGGATACCAACAACATCTACACTACCAATCTCAACGATAGCCAGTCATTGAGCATCGCAAGATACCTTTAGTGAATCCCACACTAGATCAGCTTACTTTACTGATAAAGAATAGGAATGACCTAACTCAAAGGCTTGATGATCTGACTGCCACCAAGACATTGATTCCAGCCCAGGTCGAAACCAATCCCAACAATTTCAGACACAAGGATCAGGTAGATCATATCCCACCCACCCTAGATACATGTATAACCCTTGATTTTACCTGTTTGTTCGATGCCATTCATCACATGAGCGGTAGGAGATTGTAGCCTCCTACATAATAGTTGG
The DNA here is from genome assembly GCA_037367405.1 of Ottelia alismoides. Taxonomy (NCBI): domain Eukaryota; kingdom Viridiplantae; phylum Streptophyta; class Magnoliopsida; order Alismatales; family Hydrocharitaceae; genus Ottelia; species Ottelia alismoides. Next base: position 178,795 of record JAZKJV010009071.1, on the reverse strand, counting down.
GATTGGAGAGAGCCGCAGAGTGAGCTTCACCGACTTCATCATTTTCATCACCAGTTACACAACGATCCAGTATAGTAGAACCATATTTTGGAGTTTCACCATCTACACTACCACCACCATCACCATCAATATGCTGAAAAGACAAAAAAAAGAATAAAGAAATATGCAATGTCGAGTCATCCACGAAGGAGAACATACAAGTCATGGATTCTTCTTCTACACTAGCAGACTGATGAATCTGTGATTCGTCACTCTAAAAGTTGAAAATAGAGCCTTGTTCCCGAGTAATTAGAGGCATATTTCCACCTATATTGCATAATTAACATTCATGCATGCACTGATAACATCTGCATTTTAGCATTTACATCTGCATTAAAAAAGAAGCCAAAGTCACTTGTAAAAATCACCCATTTGTATAAATTTTATACTAACTCCAAACTCCATAAATTCAACTCTATACTATATATATATTACTGACACTAATACAAGAAAAATACAAAAAAGTACTAACTTGTAAAATTGACCAATAAAACCCCAATCCAAGTTTGAGACCATGAACCTTAAAATGCACTCTCATACAACCTTAATTTAAGTCTACTCATTTTTGAAATAATATACATTCAGAGACCTTCAAAATGAGACCATTTCATTAAAATCAGAGATCGTATGCAAAACTTGGGTTTTGGGCCCCCCATTGTATACTGTATGTATTTGTATTTGTACCCTTGTATTTTATCACTTAATTTGACATCATTTTCATTTTTTTCAACATGAAACTTGTATATCTAAATGAGATCTACAAGTTTCATGTTTTGAGTTTTTCCAAATTCGGTCATTTTCACCTTTTTAATTCACCTTCTTTTCTCGACTAATCTGATTAGTCCACGTGGCACCCTCTGGTTGCACCACACAACCCATCTATCTGCTTACCACACACACTCTTCTCTTTGTCGTTGGATGGAGTTAAATCGGCTTACATCTCAGCAGTTCATTCCTGCTCCATCCTTAATCATCCTATCTATGCCCAGATTCCATCTCCACCGTTAGTCCCTGCGTTAACCTCAGTACGCCACGCGTCACCTCCCACAGCCGCTCGATCGGGGCCTTGATGCTCTCATCCCAACCGTTGATCTCCTCTGATATCCACAACCGCTCGATCGACAATCCCCTCTCATCTCCACCGTTCGCCAGCGCCGCACCCCCTTCCCGCCACGTGGCACATCCATCTCCCTTCGATGGTGCTATTGGGATCTAATCATGGCCGCCTCTTCACGCCTTTCTCATGGCCGTTGGATCACGAGATCCAACAGCCAAGACATCGTCTCCTACCTTGGACAATGCCTTGCCCTTTTCATCACCACCTCGCTAACTCGCCGACCCCTTTCTAATTTCGTCGCCATATCCACCACCATCTCCACCTGTTGATCGCCCCACGATGAAGCCCATACATCCCTCATCCTCGCAATCGCCCAGTCACCCCACGACAACCTCTCTCTCTCTCGCTCCACAGTCCCCACGCAAACCACTTCCACCATCAATTGACCACCACCTTCCCCCTTTAAGTACTCCACCTCTAGACATCGTCACCGGTATCCGCCCTTGCACGAGATACACTAGAGCTGTTCTACACCTATCTGTGATAGAGATCAGGCGTGAAATCGAGAGAAGATAGTGGTCCTTTTCCGACGAGATCCACGAAGAGATTCACCATGCAAGAAGATCCTCCATCGCGTTGCATGAGCTCGGGCTTGTACCTCTCGAGCCTCCATTCCCATGTAGCACCCTCTATCTCCCCCTCCGATCTTCTTCTTCTTCCCTCTCAATCTTCTCCTAATTTATTAGGCTCACTCGCTCGACATCACCTTCCGCTGCCCATCGCCTGAGCTCTGCCTTGGAGCTGCCATCTTTGCGCGCCCTTTCATTCCTCGTCATGACCCATCGAAGCACTTCCGACCACCACTCAGGCCCTCCCGACGGAGGAGCATGCCGACCACTCCACCACTTTGCCACACCGACCTCACATCACTCACTTGCTTCACGCGAACACGAGCACCATCTTTTTGGCATCCACTAATATTGCAGGTACCATCATCGACACTAGCTGGACCGTCGTCGGAGCTGCTTCGAGCTCCATCGTCTTCGGCCTATAGACCACCCTCGCCTCTTCCAGAACCTCCGGAGGCTCCACTGCACCTCTACGATCAATTCCAGCTATTCAGGAGCCCTCGGGGATCAGCACCAAGCAAGAACTAATGCGGCGGAGCTAACCACCCTTCGCTGGAGCACAGCCAAGGCTGCCGCAGGAGGCGACGACGACGAGGAACGTGAAGAACAACTACCGTCTGATCATCTAGATCGGACGTCTCACATAGAGCCACGTCAACCTCTCTAAGGGTCACAACCACCGTTGGACCAGTCTTGATTTGACGGACCCAAGGTGTTCCACGTCCCCAGCTTCAGCAATCGTTTGATCATCTCGATCGAACGATCCATCTTCTACCACATCGCCTCCTCCGAGCCTCTTCCCCGCCCCTTAGGCTCGGAGCATCCGAGCCTCATTTGAAGAAAGGCTGAGCATGTAGAAGATTCGAGACGCTGTTCGAGCCTAGCACCTCACGTGTTACTCACGTGCGGTTTGGGCATTTTACACTGAGGCCCCTGCAAGTTTTCTAAATTGCATTTTAGTCCCTACCAGGCACGTCACGTGAGGCGCACGTGTTCCGTGGACAACTTCCACAAACCCCTTGCATTATAGGTAAATGCATTTTAGTCCCTGTACGTATATTTCTGAGTTGAATAATTTTAATCCTGTTTGCATTTTGGTCCTTGTGTTTGCAAGTTTATTTCACTACTCATTTAGCATCATTTTTTAATTCCAAAAATTGCATATTGTAGAGAAACTTGTGCTTTATCATTGTGGACACTTGTCATATTTTTGTGAGCTTCGAGGAATTTAATAGAATTATTTTGTGGAAATTTACATAGTTTTGCCACTGTGTGCTTTAACTTCCATATTAAATTATTTGTTGCTCCAAAAATCACCAAAAAATCAGAATAAGTTTAGTTTAAGTTCTTTTACATCGTGCCCAAAAATCACATCATTTGCACACATAACGATGCCTTAACAAATTAATTAGTATTTTTATTAATTGATTTTTAATAGGTCAAAATTCATCATTTTTAAGGTTTAATAATTTTCCTGAATTCATCTCACATAGACCTATCTAGGTTAATTTTTGTATCTGAAAATGATTTGAATTGGTATTTATTGAAATTAATTTTTCAAAAAAACTACCCTGCATTCATATTTAATTTATTTAGAGTCTAAAAAATCCAAAAAGATGCAGTCATTTATTTTCATTACATTCATACTCTAGCCAAGTTTCATCATTTTTGTGACTTAAATTGACCATATTTCAAATTTAACCTTCAAATTTGGCTTGAATTGCATCGTATTTTCTTAATCGCATTAAAAAATACAAAAAAATATTCTCCTGAAAATTTAACATCGAAATTTACTCTAAATTAACCTAAGGAAAAAGCTGCCTCCCTGAGTTCGACCTTGGGCTTGCCCAAGTAAGATAAAAAAATTGCTGCTTGTGTTTAATTTGACATTAATCTAAGTGGTTTTTGATCAGTCTCGATTTATCCGACTACAATGAACAAACATTGAATTTGATCGATAATTCAGTTGAATTGAGAAGGGTGATCGCAGGCTCGTCACAGACCAAGCAACCCATTCTATTTTTCCACTTGTTCCTTCTATTCCTGTAGTAGATAACATTGTACAGTCTAAATTTGGTTGTCCAAATGTATATGATGACTTTATTTTGAATAAGAGAAATAAGTGTGTTATTTCTTATAATTCTGTTCCATTTCCTTCAGCTTTGGATAAACCCAGAAAAATCCTAAACATAAAAACAACATTATATGATCCTGGAGTAGTAGAGATCCTAAGTAATATATATATTTAGAGATGCCACTCATTAAGGCCATGAAGTACATGCATGCAGTCAAAAAAGGAATGAAAGAAGCATGTACTCAAAAGCGTCAACCAAAGCAGAACAAACGAAAGAAGACAGAGAAGCACATGTTGTCCATGGCCACAGTTCGTGCCATTAGCAGCCTCCCATCCAAAAAAAGAAAGATAAGGGAGCACCTCACATCCGTTGCCACATCTTTGATCAAGAATTTGATTGTACTCTTCTCGATAACGGATCCTCCATTAATCTCAAGCCATACTCACTACTCACTGAGTTTGGGTTGGTGCCTATTAGATCCACTAGGATGATCCTTCAATTTGATGATAGATTGATCGAGAGGCAAAGAGGCATTTTAGAAGATATTATTCTAATGGTGCAAGGAATGAGATTCCCAGTTGATTTTGTTATTATGGATATGGATACCTCTGCATCGTTACTCCATACTAATGAATACGCATTTCATCACCTTTATTCTATCATTTTAACCTTAAAAACCCTAGCTAATGCATGCAAATAGCATTAATTTGTACAAATTGTAAATTAATTTTTATTCCATTTATTATGTCAATAATAATGTTTTTAATGTCAAAATTATAGAATAAAGAAAAGAAAAGAAAACTAATAAAATTCCAAGGTATTTTATGACCCTAAACGCCGAGGCCAAGGCATCTCCATGATGAGATCGATAAGGAATAAAGTAGGGGGAGATAAGGGCTAATAATATATTAAAAATCCCATTTATTTATTCATCATTTATTCATTTTGGGACCTATTTTATTTTTTGCTTTTTATACCTCAAATAAGGAAACTTTGTGCATGAATGTTGTAGATAATAATATATAGAAAAATACGAAATTGATTTTATACAAAAATAACGTGTAGTGTACAAATTATACTCTAAATAAGATTCCAAAATCCCAAATTCATAGTCCCATATCTCCCAAATAAAAACTCAAAATGCTTCAAAATCACATTTAATTGTGTATAGCTTTTCATAAGCTATTTAATAAAGTAATTTCATTTAATTTGGAGTTAATATGTGAAAGTTATGTTTTAGAAAAATATTCATTTTCATTTACTCTTTATTATTTTTATAATTTTATATTTTTTTAATTTTGTAAATATCATTTATAAAATATTTACATAATTAGAACACATAAAACCATAAATAAAACATTAACATAAAATAATATACATAAAACACATAGATGAATAACAAATACATATACTTATATAATAAATATACCTATTTATTTACGTGTAAATATTACACCAAAAAAATATAATAAAATATATTTATGTGTATAAAATAATTTTTAATTATATAAAATAAGATAATAAAATACTAAAGTCAAAATAACAAAATAAAATAAAAGACTTAAAACATAGGCTAATATACATATAAATAAAACCCTAAAAATTAATTTGTAATAAAACACCTCGAAAAAGTAAATAAAAATCATAATAAAAAACTTCAGAAAATAATAAACATTTTTATTTTAACACATAAAATTAATAAAATAATTTAATATTTATTATAGAATTTCCAATTATTATTGTGCTGGTTTTTCTTGGTTGGTCCAAGTTTCCAATTATTTTTGGGTTGGTTTTTCATGGTTTGTCCACGTAGTCCAACCAGGTGGCTTCGAGTGTTGACTTAGGTCAACTCTTTTGACCTATCTCTACCTCTTGTCAGAATGGCCTTTTTCCCTTCTCGATTTTTTATGCATTGATGCATCGCTCGAGGAGGATGGGACTCTTCATGGGATTTCTTCCATGTACATCTTAGATCCACGCCGAGCCATTTTCTAGGGACAAGAATTACTGCTCGTGATTCCACCTCGAATGTCGCCCTCTCGCTGTCTGTATACTTGCACCTTCTTCATCCCTCTTCATGTTTTGGTTCTTTTTCCTCTTGTGTTGACCCCCCGGAGTGTGCTCCCTGCTATTCGAGGTGAGGAAGGAGCAAGGAGAGGGAAATTCCCATCATGTCCAGCCAGTTGACCCTCGAGGTCAGATCTCGTGGCTTTTTCAGCCACTTGAGGTAATTTTACATGCACTTTAGATATTGTGGCATTTAGGTTTACTTTTATGTTTTTATTTTGTCTTCAAGTATAGTTTTTAGCGTAGTTTAGGATCAAAAGACCTTGTCGGAGCTCTTGATCTCTGGCCACACTGTTCACAATCCGCTCCACCTCACCACTCGACAATCTCCACCAATAAACATCGAGTCGCATCGCATGAACCCCTCTTTCTTAGCAAACATGTATCGAGGCTAGAAGGGGGCTTCTGAGCCCCATCCAGAACCAAAGAAGCACCTCTAGGACCCTCAAGTTATTCACACTCCTCCATTACGAATCATCGTGTCCTAGAGCCATCTAGGTGTTCCTGAAGGCGTAGAACCTTTCCACAAGTCTGCTTGGCCCATATGAGTGTATATCGATGCTAGAGACATGTGAGATTGAAGATCCAAGCTCGTAGGAGGAGAGTTCCTCCGGTGTTGTTGTTGATCCCCTCACTGTCGCCGGATGAAGATCCTCTGCCCAGATCGAGTAGCTAACATCCGATCTCCTCGTGCTCCCACTGTCTGATAATCTTCAGGGATCTAATCAGGGGCGTCCAAGGTGAACCTGCATCAAAACACCGGGTGTCGACATGTGTTTAAGTGGCATCCTTCCCATCGTCCGCCTGCGTACGTTTAGGGGTAATTTTCATCTTTAGCCCTCAATTTTTGTAGCTTTTATATTTAGTTTTGTAATATTCTTACGTAACATAAAACTATTGGAACATTTGCAAACATGACCCTAGCGTTTGTTGCAATTATATTTTGTCCTTTGTGAGCTCACCTCACGTGGTCATCCACGTGAGGTGGTGTTTTTGCAGAAAAGCCCTCGTGACTTTTAGCAATTAAATTTTAGACCTTTAGATTTGAACCACAATTATAATATTTTGGACATTTTGCATTTCCTTCCCTGATCTTTATTTTATTTACTTATATGCCCCTCTAGTTCAATGATTTTTGTGTATTTGCTCCATTATAAAAATATCAATTGTACTCTAAAAAATCCCAAAAAATTGGTTAAGCTACAAATTGCACACACTTCCATGCCATAATTTTACTTTTGCAATTTAGGACCTTTTAATATTTATTAAAAATCAAACAGAGCACAAATATTCCTTATTTAGCTATTAAAATACAAAAAAATATATAACAGTTTAGAGAAAATCCGAAAAAAATGTTTATTGTGTTTGTCTATTTATTTTACAACTTCAGAAATCAGAAGCCCTAAAAATAGCAAAGAAAATACATAAAAAATAAAAAGCTCCAAAATCCAGTATAAAAAAATAAAAAATCTAGGAAAAAACTAAAAAATATATTTTTCTATGTCTGAATTTTCTTTATATTGTTATCTATATATTAAATCTGATTTAAAGATGTTTGGACTTAATTTGCTATATTTCATCTTCATTTAAATTTGGGATTTTTTGACTTTTGAAATCCATAAAAAATAAGAAAATTTTCTAAAAATTACAAAAATAGTAGAAAAATATTTAAAACCCCAAAATACTTTATTTTAATTACTTTGTCTATTTTTAGTTGTACTTATAATTATATTATCCTATAATGTGTATATAGTCTTAAATATATATTCTATATTTAAAATAAATAGGATTAGAAATTAAAATTATATATAAATAGAAATTAAAAATCTAAAATTTAAAATCAATTTAAAATATAAAAATATAAAAAAAATCAAAAAATATAAAAACCTAGAAAAATACATAGACAATAAGGACACATTTTTGCACCTCATTACACAATATACTAGTTTTACTCCCGTATTCGACCTCTACATACTTGCACGCTTTACACATCTATTGTAGAGTTATAATAAAGTTTAACTCAACAAATTTTACTTTTATTGCCTTACTTATATTGTGTGATAGTTCTTGATTTTATGGGAATTCATGAGCAGTCGCTTCAGCAATATTGTAGTTCTCACCTTGTGTATACTACTTTAGACCCTCTCCTTATCCCAATTTTTAAATGGCGCCTTTGTTGAGGAGCAACTAACATAGATTGGTTTTATTTAATTGTGTCTTCTTGATCTATATTTTTGCTCTATTTATTTTCTGATATATGTGATATAAATGATGAATTGTCTACTCACCATTTCCTTATTTGTAATTGTTGTGAGGATCGCAGATCGAGGGAGGCATTCTTTGAGTGCCTACACACCCACATGAAGCAAAGGATACTTTTTCACCTAGTATCAAAAGACTTGGAGGAATTTTGAAGACAAAGATTTTGCGCATTTATTTTATTTATTTTATTTGTAATTCAAAGTGAGAGAGAGACAATTAATTTGTACTATTCATGACTCTCCATGACTCTGACATACTTTACGAGGTCCAGTGCCCGAGGGATTGTTTCCTTGGGGGCCTTTCCAGTTTTGCTATGTTTTCCATCACTTTTATTTTCTTTTATTTTCTTTTTCTTTATTTTGTGTGATTATCCCTAGTTGTAGGATCTGCTTGTAGATAGATTAAGGCCAAATACTTAATTATATTTGCCTCTACCTATAGTCTCGTTTGGACTTAGTTAAATTTTGAATTACTCTTCACTTAATCTTAGAACCGTGCGCCGCGAGAGTCCTCCATAAAGTGCTTGTAGGACCCAATGTAGTGGGCACCCAGGAGGCTCCATGACCGGACCCTTTGGTTATATTCTAAATGTTTAGCATATAGTTCTTCACGCTAATAGTATATTCTCATCTAGGGTTATTTCATCGGCTTGCATTTGCATATAGATATGTTTCAATTCTGCCTAGCATCCTTGCAAGTAGAGAACTGGAGGCAAGGTGAGCATTTATGTTTTACCATTCATCATCGATTTTATCACTTGTACTGCTTTTCCAACTATCTCCCTCTGATTTTTACTACTTGAGTTGCAAAAGGAATTGACTCCTAAATTGGCTTGTGCATTCTAATTAAAAATATAAAAAGTGATAATCAATAAAATTGGGACTGCTAATATTACTCGACCCTAAAATAAATCAAAAAGAAAATATTTGTTTTGGGGAGTAACACTCTCATTCTATTCGTTTTAATTTTCTCACATACACACTAAGGTTAGTGCCCTAATCCTGGGGCTCCTAAGTGTTTGTCCATTTTTTGTCTTCTCACCTAGCTCTAAAACAGACAAGATAAAAAGACCAAACTTTCACCATCTTCACCTAGTTGAGTAGGTGAACTGAGGGGTGTGTTTTGCTTTGTGTGTGTTTGTTTGTGATTATTTGTGTGCATCCTCGATCATTTCTACATATTTGTGCCTTGTTCGCACATCTCTTGATTTGACTACCGTGCTCTCCTGATCATTTTCTTTTGTTTTTGAGATGGCCGGGTAGAGTGATTTGTATTCGAACTTTGTGGATCCCTCGTAGCCTCCAGCCAGTCCACCTCCCTTTTTCAAGGAGGATTTTTCTCATAATTCTTGTACATATCCACCTCAGCCACATCATCAAGCCTCAGATTTTTATCCACCCTCACATTTCCCTCCATCTCACCCCCCTGAGATTGATCTCTTGGAGTCACCTTTCATGGAGTCCACCCTTGAGCCCTGGACCCAGATGGTGGAGCATATGGGACATAGGATCGATAACCTCGCTAGAGTAAATAAGAGCCACAGTGATGCTCCACTATTTGAGTATATAGATACACTTCAGGATGATCATGATAGCTTGCAATCACCCAAAATACAAAAAAATAAGAAAAAAATTAAAAATCCAAAAGATTTCGGGAGACACCTAGCCAAGTCGACTTTTGAGGAGAGGGAACCGATGTCAGATGATGTTTACACACATTCACTCACTCACTATCCTACCTTTGACCACAAGGATGACACTGCACAGACTTCTCTTAGTCATCCTTGTGTAGATGCTTATTCTGATCTCCTTCTTGTATGGGGGAGATCCAAAAACTCAAAAAAATGCTGACTGAACCTGAAGCAGTGGCCACTATTCATGAGATCATTAAAACCCCACTTCGACAATCCATGACCCAATTATCTACTCCTAAAACCATGAAGAGAAAGAAAAGGAGCAGATCGGAGAGACACATTATGACCATGGTCGCTGCCTATGCTACTACCCACCACCCATCTTCCAGGAATGGGAGCACTGTCACACCTCTCATGAGTTGCACCATCTCTGACCATTCATGTAATAGCACTCTCTTGACGGCAGTGCATCGATTAACACAATAACCTTCTTATTAGTACAATTCATCTTGGACCTCTCAGGAAAACTAGGATGATCGTTCAGTTTGTTGATGGATCAATAAAGAGACCGAAGTATATTCTTAAGAACGTCGTCATTCTGATTCAAGGCATGAGATTCACTACAGACTTCATCATATTGACCATGGAGACCTCCACCCCAATGGAGCGTGCTCCACTCATCCTTGGACGACCCTTTCTCGCCTCCACGAGAGCCGTTATAGATTATGGATCTGGAGAGATTCGTTTCCGTTCTAATATCGGGAGCGATGTGTTGATCACCGCACCTACCACTGACCGAAGACCAGTATCCCATGAGAGGGTACCCATGTTAGCCTAACTCGAGGCTAATGATCTAACTGTTGATATCAGAGAGGTTTGCTTTTATGACTAATGATGAGACCCGAGAATTCCTCCATAGGGAGGAAGACTTGGAAAGCATATACCTTGGAGTTTCCTTTTCCTGTGATTGTCGATGCGTTGATGATATCCGCATGATTTACATAATTGAAACTTTGTGAAGGGCATATTTAGATGAGACTGATAAGGTTGAATTTGATCTGATTGCTTTTATAAATAAATTTAGGCCTTTTGATAAGGATGATGACCTGGTTGAGACTTCATAGGACAAACATGACCACAATACTTCCACATATTAGTTTGTTCATTTTTGTTTTGGACTAGCTGAGACTTGCCAAGCTGGACTTGATCATACCACTTCCACTCACAGGATGGACTTGGCCCGAGTACTTCCATGGATGTGTTCATTCCTTTTCATTTTTACCTAGTTGAGACGCCCAAGGCGGAACACGACTACATTACATCCACCGATCAGTTCGTGCCTTTCCGCTTTGTGACAACTAAGGGTCTCACCAGGTCAATCCTGATCGGAATATGTCTACTGCGGACCTCGATATCGACCTACACCTCGTCAGATCAAATCATCATTGATGTCGTAAGAATGTTTGCTTTTAACCTTCTTGACCTTTGTACATCAGTGCCTCTTGTATATTCGCTTCCGTTTGTCTCCATCCATCCACATATCGCCCATCCACCCCATTTTCGTGTGTTCCTTGCTTATGACGTACTTTGTCCTAAGTATAGGAGGGTGGATGAATCGAGTGTTCTTTCTTCGTTCTGTTTCATCACTCTTGTTGTTGCCTATACATAGGGATGTTTTACCCTCAGTATAGGGGGAATGATGCATACATTCATCCATCATATTTTTCTTTTTATTTTATTTCTTTTTGTTGATCCCCTCCAGTGTTTCCACTTTTGTTCATATCCTTGTCTATACTTAGGGGGTATCTGACCCTACGTATAGGGTGAGACACCGAGTTGTGATTTGTTCATTCCCACCCTTGACCCTCCCTGCCTTGTGTACTTAGGATTATTAGATCCTAAGTATAGGGGGGAGTGATGGACATCTAATTCATTTCATCTGTCATTCTTTCATTTATTCCTTATTATTTATTCTTTAGACTTTTATACACTCAGTATGAGTTATGTCTTCTTTTGTTCTCTTTGATCTATGAGGAAATAGCTCATGCTAAGTATGAGGGGTCGTATATAGTGCGTATATACTTTAGCCATAACTCGTACTTTTGTATTTTTAATAATAAATATGGCTAAAATTATGGATAAAATTCTATATAAGTTATACAATTCATTACAATTCGTTAATAAAAGATGTATATTATTCCTCAGATTCTTTTGTATTTGGTGATTAATAAATCAGGTAAAAATAATTTTTGCAAGATGTTTGAAAAATATTTTGAAAATCTTTTTGAAAATTCTTTTGAAAACTATTAGGAAAATGTTTTGCTAAATATTTTCAATATTTGTAAAAGTATCTTATTTGTAAAAATTCCTTTTCTTTATGTGAAATAAAAAATGTTTTGAAAAACTATTTGCAAATGTTTAGAAAATGGTTGCAAAAATATTTTGAAAAATCTATATATACAGATTGAAAAACCTTTGCAAAATAGTTTTCAAATTTTTGTAAACATTTTAGAAATTATTTTGGACTATAGTTTTCAAAAGTATTTAAAAAATTGTTTTCAAACAAGTTTAAGGAATATATACATCACACCAAAATTCTTTATTAATTGTACGAATATATCTATAAAATTAACTAACATATCCCTTGTAAATTCTTAAATGCCCTAACTTTTGTAGATAATAAGATGCAACCCCTTGTCAATATTTATACATGTCTTTTCATCCAAAAATCTTTTTGTTTGAAAAAATCCCAAAAACATTTGCAAAATCTTTTTTAAAAATTAAATAAAAAATTGCGTAACCTTTTTAAAAAATCCTTAAACAGTTAAAAAGTTTACAAATTGCATCACAAAAATATTTTACGCATTGTACATAGCATTTGCATAGCAGTCACATTTTTCGGATTGAGTTTGATAATTGAACTAGTCTAAGTAAAATCCGACGATTGGAGCTTGGTTGGACCTTAAATCTTCTTAATCACAGGAACCTTACAAGAACTGGATTTGAGGTACTTTGGGTCTAGTTGACTTAACTCTTTGAGAACAGTCATACTTGGTTCAATGTATTCTTGACTGCCTAAGTAGAGTATTTCAGAGCATACACACGCCTCTTGTTGATAATGACCTAACTTGGACACCTGCACCTTTCACTTTTCTCAACTCAAATGGAGTAGTGAGGGTATTGGATTTGTCGGTGTGAGAAGCACACAAGTGGAAACATTTGTCCTCATCAAGGGAGGGAAGTGCACCCCTACTATCTAGTAGCAGAGATGTCTAAAGACAGGAGAGTGTGGGTTTATAGCCTACTCTCTCAAGAGGAAAAACTCCTTTTGTAAATGTTGTTATATATATTATTTAAAAAAAACAAAAAACTCAAAAAAGTGGACATGCCTAATTGAAAATAAAATGTTTGTCAGAGTGTACATATTTGTATATCAATAAGCATGCTTGAGCTCCAATGTCCTTTCATGTGAGCCTGCAACAAGGTGACTTGGCTACTCTGGTCAAGTATCTTAGGATAGGTACCTACCGCCCCTTCTTCTTTTCTTTCCTCCTCTTGAGCTGGTTGCCACTGGAACACATAAGGGAATACATCGCTCCTCGAGGAAAGAGTTGCTGGATTGGGGAATCATTGAGTTGTCATACTGGAGAAGTTAGTCTCTCTATCATTTCAGTTTGGAAGAGCCACTATTAAACACACTGTACAAGTGAGATTCATAGTCATAAGGGTTTTCATATGAGTTTAAGTATTCTGACCTGGCTATTGAGGAGACTTAACAGGGCTTTGGGATTGTCGAAGGTTGTTGTATTTCAAATTTGTTTCCCAATAAGGTTCCGACCGCACCTAAAATCTAGAGGTCCAACTTCAGCACCAAACTTTGATGTTGTGAAGAAAAGTTTAAAAAATAATAATTTCAATCCACTTTCTTTCTTTTTCTTTTATTTATTTTTATTTTTCTGCACTTATTGCATAAGTGTTTGCTAGGGAGTAGTAAAGGCAAGTATAGGGGGTGATGAATACCCATTTCATCACTTTTATTCTATCATTTTGGCCATGAAAACCCTAGTTAATGCATGTAAATAACATTAATTTGTACAAAGTATCATTCATTACTTATTCCATTTATTTTGTCAAAAATACTATTTTAATGCTAAAATTATATAATAAAGAAAATAAAAGAAAAAGAATAAAATTCCAAAGGCATTTATGACCCTAAACCCCGAGACCTAGGCATCTCGATGACTAGGTCGATAAGGAATAAAGTAGGGGGAGATAAGGGCCAAAAATACATTAAAAATCCCATTTATTTAATCATAATTTATTCATTTTTGGAACCTATTTTATTTTCTACTTTTTATACCTCAAATAAAGAAACTTTGTACATGAAAGTTTTAGATAATATATAGAAAAATACAAAATTGATTTTATACAAAAATAATGTGCAGTCTACAAAGTTTACTCTAAATAAGATACCGAAATCCCAACTTCACTAACCTATATCTCCAAAATAAACACTCAAAATATATGACAATCACCTTAAAATATTTATTTTTATTTACTCATAATTATTTTTATAATTTTATATTTTTATAATTTTATAATATATGTACATATTTATAACATAATAAAACCATTAAAACAGTAAAATAAAATAACATACATAAAACACATAGATGAACAGACAATGCTTATACTTATATAATAAAAATAACTATTTATTTAAGTGTAAATATTATATCAGAAAATTTAATTAAAATATATTTACATGTAAAAAATTAATTTATAATTATATAAAATAAGATAATAACATAATAAAATCAAAATTTACAAAATAAAAATAAAAAATCAAAACATAGGTAAATATACCTAAAAATAAAACAACAAAAACAAACTTGTTATAAAACATCTTAAAAAATAAATAAAAATCATAATAAAATATTTCAGAAAATAATAAACATTTTTTATTTTATAAATTAAAATTAATAAAATCAATATTATTTATTATAGAATTTCTAATTATTTTTGGGATGGGTTTTCCTGGTAGGTCGACGTGAAACAACCATGTTGCTTCGAGTGTTGACTTAGGTCAACTCTTCTTGCCTATCTCCAACCCTTGTCAGAATGACCTTTTTCCCTTACTTCTTGATTTTTTATGCATTGATGCATCGCTCGAGGAGGATGGGACACTTCATGGGATTTCTTCCCTATACATACTAGATCCACGTCGAGCCTTTTCCTAAGGCCAAGAATCATTTCAGCGCCCATACACCTCGAATGTCACCTCATCGCAACCTGTACATATACACCTTCTCCACCCCTCTTCATATTAGGTTCTTTTTCCCCTTGTTTAGACTCCTCGAAGTGCGCTAAGGCCGAGCCCCTTGTAACAGGAGTAGCTCCTTGCTCTTCGCAGTGAGGAAGGAGAAAGGAGGGGACAATTCCCATCATCTCCGGCCAATTGGCCATTAAGGTCAGATCTCGTGGCTTTTAAAGCCAGATAAGGTGATTTTTACATGCTCTTTAGATAGTTGTAGCCTTTAGGTTTACTTTTATGCTTTTATTTTGTCTTTAGACTACAGTTTGTAGCGTAGTTTAGGATCAAAAGACCAGACCAGAGATCTTGAGCTCCGACCACCACTGTTCACCATCCGCTCCACCTCACCACTCGCCAAACTCCACCAATAAACGCCATGTTGCATCGCACGAGCCAACTCTTTCTTAGCATACATGTCTCGTGGCTGGATGGGGTTTCTGAACCCCATCTTGAACCAAATAAGCAATTCCAAGACCCTCCAATTCTTCAATCTTCTCCATGACGAATCACCCTATCTTGGACCCATATCATTATTCCTGGAGGCGCGAACCTTTCCACGAGTTTGCTTTGCCCATCTGAGGGCCGAATCGATGCAGGAGACGAGAGAGATTGAAGATTCAAGCTCGTAGGAGGTGAACTCATCAAGTGATCTTGTTGATCCCCTCGCTGTCATTGGATAAAGATACTCCGCCCAGATCGAGCAGCTCAACTCTTCTAACCTATCTCTAGCCCAAGTCAGAATGACCTTTTTCCTTTACTTCTCTTTTTTTTATGCACTGATGCGTCGCTCGAGGAGGATGGTACTCTTCGTGGGATTTCTTCCCTCTACATCGTAGATCCATGTCGAGCCATTTCCTAGGGCCAAGAATTACTGCAACACCTGTGATTCCACCTCAAATGTCGCCCTGTTGTAGCATGTACATATGCACCTTCTTTGTCCCTCTTCTTGTTTTGGTTCTTTTTCCGCTTGTTTTGACCCCTCGGAGTGTGCTAGTGCTGAGCCCCTTGTGACAGGAGGAGCTCCCCACTCTTCGTGGTGAGGAAGGAGCAAGGAGGGGGCAGTTAACACCATCTCAGACCAGCTGGCCGTCGAGGTCAAATCTCATGACTTTTTTGACACTTGAGGTGGTTTTACATGATCTGTAGATAGCTGCAGCCATAAGTTTAGTTTTATGTTTTTATTTTGTCTTTTGAGTACAGTTTTTAGCATAGTTTAGGATCAAAAGACCTCGCCGGAGCTCTTGAGCTCCATCCTCCAGTGTTCACCATCTGCTCCTCCTCACCATTTACAATAATCCTCCACCAACAAGTGCCCAGCTGCATCGCATGAACCCCCTCTTTGTTAGTGTACAGTTCTCACATCTGGAAGGGGCTTCTATGCCCCGTATGGAACCAAAGAAGCACCTCAAGGACCCTCCAATTCTTCATGCTCCTCCAGGATGAATCACCGTGTCCTGGACCCTTCCTAAAGGAGAGGAACATTTCAATGAGCTTGCTTGGCCAATCTGAGGGCCGGATGGACATCGAAGACGTGAGATATTGAAGATAGAAGCTCGCAGGTGGCGAGTTCCTCTGATGTTCTTGTTGATCTTCTTGCTGTTGTTGGATGAAGATCCTCCGCCTAGATCGAGCAGCTAACGTCTGAGCTTATCCTACTCGCACCATCTGATCATCTTCAAGGATCTAATCAGGGGCGTCTAATGTGAATCGACATCGCAACACCAGGTGTCGACACGTGTTTAAATAACATCGATCCCGCAGTCCGTCGGCGCACGTTTAGGGGTAATTTGCATCTTTGGCCCCCAATCTTTGTAGCTATTACATTCAGGTTTGTAATATTCTTAAGTAGATTAAAAAGTTTGGAACATTTGCATACAAGACCCTAGTGCTTGTTGTAATTGCATTTTGGTCCTTTACCAGCTCACCTCACTTGGCCATCCACGTGAGGTGGCATTTTTGCAGAAAGGCCCTCATGACTGTTTGTAATTTTTTAGTCCTTTAAATTTGTACCGTAGTTATAATATTTAGGACATTTTGCATTTTCATCCATGAGCTTTACTTTAATTGCATATATGCCCCTGCTAGTTCAGTGATTTTTGCGTGTTTACTCTATTAATTAAAAATATCAATTGCACTCATAAAAATCCCAAAGAATATGATTAAGCTCCTGATTGCACAACTTCCATGCCATAATTTTATTTTTGAATTTAGAACCTTTTAATATTTATTAAAAAACAAATAAAGCAAAATATTAATTTTTTAGGAAAATAAAATACCAAAAAAATAAAAAATTTGAAAATTCTAATGTTGTGTTTGTCTATTTATTTTACAACTCTAGAACTAGATAGCCTAAAAATAATAGAAGAAAATACATAAAAATTTAAAAGCTCCAAAATCCAGTATAAAAATATAAAAAACTCCATAAAATCTCAAAAATGTAATTTTCTATCTCTGAATTTTACAAATTGATAGAGACACTAGTAGGGCAATCTTTGTAGAGTTCAAAGGAGTAGAGAGAGTTCTCACATTCAGATCCGGTAGCATTCACGTAGACATTTTAGACTCCATATTACCGGCTCCCATATGCCAAAAATGGAAGACCTAACGATAGAGCATAAAGTACAGATTCCTTGCGGGAGAGCCAGATATGTTTCCAGTCATTATCTCAGCATATTTGATTGATGACCGAGAATCTCATTTGATAGAGGTTCTTGAGAGAAATCGTAAGGCAATTGATTGGTTTGTAGTAGATCTCCATAGGATAAGTCCGGCTCTGTGCTCCCACCACGTCTATCTCGAGGAATTGCCAAGCCATCTCGTGAGTTTCAACGCGAGCTGAACCTAAATCTTCAAGAGGTGGTTATGAAGGAAATATCCAGGTGGTGGAGCATTGATTTTATCTACCACATCTCCGATTCCAAATAGGTTAGTCCATTACATGTGGTACCCAAGAAGACAGATGTCACTATAGTTATGAATGAGGATGGGGAGGAGATTGCTACCTGTGCACCCACTTCTTGGAGGGTTTGTGTGGACTACAGAAAATTGACTCAGTCCACCAAGAAGGATCACTTCCCGCTACCATTCATTGATCAGATTATTAAGAGATTAGCAGGGAAGATTCATTACTTCTTTCTTGACGGGTACTCGGGGTATAGTCAGGTGACCATTGCACTCGAAGACCAAGAAAAGATGAAATTCACATGTCCGTTTGGGGCGTATGATTTTAGACGGATGCCCTTTGGAATATGTAATGCCACGACTACATTCCAACGGTGCATACTTTCCATCTTTCCGGACAAGGTGGGTGACTATTTAGAGGTCTTCATGGATGATTTTTCGGTCTACAGTGACGGGTTTGATACTTGTCTTTCTTTCCTAAACCATGTGCTTCAGTAGTGCATTGAGGTCGACCTTTTTCTTTCTTGGGAGAAGAGTCAATTTATAATGATTCAAGGGAGGGTATTTGGTCACATCATCTCCAAAAGGGTATAGAGGTCGATCCAGCCAAGGTGGATATCATCAAGAAGCTCACTCCACCATACAATCTAAGGTAGTTGCGGTCTTTTATGAGGTATGTTGGTTTCTATCGATGGTTCATTCAGGACTTCAGTCGTATTGCCTGGCCTATTACTAATATTCTCATGAAATACACTAAGTTCCTTGTAGATGATAAGTATCTTTCGTTATTTGAGACTCTCAAGAATCTGGTTATGCATGCTCTTATCCTTCAGCACCCTATTAGTCTCTCCCATTTGAGATCAAAATGGATGCTTCAGATTTTTCCGTAGGGGATGTTTTAGGACAAAGGAGGATAGTTTGCCTTTTTTCGTTAACTACGATAGCAGGATTTTGGATGCCACCCAACAGAACTATACTATTATATAGAAGGAGATGCTAGCTATAGTCTTTGGTTTGGATAAGTTCAGATCTTACATTCGTGTATCTAGAGTTACTATATACACTGATCAAACCACCATACGATATTTAATGGCTAAGAAGGATGCTACTAGATAGATCCTTCTACTCAAAGAGTTTTATATTGAGTTTAAGGATATGCATAGAGTCAAGAATGTGGTGGCAGATCACCTCTCTCGAATAGAGCATCTTGAGGATTCAGAGACAACCACACCTATTACTGAGACTTTCCTGGACAATGCGATTATTCTATCACCTCTGTCCATTGG
Source organism: Ottelia alismoides (assembly GCA_037367405.1). Lineage (NCBI taxonomy): Eukaryota > Viridiplantae > Streptophyta > Magnoliopsida > Alismatales > Hydrocharitaceae > Ottelia > Ottelia alismoides. The sequence continues at coordinate 159,532 of JAZKJV010009071.1, read as the reverse complement.
TATGTTGATATTGTGAACTCTATTATTGCCAAGAAAGTTCCACAAGGTTGGACCAGACAACGACTTGAGACTTCCCTCGTGAAAGACAAGACGTACCATTGAGAGGATCCCGTAGTTTACTACGAAGGAGGGGATAATGTCTGGCATCGGTGTATTCCTCAGGAGGAGCACCACATCATCATCACCTATTACCACGTGCTTGGGGCTGGAGTACATCACTTTAGGAGAAGGACAACACAAAAGGTTCTCCAATCCGACCTTTGGTGGCCAACACTTTTCAAGGATTCAGACAAATTCATGAAGAGGTGTACTGATTATTAGAGGATGAGTAGTTGTGGTCATAGAGACATGATGTCGATGCAACCCATTCACTTCTATGAGATTGTTGATGCACGACACATCGATTTTATGGGCCCATTCCTGAAGAGTCAAGTATTTGAGTACATTTTGTTTGTTATAGATTATGTGAGTCGTTGGGTTAAGTCCATCCCTGCCCGAGTCGCTGATGCGAGGACTGTCTGCAGATTTATGAGGAAGAATATTATATCACAGTTTGGGTTCCTAAAGTTCTGATTTTTGATGGGGGTACTCATTTTATCACTGACAAGGTAAGGGCCCTTGTTAATGCGTTCATCATAGACCATAGAGTTGACACTCCATATCAACCACAGATGAATGGTCTTGCTGAGGTTTCTAATCGGGAGATCAAGACGATATTGCAGAAGGTTATCCACCAAGATCGAAAGGATTAGTCACAACTTTTGTACTCGATTTTGTGGGCCAGAGGACATCCTTCAAGACTCATTTGGGTACATCTCCATTTTGACTTGTTTATGGCAATCCATGCCACTTACCAATGGAAATCAAGCACAAGTCACTATGGGCAATCACATAGATATTATTGGATCCAAAGAGTGTAGGAGATCATAGGAGAGTAGAGTAGGCAGCCCTGGAGGAGCTTAGAGATCCTTTTCGAGTAGCTTATAGTATAAGGACAAAGTGAAGAGATGGCATGATTCACACATCAGCCATAAGCAGATTGAGACAAATAAGAAAGTATGGCTATTTGATGCATGACTGAGATTATTTCCAAGGAAAGTATTGAGCAAGTTGAATGGACCTTATTTAGTCAGAAAGGTGCAAGACAACGACAGTAATGACATATCCAAGTTGTCTTCTGAATCCACCTTTTGGGTCAATGGTCAATGCCTGAAACCTTTTCTTGATCACGACATGTTCGCCGTTGATGTTTCCCCGATTCATTTTGAATGAGATGTGCTCTTTGAGTCTCATATTTTGCGTATGATGCATGAATTACACTTCCATCCGCCACTTTGTATATTCATGTTTTCTATTTTAGTCTTTTATTCTTCCATTTTGTTTAACTCCCCAAGTCTCGCTTCGGATTTCTGCTATACTTAGGATGCAATTTATCCTAAGTATAGGGGGTGCTGAACTTGTGTTATTCGTATTCCTTTTTGTTCTATTACCTCTATTTTGTTTCCTATAGTTTGGGACATCCAACACTAAGTATAGGGGAGGTAATATCTATTTTTCACTTTGTTGATTGTTCCCCCACTTGTCCCTCAACTATTGATATTTTTCTATAATTAGAGATCATTTACCCTAAGTATAGTGGGGACAAGTCAAGTCGTTGATTTCGTGCACATTATCTTTCTCGATTTAGTCCTTTTATACATTCTCCTATACTTAGGATTATTTGATCCTAAGTATAGGGGGGATCACCGACATCTATTCAATTCATTCCTCCATTCTTTAAGTCATTATAATAGAGGATTATTTTCACCTTTCTATTATTAGCATGAGTTATGTCTTACTTTATCTCTCTTTTATCACTATGAGGACATAGTTCGAGCAAAGTATAGGGGGGTGTCGTATATATAGTATATATACTTTAGTCATAACCCGTTCCTCGGTGTTAATAATAAGGCCATTATTTATAAAATTGAAATAAAAATGTTTTGAAAATGTTTGCAAAAATGTGTGTAAATTTTTTTAAACTCTTTTGTAAAAATGTTTGTAAAAGCCTTTGGAAAATTATTTTTGTATTTTTTTTGTAAAAAGTTTATAAAAATGTTTTGTTGTAAAATGTTTGTAAATTATTTTTATATCATAACTATGTATATTGTACACATGTTTATAAAATGTGTGAACATAAAATTATTTGTAAAAAGTTTGTAAAAGAAGTTTAGAAAAAATCAGTTGTAAAAATATTTACTTGAGCAATTCAAGAAAGTCTGAATCAGTGCTTAACAATGCATGTATCTAACTCTGACTCTACGAGCTCACTCTTCTCCTAGGTCTTTCCGTTCTGAGTTTTTCTTTCCTATGGAGTGATAGTGCTTCTGTCGTTGGCTAAGTCGAATAATGAAGATAAAGTTCTTTTTTCTTCTTCTTCTATTCTCTGACCTTCTAACATTAACTTCCCTGCAAAATTCTACAACAACTCCCAATTCTCAACTACTAGAAATTAGAACCACTAGAAGTACGACACTTCTTCTTCCTTCTATTACTTAACATTTGCCCGGGCTTTTGAATAATTTTGATAATTTTTGAAAAAAAATGCAAAAAAAATCACGTGGGTTATCACGTATGGGTATAAAAATTATTTTGTAAACTTTCAAATCCAAGTATGTGTAAAATAAAATTCTTTTGTATATGAAATCATTTAATAAATTTTGTCGATAAAATCCACTTGCCAAACTTGCTTGTAAATATTCTATTTGTAAAATCTAGTACAAATTGTGTATAGATCTTCTATAAAGTTTTTGTATCAAAGTCTGTACAAAGTGTTGCAAATGTTTGTAATCACTTTCTTTTCTTTTCCTTCTTTTCCAAAATACCTAACAATTGAAAAATTAAAAATACCATAAAAGCTTGAAAAATTCTTTGAAAACTTTTCAAAAAAAAGATTTTTGTCTTTTATTTTCTTTTCATTTCTAAAGTTTTTGAAAATATATATATATTTGCATGTGCATATGCATTTTTCAGAATCATTGTTGATATTTAAACTAGTTTGGAATAAAATTAAAGAATGGAACTTGGTTAAAACCTTAATCCACTAAACTTTAGAGGAACCTTATAGGATTTGGAGTTGAGACTTTTCAGGACCCAGAGACTTACTTCTTTGAGTTCACAAGGCTATGTTTACATATAATCTTTATTGGTCTAAGTTGAATATTTCAAAGCACTCATGAACCTTACAGACAATGGCTTAACTTGGACACACACTTTACACGTAGCTCTTCATGGATGAGGAGGTGAGGAGGCCGAATCCTTTGGCTTGGAGTAGCACACAGGTGTGTTATAACTAGTGGAAACACTCGTCCTCGTCTAGGGAAGGGATATGCATCTCAACCTGGTCTAGTAGCACTGAGGTCTAATGATAGGATGCTGTGGGTTGCAATAATGCTTCAAAAAGAGGGATAGTCTATGGGCTCAAGAAGAAAAATTCCTTATGTACATGATGCACATGTTGTATATATGTTGAAAAAAATGCAAAAACTCCAAAAAAGGGGACATGCCTGATTGAAAACAAAATGCATGCCAGAGTGTATATAGTTGAATAAGCAATGCTTATGTGGTTCACTGTCTCATCTCGTGGAATCTTGCAGCTGGAGACTTCGCTACACTGGTCAAGCTCCATAGATACATGGCTACACTGGCCATGATCTATTATCTTCTTTCCCCTTCTTCTTAAGCTAGTTGCACTTGAACTTAGAAGGGAATACCCCCCTCCTTGAGGAAAGACTTTCTATACCGCGGTACTAGAGTTATCTTGTTGAGGGAGGATGTTTCTTTGCCACTTTTGAGGTGGAGACCTTTATTTCACTTACACAGTACAAGTAATGATTCATAGTCATAAGAGTTTGCAAATGTAGAATTGTTCTGACCTGACTGTTGAGGCGACCTGACCATGGAATTGTGGAACTTAAGGGCATTTGAGTCTTAAATCTATTTCCCAACAAGGTTCTGCCAAACTAATAATCCAAAGGTCTAACCGAGCTCCTTACTACAATTTTACGAAGATAAGTTTAATAATCAACATTAATTATCCTTTCTTCCTTTTTCATTTCTTTATTTATGTTTTCATTTATTTTTAAATGTTTGCTAAGGGACTAGAAAAGGTAAAGTATAGGGGAATGATGAATCCATGATTCACATCCTTTACTCTTTTATTTTAGAATAAATACCTATGCAAAATAACTATAAATACATATTAAATCCAATAACTTAGCATTGTGTACCATGGCAAACCTTCTTGGAGCTTGGATTGGTGTCGAATCTAGTCGAGTCGCTTCGTGTCCGGACCCCTCCATCGCGACTAGCCTCCTTGGCCTTATGCAGCCTGTTTGAGTTTATAACCCTATTGTTTACCTCAACGTTCTTCGCCATCAATTTCAGAACCATCAGGTATCCTTTAGTCCTTGTATTTCTCCATTTCTTTTCGAATTCATCATCGATGCCACTCTCCGCCTTCGTTAAACTGACCACCAGGTATGGAGCTTCTTCCTATCATCTACCTGCATCGATACCTTCACCTTATCACCTCCCATCTTCCCGCATAGCATGATCATCCTTAGGCTCGATCATCGAACTATGATTAAGGCTTGACCTCCTTCCATCATCTACGTTGGAGGTCTAAACCACTCTCCCGTCGCTTCTTTTGGTTTCTTTGCAAAATAACGTCAGCTGGAGCATCACCTCCGAGATCCACATCCATCTGCACGTCCAGGTGTGTGTGGGAGAATCGAATTGAGTCCCAACTAAGAAACAGAGCTACTCCAGGTGGGGGACCTCCCAGAACTTCATTGTGCTACTCTTGGAGCTGTCCAAGAATCCCCTCCAATGTAGAACCACTCCAGCATGCTGCTAGACCCTTTGGACGATTGATCAGGACCCAACAACTCCAGATATTGTTGATTGAATCTCAGCCAGTGGTCCCTTCTTCATGTTCTTCCAGCACCGCCATCAACCATCCGATGAGGAGACCTGCACCCTATATTTTATCTGAGCCATCCGTTAGCACCCAAATCTTGTTGCTCAGATCAAATCTAGGGTTGATCCGAGCCATATGATAGTGCCAGCCATCAGAAGTGTTAGATCCGTAATTGATTGTCAAATCTGAGCCGCACCTCACCACATTTGTTATGACTGTATGATCCTTTCTAGAGCGCCGTCATAGTCGTACGGTAGACCACGCGCATCACACGTGCCTGTAGGGAATATTGCATATTTTCAACTGCCTTTTCTACCATTTCATTTCAGTACAATAAGTATGAAAGTAGTTTCAAAACCTTTTGCAGTAAGGACCTCATAGTTTTTACATTTGTGCTTTAGTCCATCCAAACTAAACTCAAGTTCATGTTCACGTATATTTGTGGATCATCTACACATTTCCCCTATGCTTTTATGTGTTAATGAAATAGAGGAAGTTTTTGAAATATGCTTTTATGCCCCTGTAAGCCTATTCCACGTGTGATGCAAATTTTCTCTAAGATTTTTTTTGCTTTTGGCCTTGCACTTCCATTGTTTGTTACTGTTTGGCCCTAAAACTTAAAATATTTGCAGGTTGGTCCGATGTATCCAATATTTTTCTTTATCTCTTTTTTATTGCAATAAATATAAAACTTAACTAAAAAATTCCATAAGAATTTTCTTTAGTGCCTGCTAGTCTTTTCTAGGTAGTAATTTTTGTTTATTGATTTTTTTACTTACTATTATTTAAAAAAACAATACAAAACTTCCCTGCTTGCTTTAGATAATTCATAAAAATTCGAAAATACTTTTAGAAACTCCAAAGTAAATTGGTTATCTCTATTTATAGTTATTTGATTTTTTATCCAATTTTCACTTTTATATCTTTTATAGAACTTAAAAATTTGCAAAACCCTAAATAAACCATAAAAATCATATAAAATCTTTCAAATTCCCAACAATTGTGTTATTGGTCTCTCATTGTAGATATTTACTTATGCTTTTTGATAAAATTAACAACCAAGAGTTTTGAACTTATTTCCAATTTTTAATTTGAAAAATAATCCTAACTATGCATTGTTTGCTCTATTCACTATTTTTAATCATTTTTAAAATCCTAAAAAATCTAAAAAATTCAGAAAAATAACAAAAACAATAAAAACTTATCAAAAAAACTTTTTACTTGATTTTTGGGTTATTTTACCATATTTGAAAAATCCAAAAAGAGAGAGAGAGTGTGTGTGTGACTTTTATTCATTGTCTTTATTTGCTTACTTAAAAAATTAAAAATACAAAAAATTGGAAAATTCAAAATCATTAAAAAAACAAAATGAGAATACATAAAAAATATAAAAACTAAAAACCCATAAAAAATTAAAGGGATTTTTACCCGACAGACCCTATAATCTTTGCCAATTACCTCTACGACCTTTGAAACATCGTAATTCCTTCCTCGACCCCGTAAACTTGACAACCTTTACCATACAAACCCTGTGGATATCTCCCATCTATTTAACCGTAAAAAGTAATCAGATTCTGTTATCTTCCTTTACATTATACCCATTTTATTTATGAAAATTACTCTAAGTTCCACTCCCTCACCCAGCCCCTCTGCCTCCCCCGCCCGTCACCTCCCTTGCTCGAAACCACCCTCTCCGCCTCTCCCTACCTGAAGCCCCCCACCCCCTTGGCTGCGCGATGCCCTGCTCGGAGCCCCTCCCTTGCCCGGCCCACTGCACCAGCTCAAAGCCCCTCGCCTAAACTCGATGCCCAGGCCCTGTAGGTCGTATGAGTTCCGCCACCCCCCTACTCCGCGCCTGCGCTTCCCTCCCCTCCTCACCTGCAAGCGCCCCCGCATGCCCCAGTCGCCCTTCTTCCACCTACCCCCCGCCCGGCCTGCAGGAGACCCAGGAGCCCCCCCCGGTCGCCCCCCAAACCAAGCCCCGCCCACACCCCCACCACCTACCCGCGTGCCCCAGCCGCCTTTTCTTCCTCCCCACCCCCGCACCGACCTGGGAGCCCCGATCACCCCCCACCCCCCGCTATCGCTCGTGCGAGACCCCCACCTCGGCCCAGCTCGAAGCAGGCGGGAAAGGCCCCCTCCCTGTCGGTCGCGCGAGACCCCCCTCTCAGCCTAGATCGAAGCACGCGTGCACTCCAACCACCCCCCCTCGTGCGCTTGGAATCCCCTGCCCACCGCCTCCCCCAGCTCGAACCCCCCAGCCTCCGTTGCTCGCTCACCTCCTCCATCCTCGGCCAGCGCCCTCGTGATGACGGAGAGATGGAAGAGACGATGTGGGGAAGCTATTAGAATAGAGAGGAATTCTCTTGATTGATTCTAGTCGTCCGATCGTGAGTTGGTTAGATTAACCCATTTTGACCCAAGGAAGTTAACTCTAGATGTGTCAATTTAACTGTAGGGTTCGTGGGGAATGACGGAGCAAGTTTACGGAGTCGAGGGAGGAACTATGATGTTTCAAAGGTCGTAGAGGTAATTAACAAAGATTATAGGGTCTTCTAGGTAAAAATCCCAAAATAAAAAAGATAAAAATTCAAAAAAAATCCAAAGGTACTTTGCTTTGTATTTCTTTCTTTCTTTTCTTTGTTTTTTCGTTGATTTTATGACCCACGTTCAATAAGAGTTGCTTCCTTTTGTTCTACCCTGGTCACAATACCATGTTAATAAAAGTATCTAAGACCACTTGCTTTATCAACTTGATTCATTTTGCGGTTGACGAATAATTTTCTCGATTTCCAGCTTGGATAATTTGGACACAACGAGACATTAATTAACATATCCTGAATTAACCAAGTCGTATCATTAGATGTCCATGGATCTCAATCCTTGTGCACACAAATCCAATGGTGGACAACGATTTGTACTTTCAATCAATGTCCAATATTTTGTCGTGTTTTAGTCACCAACAACAAATTTGTTCGCTTTTAAATAAACTAAATTAAATATATTGAAATCAGTCAATATATTTCAATTCAAATCAAACCAGCAAGAATGGAATTAATTGGAAGAGGAAGATCCCACACACACTAGTAGGGGTGGATGACCACCACGTCGAGGGCACTCAACATGGTTGTCCCTCCTTATATATGGTAAGATCGTTTTTCATTCCATTTTTGTTGAGATCTTATTTCTCAACAAATATTTTACATATGCAATAAACATTATTGCATATTTATTCACCAAAAAGTTATAAATTATTTTGTGACCATTTCAATCATGTCATTGAAAGAATATGAATCATATTCACACATCCAAAACAAAATGTAATTGCAATCGTAATTAATTGTCCATGTGAATTCAATTCACATCAATTATTAATTCATAAATGCCAATTACAATTAGCTCTCTCTAATGTATTATAAATCCCATTAATAAAATTTATGATTAATATGGATAGTGCTATCCACATTAGTCATATCCATGAGAATTAAATCATATTTAATTATCTCGAATGTCATTCTCGTGCCCAAATAATATGAATAACATCCATATTATTCATGATAATTAAATCACATCTAATTATTCATTTTTTGCTCAATGCTCAGATACAATATAACAAACAAAATATTTCTTGAAGTCTTTCAAGAATAATGTGCTTTCTTTGTGGATACTTGGAGATAAGGATCGGGCTATTGTATGTATCACGTGTAGTGACTTGGATATTAAGATCATACCTCAAATCCAAATCTTGGGGACCTCTCAAAGATGTTTGACTAAATCAAATCAGCAAATATAATCTTCTCATTGCATCTGAATCATATTCGGCTCAATGTCCAATATCTGGACTAAGATCAGATTACTTCTCTATTGAAAGGAGTTAATAAAATCTAAACATGTTTCATCACTCCCTCGGAATGGAAGCTTCATGGTTATACAATCATTTACCATCACGTCATCCTCGAGTATTCCTAATATCCGTACATCCTGCATATTAGAAGACCTATAATAACCCTGAATTTTTGGATCTAATTTAGATTGTCTTCTTCAGGTTATATCATTACGTTTCTCATTCTATCATTGGGTATAAGTGTCGATTATATACTTCCCAAATGCATATATCATACCCAGGTATTGATCATATACTTTCCAAAAGCATATATAAATATACAAATTCATTCAAGCTTCCAAAGCGAGACGATCGTGCATGGAATTTGATTCCAATATCTTATGAGTGAGCTCGTTTCTTCTGGTTCAGTAATGAACATGTATGATCCCTTTGAGAGATCAAATTACTCATAGGCCCTTGTACACACACCAGTTTTTCAGTGTATAGACCTTTATTTGATCTTTATCGATCTACCAAACGTACATACTCAAACATATAGTAACACAATTGTCTCCGATCAGAGGATGCATGCCTATATCGTGACATTATACGACATAGGTCTTTGTTATATCGATCTCCTTACGTCAACTCTTTGAACTAAGTTATCTAACACCTCTTAATCTCTATTCCTATGTAGAGGACCTGCAACAAGAGGTCGTTACATATTAGACTTTCAGAGAAGAATTGTCATCTTTTTCTTAAGACGGAGATCCTTCTTAATAATCACTTAACGGAGCTTGATGAGTCCTCAAACTAACTCTTTCGATGTCATCCAAGCACCAGACTTTATGATTCAACATTAGAATCAATAGTTGTATTATCATTAAGATGGACATGGTACATAACCCTAATTGTACTAAGGGACCTATAATACAAATTAGTTATTCTTCATTTTAGATTAGGGAATGATTTGCAATAACATTTACTGCATAATGGTTCATCGTGGGATCGCATGTCCAGCAGATACTTTACACAAGCTACCCGATGATCTCTCTTCCCCTAGGGTTTTTGATCTCATCGAGGGTTGAAGGTGTCAACTCTTGATCTACGTGAGAGATTATATGTAGGTGAAGAAATCACAAGAAGGAATCGATGGCAGAAGATATGGATATGTGAAGTTATATTTGCGGCTTTTTCATCTGGGTGTCGCAGTCATACTGTACATTATTTTTATATGCACTTATTTTTGTATTTTTCTATGTATTATTATGTATATGTTTTGTGTTGAAAATATCTTTATTTCAAGTGTGTAAGAGTTTGTATAAGTTTTATCTATAATGTATTGGGCACCATGGGTTTCTAGGTGATGATGTTATTTTGTTTGTATTTCTTTGCCCTTATTTTAGGGCCAGCCATTATTTACAATACTTCATTTATTTTTCTTTTTTTGTTTATTCATTTATTTTATATTTAAGTACATATATTTATGCACTATTCACAGACAATAGTTAGTGAGTTAATTTTTACACGTTTTATATATTTACATGCATTTGGCTAGGGTTTTAAGGACAAAATAAATGAATAAATGTGCATGAATGAGTATTCATCGCCCCTTATACTTAGATTTACTAGTTCCTAGCAAATACTTATTAGGATAATAAGTGATCCAAAAGAGAAAAAAAAAGAACCATAAAAAAGGCAGAATGATTAAGACTTTTACTTTATCTTTACAAAATCAAAGTTTGAATCTCAGTTAATATCTTTCGATTATTAGTGTGTTCGGAACCACATTAAGATTTGGAATTGTGACACAACATCCCTTAAGTTCCACGCTTCTTTATCCAGTTAAATTCAATAGCTTCGTCAGAACCATCCTTGTAGACGTATACTCTTATGTCCTTGAAATGATTGATACAAGGTGTGTAGATTGTATTAGCTCTTCCCAAACAAGTAGTTGAACTTTCCGGTTGTCTCCTCCTCTAGTAGCTTGTCCTCATGGAGATGAATATTTCCTTCTAAGTTCAGGTACATGCAAGTGCGCAATGAATTATGGAGAATCTAGAAGAAATGGAAATGGACCAATGTAGCAACATTTCCTTGTGAAGCTCAGCAAGTGTGACCAAGTCTCCACTAAGAAGTAGGACTTTCTTGAAGCTCAAAATTTTTGGAATATATGGTGTAGGCTTCTTTTTAGTATTTGTTTTGGCATTACACTGCATTCTTGTTTTACCACGACATATATAGAATCTTTTATTCAGCCTATGTTTTGGGGTCATAGAAAAATTGTACTAGTAGATCATTCCTCATCCAAAGCTTTATTTGAATACAATCTCAAGTCATTAGATATCCATGCTACTGGAGAATAGTAGGTTGAAGTACTGGCTTCAACTGTCCCCAAGAATGGTTCTTGAGCGACCCTTGACAAAGCGGCCTAGTATAATCAAGACTTAGGCTCCTAGATTCTTCAACAACTCATCTTGGTTGAGCTAAGTGTTGAGTTTGAGGTTTCCAAGTCAATCCAATGTCTCAATATTTGTACGAGGGACTTGAAAGGTTCTAATTAGTCACATTGAATTGACTCATGAATACGGTCTCACATAACCTAAAGAATTAAGACATAACAACCTGAAGCATCTAAATTTTAGTCCTTAACAAGTTCCTCTAAAATTAATTGGATTAAGGTCTAGACCAAGCTCCAATCTTTAGATTTTATTTGGACTCATTTGTCATAACCATTCAGAGAAATGCAGTACTAGGGAATATTTTTGTGAAGACATTTTCTTATTTTAAACTTTTTATAGGATTTTCAAAAAAAATGTAATTTTTCGTATGGTTTTCAAAGCAGTTTTCAAATTTTTAGGTATTTTTTGAATTTTGCAAATTTTATGGGATTTTTGAAAAGCGTAAAAGAGTTAGCAATAGAGTTAGTGTATTACTGGTACGTGAAGGTTTCATATGAGTGTTGTTCTTTACAAGTGATTTGTTGTATTCCCTTATCTAATATTTTCGCCATATTTATTGAAAATAAGAAATTATGAGTTATGTCTAACATATATATACATATATATGACCCCCATATACTTAGCTCAAACTATGTCCTCGTAGTGGTCAAAGAGTAAAAAGGAAGACAAAACTCATGCTAAATATAGAAAATCGTAAACTACAATGCCCTAAAGAATGTAAAGTCGACCATTCCCCTATATTTAGGATTGATTAATTTTTTGAATAACAAACTATACAAAAGGTAGGGAGGATCGAGGGTGAGAATGTACTAAATTATCGGCCCGTCCTATACCCCTCTCATACTTAGGGTAAAGATGCCTAAGTATAAAGGAATTATCAACAAGGTGGGAGACATGTGAGGGATAAAATAATGAACAACTGAGTCACCCACCCGTACTTAGGATGAAGCATATCCTAAGTATAACTGTGGTGAAAGGGATGACTAATTCAACGAAAAAATAGAAAAAGAAAGAAAAAGAAGAAAAGGAAATGATATTTCCAGGATTTTATTTGTCTAATCCATCAGCACTAGAGAGCTCTTCTAGATATATCACACGAACTGGATCAACAGCAGACAGGAAAGTGGCATGCTTAATATACATCTTCAATAGTTGTCCGTTGACTATGAATAGTTGTGTGTCAGATGACAAGCTTGATATTACAATGCTATCATTGTCACGCATATTTTTCACGATAAAAGGTCCTGACCACTTGCTCTTCAGCTTGCCTAGAAATAATTTAAGCTTTGCAGTGGACAACCACACTTTCTATTTTGGCTCAAAAGATTTTTTTCTGATGTCTTTATCATGCCATCTTGACATTTTATTTGTATGAGACTGTTGTCATATGTAGATTCTCTGAATTCTATCAAACGACTTAGGTCAAGTTTTCTATTCTTTCCAGCTTTTTCTCTGTCTAGATTGCATGCATTGACTTCCCCTAATGATTTATGAATGAGTTCCACGGGTAAATGACTTGTCTTGCCATACACTAGGTAGTACGAAGAGATGCTTATAAGGGGGATTCCATGTCGTTCGATAAGCCAAAAGAACAGGGTCAAGTAGGTGTGACTTGTTCTTGAAGTCAAGACGCACAAGTTTTTGTAGGATAGTCTTGATTTCCCTATTTGAACATTCTTCTAAGCCATTAGTTTGTGGGTGGTAGGAAGAAGCGACACGGTGCTAAATAATGTATTCCTCTGTCAACTTCTTAACCTATTTATTAATGAAGTGGTTGTCCCCGTCTGATATCAGTATCTTCAGAATTCTGAACTATGTAATGATGTTGTCCTTGAGAAATTGATAAACGGTGTGACTGTCGACGACACGGGCTAGGATAACCTCCACCCATGTACTTACATAATCGAAAACAAGCAATATGTACTCAAAACCCTAATTGTTCAAAAATGGGCCTATGAATTTTATACCCCATGCATTAAAGACATCTACGATCTGAATCTACTTAAGAGGCATGGTATCTCAGGAACTAATGGTGTCTCCCATCTTCTAGCAGTCAGTACATCCTTTCACGTATTATGTAGCATCTTTAATAAGAGTCCGCCACTAGAGGCCGCATTGAAGCACTTTAGCTACAGTTGGCTTTCCAGAATGGTGTCCACCAGATTCGAACTTGTGACAGTGGTTCATGACACTTGTCAACTCCTCCCCAGGAATACACCTTCGTCAGATATAATATGCACCTTCACTAAACAGATATGGATACTTCCATTGGTAAAAATGTATGTCAAACATGAACTTGTCCACTTTCAGCTTCAGACAATCTCGTGAGACTTCCTTGGAGACAAGGTTGGCGTACTAAGGGAGTGAGGTGGCTGATAGTGTAGCTTCATCTGGGAAGGTTTCAGTGATCAGAATGGTCTCCTTCTCAAGAGTATATAGCTCAATAATTTGGTAAAGGTGATTTGCCACAATATTTTTGACTCTAGGTTAATATCGTATCTCAAGGTCAAATTCCTGAACTAGAAGGATCAGTGAAGTAAGAGTGACTTTGCATCCTTCTTGATCTGTAAGTAACGTATGGTCGAATGGTCAGTGTATACAATCACTTTTATTTTAAGGAAGTGATACCTTTTTTCAACACAAACACTACAACTAACAACTCTTTTCGTATAATAGTATAATTCCTCTAGGCTTCATCTAGAGTCATGATAGCATAGTGAATCACAAATGTCTATCCATCCCATCATTGTCCCAACGCATCCCTAATGGCATAACTAGATGCATCCGTCATGATCTCGAATCAAAAGGACTAATCCGGTGGCTACAGGATAGGAGCCTGGGAGATTGTTTATTTCAACTGATGAAAGGCATGGAGCACTCTATCACCTACAATAAAATCAGTATTTTGCCTGGAAGCTCCATCAACGGTCGAGTAATCTTGTTGAAATCTTTGATGAACCTTCTATAAAAACTGAGAAGACAAAAAAACTGGACTTGTTTCAAAGAAGTTGGTGGATCAAGTTTTCGTATAACTTCCATCTTGGCTAGGTTGACCTACATGCCTCGTTTAGAGATGACACGATCCAACACAATCGTCTTAGTCTCCATGAAGTGACTCTTCTCCCATGAGAGCACCAGATTAACTTCGCAACATCGCTGAAGTACTCGATTTAGATATATCAAGCATTGGTTGAAGTTCTCTTCATATACCAAAAAGTCATCCATAAATACCTCAATAAAAGTTCCCACCATGTCAGCAGATATGGTCGTATACATCTCTGAAATGTAATATGTTTTGGACATGAGAGCCGACAATAAGCCATTATGCAATAAATTTTATTGCAAATATCATTCCCTTGTCTGAAATGAATAATACTTAATTTGCATATCAGGTCCCTTAGTATAATTATTGTTATGTACCATGTCCATCTTAATGATCATACAATTGTTGATTCAAATTTTGAATCATAGAGACTGGTGCTTGGATGATATATAAAGAGTTACATTGAGGTCTCATCAAGCACTGTCAAATGATTGTTAAGAGTGGATCTCAAGCCTGAGAAGGAGATGGCAATCTTTTATTTAAAGGCCGGTATCTAACCGACATGTTGATGTAGGTCCTCTAGATATGAATAGAGATTCAGAGATGTTAGATAAGTTAGGTCAAAGAGTTAACTTAACAAGATTAACATAACCCAGTCCTATGTCGTATGTTGTCACAATAGAGGCACGCATCCTCTGACCGGAGACAAATGTGTTACTATATGTTTAAATATGTACATTTGCTAGACCAATAGGTTGATGATATAATCAAGGTATATACATTGGTGAGCGGGTGTACATACAAGGGCTTATGTGTAATAGGACATCTCAAAAGGATCATACAAGTTCATTTACTGAACCAAAAGACAAGATCTCACTGATGAGATGTTGGGATCAAATTTCATGCATGGTCGTCTCACTTTTGAAGCTTGTCTAAATTTGTAGGTTTATATATGCTTTTCAAATGTATATGATCAATACCTAGGTATGATATGTTATTTTGAAAAGTATATGATTGATACCAACTCCCAATAATCAAATGAGTAACTTAATGAAATCCCTGAATAAAATGGTCTAGATAAGATCTAAATCATCGGGTTTATTCCAGGTCTTCTAATATGCATGATGTATAGATATTAGGAATACCTGAGGGTGATGTGATCATAAACTATTATATAACCATGACGCTTCCATTCAGAGGGAGTGATGAAACGGGTCTGGATTTTAATAACTCCTCTCAGTAGAGAAGTAATCTAATCTTAGTCCAAAGGTTGGACATTGATCTGAATGTTATTCAGATGCAATGAGCATATTAGATTCACTACTTTGATTTAATGAAACATCTTTGGGATGTCCCCAAGATCTGGATTTGAGATATGATCTTAATATCCAAGTCATTATACGTGGAACGTACAATCACCCCATCATTATCTCTGACTATCCACGGAGAAAGCAGATTATTCTTGAAAGAGTTCAAGGATAATTTCATTGTTTATAATATGTCCGAGCATTGAGGAAATTTGATAGTTAAATATGATTTAATTATAATGAATAATATGAATTTGATTCCTATTATTTGGTAATATATGGAGAGTTATCTAACATACATAAATGTGATTTAATCATCAAAGATGTAAATAATGTGAATGTGATTCATATTATTTGGGCACATGAGAATAGAGATCCAAGATAATTAAATATGATTTAATTACCAAGGATACGAATAACATGGATATTACTATCCATATTAATCATATATATTATAATTTGATTTATAATATATAGGAGAGAGTTATTTGTAAATAACATTTACAATTTAAATGTTTATATGAATTGGATTAACATTGGACAATTAATTGAAAATATAATTTACGATTTTTTTGGGTTGTGAATATGATGCACAAATTTACAATGACATGATTAATATTTCACAAAATAATTTGATATTAATTTAGTGAAATAATTTACAATAAAAATTATTGTAAATAATGACATATTATAAGAGATATTAGATCTCATATAATATGTTGTCTGTCCTTAATTGGAAGGAGGCTTGCCTCCTTCCTAATCCTCCATGGATTATTTAATTGATTGAATTAACATATGTTGATAATTTATTCAAATATATTTAATTTAATTAAGTTAATTGTTGTTGTGTTTTTTTAACAAAATCAAGGCCATTGAAAGAAACACAAATCAATTTCAACCATTGGATTTGTGTTGTCCATGGGTCGGAATATTTGGACTCTCATATTATTATAAAAGAAGAGGCGAACCTAGATCTTATTTTAGAAAATAGAATTTCAAGCTCTCCCTCTCTCTCTCATACTCATGTCCCCTCACTCTCCTTAGAGTGGTTGTCCACTCTAAACCCTAGAGAGGATGCCATCGTAGCGACGCCATTGTGTCGTTGCTTCAACCTCTCGTGGATCTCCATCTACTTCAATGCACCTCGCTCATGAAGAAGATGTCGGATGTAGTGACATGAGATAAGGAGATTCACCGCTTGGATCATCAACCTGGATTGCGAGAAACACATGTTTCATTAATACGCTCGCAAGCATCTCCTCTGTCTGGTCAGACATGAGACAGGAGGCCTCTTTGTTTAGAGACATGATTGCAACCATGCTTCAAGAGGTATTCTGATATCTACTTTGTGGTTCAGATGAAATGATCCAAGAAATGTTATTGGATCAGGTGGTTTCATCGTTTAAAAAAGTTTTTAATTCTGTTGCCTCGAGCAACTAGTATGACTAGTTGCTCCCGCACGCATATGATGTGATCTTCCCGCATTCGTGATGCACCTAATGTTTTTCTTCATAACCTTCGAGTTGTATCAGATCCTTGGTCGAGTTCATGGATATGATCTGAAACCCTAGGCGATCAAGGATCATGTTAGAGATGCATGAGAATCATTGTTTTTGCATTATATGCAAGATTCGAATTGGTTTTTTTGCTAAAATAAAATTTATTGTTTGTGCATTGTTTTGGTGTATTTTTTGGTTATTAAAATGTATTTAGAATGTCTAAATATGTCCCAAAATAGTAACCTAATATTGGTACCAAAAGTGCATGAATATGATTTGAAGAGTTCTCGCCATGAAAATTATTTTGCATGTAGATCTGTAAGAAAATTATTTTTGCTCAATGTTTTCCCATCATGAAACATGAAATAACATTGGATTACATATAGAATCAAACTAGAAAGCTGCTCGAATTTATTTTGCACGATTCTAACTCTATTTTCCCTAGATATGCCATATTTAGTGGAGATAGGTCGGAAGATGATGACAACATCAAATCTCTTTGCTTAATCTGTTTATAATTCAATGAAAATCATTGAAATTAGTAATTTACCTAGATTAAATATGTTGCCTAATAATTATGAAAATATATGATTAATCATCATAGGCCATTGAATGTATGTTTCATGAAAACCTTGGTTTATCCTACAATAATTGTAGGACAATCATTACATGCAAAACATTGTTACTCGAATAGGATTGGGGATTTGCATAGAAAATCTCCTTATAATATTAATCAAAATTATCTGATAAATATACTATGGTATACCTTCGATTTTAAGGCTAAATATTATCTCAATTGCAAAATTATAAGATCACATTATACTGACCTAAGGAGGACTTGGTGTCTAGTCAGGGATCGTTGGGGTTGCTGGTTGCTTCGTGAGCAGTCTGTCCCACATCCTATGCGTACTGGCCAAGACAGTACTTAAGGAAAGGATAATGCTTTAAATAATCATGACGTATTTTTCTAATTATTTAAAATTGACTTATACATATTTTGATATTATACCATCCTTCAAGTGACGATAAAAATTGTGCGTTGGTTGATTGATAGGATTGATAATTGATTTGGATCCATCTAAAATAAACATTCTATTATAAAGATAGTTGTAATTCCTTTGTAACAATTAATTGTGTGAATATGATTCTAATAATTAAGCATATACGAGCACATGGATCGGGCTCTTTGCTTCTTGAAAGAGTAAGGTTGTGTGCGTAGTGACTGCAATATCGATTCTTCATATTATTGGGGCGATATTGGATTGCGCATGGGAGTTCTAGTTATGTGATAGTTGGTTCAATTAATGATGGGTAAACATCACCTTAGGGTGGTGGGCCCATATGTTAAAGATCGAATTGGGAAATACAAGTTGGACTTGCAAGGCAGATTGAGTTGTCGCTTCTTTTTATCTGAGCTACAGTTTCTCATATTATTGGGATGTAACAATGGTAAGAAAGGAGATCCCAGGTCTTGCTTGAGATGTGATGGTAAGTATGTCTCTTACTTTTAAAGTGATTATGGGAATAAGAAAGGAGATCCCAGGTCTTGCTTTAGATGTGATGGTAAGTATGTCTCTTGCTTTTAAAGTGATTATGGGAATGAACTTTCACATTTAAAAAGGCAAGACAAGTTTGATACAAAATACTTAATGAAAGTAAAATATGTATTTATGCAAATTTCTTATTTCAGATAACCTACTTTAAACCCACTCAAAACTACACTCAATAATAAACAGTAAAATATCATGGATTGGATCCATGATAAAGATATTGTACTTGTAGTTAGACACATAATGTATGTTGTTGCAATGTGCAAGTTTCCGTACAATAATGAGGAATGATAATTAAATAGATAATAGGACACAACCCATTGTTTGTATGCCTCTATAGTCTTGATCTCTCATCGAATGTTCTTTGGATGTATCATATCAATGATGATCGTAATTATCAAAAATCCTTATAAAATATAAGAAAATGTTTTGGCATACATATGTGCTCTCAATATTTAATCATGAATGACATGATTCACTGCATTATGCAGAATGGTAGCTTGATAAGAAACGATCTACTCAAAATATATGAGTATGTGTGATGAATCTGTGATTCATCACTCTAAAAGTTGAAAATAAAGCTTTGTTCCAGAGTATATAGCAGCATATTTCCCCTTATCTTGCATAATTAGCATTCATCCATGCAAGCATAATATCTGCATTTTAGCATTCTTATTTGCATTAAATAAGAAGTTAATTTCACTTGTAAATATTAACCTGTATATTAGCTAAAATACCCTTTATGCATATATTTTATACTAACTCCAAATCCAATAAAACCAACTCTATATGTATATATTACTAACATTAATTAAAGAAAAATATCAAAAAAATACTAACTTGTAAAATCGACCAATAAAACCCCAATCCAAGTTTGAAACTAGGAGCCTTAAAATGTGCATGTCTCTCTCATACAGCCTCTGAATTAGGTCTACTCACTTTTAAAGTAATATACATTCAAAGACCTTCAAAACAAGACCAATTTCATTAAAATCGGAGCTCGAATGCAAAACTTGCGTTTTGGGCCCCTTTTGTATATTGTACATATTGATTGTTTTGCCCTTCATTTTATCCTTTTATTTTCTTAATTATTAAAAAATAAAAAATAGGTTAAGTTGTAAATATTCCTTTCATATTTTTCTAACTTTATTTTGATTTTTCTCCCTTCTAAAAATGAAAAAAATTACAAAAGATAAAATACGGTATTTTATATCTATAAGGTACCACCGAAAAATACATTTTGTACAGATGCTTTCCTTTGATTTTCGGCCCTTCACGAAAGTTATAGATCTCGTCGAGACAAGCAACTTTTTTGTTGACTACTTTTTAATTTAATCCCATTTGTTATTTCTTTTTTATTTTTCTTTACATTTAATTTTTGAATTTTCTATGAGCGACATGTGGCAGTTCCTGGAGCCGCCACATGTCTCCCCATTATTTATTTTATTATTTTCGGATTTATTATTATTATTT
This sequence comes from Ottelia alismoides, assembly GCA_037367405.1. Taxonomy (NCBI): domain Eukaryota; kingdom Viridiplantae; phylum Streptophyta; class Magnoliopsida; order Alismatales; family Hydrocharitaceae; genus Ottelia; species Ottelia alismoides. The sequence goes on along the minus strand of JAZKJV010009071.1, from coordinate 139,415 downwards.
TATTATTATTATTATTTTAATTATTTTAATAGCCTAATATTTTATTTTATTATTTTGTTTCTTTTATCCCCTTTTTACCTCTTCTCCCTTACTTGTCTTCCACTCCAAGCCACCACTAGCACCTCCTCCTCCATATTCTCCCTCCCTTCTCCAACTTCCCTTTCCTCCTCTTTATATTCTCATCTCCCTCTCCATTTTTCAACATCCGCCATAGTCGAGAGAGAAAGGGAACCATCAGCTCAGCCTGCTCGACGGTGACAGCGAGTAAGTCTTCGACACGACGACGGTTTCCATCGTATTAGGCGAGATCCGAGGTAGAGAGATCGACCTCATTGCAGTCGCATCCAAGCTTCATAGCTTCTCCGATTTTTTTGCCAAGTCAGATCGAGGCCACGATGATGCGAGCTGCAAACCGAAGCTCCACCTGGCAAAATCTCAGGTAAGTATTTTCTACCTTATCTTCTCATTTCATTTTTTTATCTAACAAATTTTTTCCCTTGATGTTCATCACCAAAAAAATTCACAAACACCACTTCAATCACCATCACACACACTACACCTTTATTGTATTTTTATTTCCAAGAAAAAAATATAAAAAAATACAAGAAAATAATAACAAAAGCAGGTGCTCCTGCCTGCCATCAACCCCCTAGCAGTCGGCCGCCGCACCACGCCGCCCGCCAACACCGACGGCCTCTCCACCACCCTGCTCGTCCAACGGGAGGCACCTCACCCCAGGCCGCCTCCCTATCGACGACCGCTGCCGTGGTCGGCCTTCCACCTAGCAACCGGCCGCATAGCCACCCCGTCCCTGGCTGCTCCACCGCTGCGAGCGGCAGCACGCCAACAGCTCATCCTTGCGCGGCTGGACACATCGTCATCGCCCACCGTGCGTAAGGCTACCCCTCGCGCCACTCCTCGCACGTGCAAGAGCCTTAGCCGACCTTCCTCCCTTGTGCCCTAGCCGCTCATGTCCATCCCTTGCCCTAGGGAAAAGAAGGTCTATTTTTTATATACTGTGAAAATTGCATTTTATTTTTCATATATTTTCTTAATTGCAGATGTGTCCCTGTGTCTGTTTTTGTTAAGTTTTTTTAAATTTTCCGTATTGCATAGACACCCTTAACTTTGCATGGTAATTTGGAAGCTATAATAGCATCATTTATTTTAATGAAAAATAACATGTTGTAGAGCAAGTAATTTTTTATCCCGTGGCTATTTATTTGCATTTTTGTGAGCAATAGATATTTTATTCAAAACCAGAGATTGAAAATTAATGGTATTTTGCCCATTTAAGCTCTGAAATTCACACAGCCATATTTATTGCTCTAAAAATTTTGGAAAAAATTGTAGATGATGCATCTGAGTGCTCATTAATTACTGCCCAAATTTCGTCCAATTAGGAGTTGTCTTGTGCATAGAATAAATTATAGAGTGATTTCTGTAATTGATTTTTAATTGATTCCACGAATAAGATTTTTTAGAAATTTCAACTCTCCTGGATTCTTTATTAAAATATCTATTTGAGATAAATAGTTCTCTAGATAATTTGATTTCGTGGATTAATTAGGAATTAAATACTCTCAGTTGCTCGGTTTTCAGTAAAAACTTCATAAAAAAATCATAAAGTGTCAGAAAATTCCAAAATTAGCCTAGCTTAATTTCATCATGTTTATCTTCCAGTAAATTTTTCATAATTTTTGCATATCATTTGCATAAAAAATTGCATATAACCCTAAAAAAGTTTATATTTTTCATTTATGCATTTTAAATCCAAAAATTACAAAAAAATCCATTTTGTATTAATCATTGAATTTGGTTTATATAAAAAATATAATTTGGTCATTTTGGAATAATTTCAGATTAAAAATTAGTTTGGCTAAGCTGTTGATTTTCTTAATAACCTAGTTCATCCCCATTTGTGCGTTGGCATTTTTATCGCATACAAAAATAAAAAAAAAAGTTCACTTGGAAAACCACGATCTAATCCCTCTAGCTTGATCCCGAGTTGTGTCCTTTGCCCCCTTGAGTTGACCCTGGGGCTTGCTCAGGCTAAACAAACATAAAACCACGCTTAATTTTATTAGACGATTAATAGATTTGCGTGGTTATTTTTTATCGATCCGGATTTATCCAACTGCAATGAAACTGTCAATTAGACAACACTAATTAGGGTAGATCTGAGGTCCATAAATTGGCGTCATTGCCGGGGAGGCAAATGGCTTAGGATCACTTTTGAAAATTAGATTTACATTTTCCATTCATTTGGGTAGTCTGATCCCCAAACCACCTTGTAATTATTCCATTTTTTTCCAATTATTTTTTCTATTTATTTCTCTCTCTCACCGACATTTTTGTATCTTTTTGTGCGGGGGCCTGGTGGACATGGAGCGGCTTTCTTGAAGTCTACGCATCTCGAAGTGCATCGGAGGCCGACAATTCGTGGATCAAGTCGGTTGTTGAGACGTCAAAAAGATTTTTGTTAACTTGTAAAAAAAAGTATCTGCATTTACAGCGGTTCTCGTTTGGGATCTTACGCGTGTAAGTCACAATAAAACATGTCCTCGTGTGCTGTGTGGTTGTTTTACGTAGAATAGGACCTGCACTTGTAGATCTTAGAGCTATTTAGGAACTGTTTGTGCTCGTAAAATTCTAAGATCATACTTCACACTTAAAAGACACACTTAGACCGCATGACTTAACCAAATTTAATTCATTCTTCACTCGCTAATAAAATTGCTTGTCTAGGAGCGGCTTTTCTCGATTGCATTCCATTTAGTGTAAAAATTTCAATTCAGTATTGCAGCATGCATTGTAGAGAGCTGGAGGTACTGTAAGTATTCTTACTCGAACATTCATCATCGTTTTCTCGATTGCATCGGCTTTTTTCCGATTCTCTCTCTCGGTTTTCTAACCAAGGTTAAAGGAATTGGGACTGGACGGTAGACATGATTGCTTGTGGCGATTAATATCAGCGACAACTAATCTCTAAAATCAGGATTGCTAACTGAATTGGACAAAAAAATTGACTAAAATTAACCCTTGTTTGCGGGAGATTAACCCCGACCTTGTTTTCATGCTGAGTGAGGGTACTTGAGTGTGTGAACACCTTAAGGTAGAGCCCAAATCCCCGCCTTCCATATCACGTTCCGACTAATCCTAGAAAATATCACAAATTGAATTATTCAGGTTCACTGACTAGTACCAAGTAGCCTCCGCCTGTCTCAGGTATATAGAGGCGAAATTGCGGTACTTCACGACAAGATGCCAGTAACCCCCTAGGGTGACGTTTCAGCCTTGTCAGCCTCTGCCAGCTTGCAGGTAGATAGGAGGAGGTCTTTGAATCCATTAACTTAGGATAGGAGCGAAGAAAGGAAGGATCGACAGTATCTTAGGCGACATGTTAAACAGGGAAGACGCATCCGGCTTTGAGCCGACTTCCTTATAGGTCGCGTAACTCTTTGCTACTTGTCTGAAAATTCACACTTAAAATAAACCAGACTAATCGGACTCGGTTTCGAGTCCTTCACCATATTGAGTGTGAACTCCGGGTTTGCTCTTGCATTTGTCTTTGTGTCTGTCCGTGTGTGTTATCCCGTGTAATTGCACATTTTCTACCTCAATCTTCTTCATTTCATCTTCAAGATGTCGGGATATTGGTCCCCATACCCTGAGACCTCTGGTCATTCCTCCTCGACCATATACAGTTCATCTTCACCTTTCCCTTCTTCCATGTATCCTCCGCCATCCACAGGAGACCCTTACCCGTGGTCGGCTCCACCTCAACCCGATTATGAAGTCAGAACTTCGACTGACTTCTCCACTTATTCGCATTTCTCACCTACTCCATATTCCAACACTCCAAATCCACTTCCATCTTGGGCTGACTGTCCTTATTCTCGAGATCTTGCAAGAATCAAAGAATCGAATGAAGAGCAAGCCATTGCTGAGATAGATGATTGGCAAAATTATATGCCCCACATACTTCATTCTCACCTCAAGTAGGGATCATACAACAATTTACATATACACATCCCGACTTGACCTTAGGGCATAACATGGTCAATCGAACAACCCGAATGGAGAGGCCCGCACATTATGATTTCCCAGACTTGATTGACTTTAGTGATCAAACTTCCATTAACCAACCTTCATTCAAAGAGCCTATACATTCAAAGGAGTGGACTCATGAGCAAGATTTATCAGTCCTCGTTTCATTGACTCCATCATATGAGGCTCCGACCAATATTTTCCAATTGGATGGCTCATACTCGACCCAGCATTACATGCCGGAGTCTAGGTATGTTGAGTATGAGACCCCAACATCTCAGCAGTCTCCTCCAATTGAGCAGAACTCTCCCATGATTTGTCATGAGAATATTTTGGAGGATGACATTTCCAGACTTATTTAGAAAAATGAAACATTCGGTAACAAGCATAGAGATGTCATCCAAATCTTGCACTCAATTTCTGCCAGCCTGGGTATGAAAGTGGAGAAGGAAGTAAGTAGATCTGATGTTGAAAACCGAGCGAACATTAGGGAACCCACACATGGTGTACAACTGGAGTCCATTCTTTCTCCCTCTTCTACTAAACCCCTGCCTTCCAATCCAGAGTCTGATCATTCATCCACCAAAAATACCAAAAATTTGAAAAATCAGAAAAATCTATAAAAATAGAAAATGAAAAACACTTAGAAAAATTGGATCCTACCCTAAGGGAAGCACTCGATGAAGAATTGATTTTTAATCTTTCCTTAATAAAGGCCATAGATCACTTTCCCGACCTTAAACAATTTGTTAGAAGTAAATTGATGCCCAAGAGGTCGGGTAATAAGAGGACAAGGACTGAAAGACACATAGTGTCTATGGCCACCTCCTTGGTAATGGAGCCGCAGAGTGAAGCGGTTGCCACGAGTTGAGTGTGTAATCAAAGACACCATCTTTACCCAAGCAAGAATCGTTGATGACTCACAGATAAATATCCTCCCGACCTCTGTGTTTGACAAGCTCAAAATCAAACCACTCAGGAAGTCGAGAAAGATCGTTCAGTTGGCTGATCGATCCATCAAACAGTCGAGAGGGAACATTTCAGTCATCGTTATTTTCAAAGGTGCTCTATGAAGGATATGGAATAATCCTCAAGCGCATCACGGAAGCATGAGCATCGTATCGAATACGACGAAGAACGACTAGTCGTACTAGTTGTTCGGTGCAGCAGAATTTAAAATTTTTCATGCGATGAAACCACATGATCCAAGAATGATTCTCGGATCGTTTCATCTATAACCACAACAAGTATAAAGGAATACCTCTTGAAGCATGGTTGATTGAGTCTCTACGTAAAGAGACCTCCTGTCTCAAGTCTGATCGTCGGAGAAGAAGCTTGCCAGCGTGGGGATGAGTCGCGTTGTCCTCGCAATCCAACGAGTTGATCCAAGCACGGTGAACTCCTGATCTCATCGTACGAGATCGAACGTATCCTTCGTGAGTGCAGCACTCCAAGAAGACGGAGAACTGAAGAACGTCGAAGCGGCGGTGTGGTGGCGTAGGCGACGATGGCTATCTCCCTTAGGGTTTTGTGGACGGCCACCAAGGAGGGGAGAGAGGGTTGGTGAGTGAGGAGAAAAGAGAGAGAGAGATGTGCTTCCAAAAGCATGTACAAGAGAGCATGGTATACCTCTCTATATATAGAGTTTTAGGATCCATGGATCTCAATCCATGGGACATATAAAATCAATGGATGAGATTGATTTATGTCAATCCAATGGTCAAGATTGTTGTCGGTAAAAACTAACAACTTATGATTTACTTTAGATCAAATATATTTGATAAATCAAATATATATCAAACCTAAAATTAAACCAATCAAATAAGGAGATAATTACAATGGAGATATCAACTTCCCTTGTAATAGAGTGGACGACCACCAATTCCATATAGGTCTTGGTAGCCGTCCACTTATTACCAAGTGGGGGCAATCTCATGAAATCTCATGAGATTGCATGTCTCCATGAAATTCTCCATTATTTAATCCAAAAATTTTTTTTGGGATTTATTCTCCAAAAATAATTCATAATTAATTTTGAGAATATTGCAATCTTGCCATTGGAAAATTGTGAATCACATTCACAACTCAAAACAAAATATAATTTACATTTTCAATTAATTAAACAATGTGTATCCAATACACATTATTAATTAATCAACAAATATAAATTATAATTAGCTATCTCTAATAAATTATATATCACATTTATAATATATTATGAATAATTGGATATTACTATCCACATTATTCTTATCCATAATAATTAAATCACATTTAATTATATTGGATAATTTCCACACACATGAAGATAATTGAATCACATTTAATTATCAAATTCTTAATGCTTAGATCTTATGGAATTATTCTTGAACCCTTTCAAGAATAATGCTATTTTTCCTAAGATACTTGGAGATAAGGACAGGGCGATTGTATTGTTCCACGTATAGTGACTTGGATATTGAGTTCACATCTCAAATTCAGATCCCATGGACCTCTCATAGATGCTTGATTAAATCAAGGCTGTAAACCTAATCTTCTCATTGCATCTGAATCTCATTCAGATCAATGTCCAATACATGGACTAAGATTAGGTCACTTCTCTATTAAGTGGAGTCACTAAAATCCAGACATGTTTCATCACCCCTCAAAATGGAAGCGTCATGGTTATACAATCATTTATGATCAAATTACCCTCAGGTATTCCCAATACATGTACATCCTGCATACTAGAAGACTTATAATCATCCTGAAGATATAGATCAATTTTACACTGTCATCTTCATGGTTTGATCACTAAGTTTCTCAATGTTGGTCCTTGGGATTTGGTACAGATCATATGCCTTCACAAAGCATATATCTTACCTTCAAATTCATGTCATGATTCCAAAGCATGACGACCATGCATGGAATTTGATAAGTCCCAATACCTCATGAGTGAGCTCATGTCTCCCAGTTCACAAGTGAACATGTATGATCCCTTTGAGAGTTCGTATTACTCATATGTCCTTACAAGCACACCAGCTCGCTTGTGTATAGACCATGGTTAGGTCATCAACCTATTGGTCTGCCAAATGTACACACTCAGACATATAGCAATACATCTGTCTCTGGTCAGAGGATGTTTGCCTATTGCACTGTCAGCGGGACCATCTTTCTTCATTACGTCTTCTGCAAATTTTAATGCAGCAAGAAGCCCAACGTTTGTCAATTCCAGCTTGTTCGTGTGGAATGAAACCACAAAGTTATTGAATGACTTGGGCAACGACAGCAGATTGAAATCAGATTGCATGTCTGCATCCATGGTTGCCCCCAGAGTCTCCAGCTCTGACAAGTACCCAAACATTTTGAGTACATGTTCACGTACCGAAGTTCCTTCCTGCATCTTGCAGCGAACGAGTTCTTTCATAACGTTGTAGCGCTGAGTGCAGTTAATGTCACCAAACATATCTTTCAGATTCTGCATTATCTCCTGGCAAGTACTCATCTCCACATGTTGTTTCTGAAGAACATTGGAGAGAGAATCCAAGATGTAGCATCTATCCAGACATGATCTTCATCATACTTGTCATTGTATGCTTTCTCTTCCTTTAATTTAGGGTTTTTATGCTTGTCTTTTGAGAGAACATAACATATGCTCTCAGCCGAGAGTACAACCTCCAAATTACAGATCCAATCCGAGTAATTCGATCTGGTCCACTGGTTGACCTCCAGAAGCCTGCTAAGTGGGTTCATGGACTTCATTTTCTGAAATTATAAATGCACTATATTAGAACATATAATCATATATTCAATTTATTTTTATTTGATCAAGGTATTTTAAATCAAATTAGTCTTGCTCTGTCAACTATGAACGTTTATTCCCTTAATCACTTTCAAAGTAAGAGATATACTTACCTCTATATCTCAAGCAAGAGCTGAGATCTTCTCTTTATCTTTGTCATATCCCAATAATATGAGAACCTATGACTCCAATAAAGAGAAGAGGGAACACATTCCACCTTGCAAACTTGCATTTCCCAATTCGGTCTTTAATACCCGGGCCCACCACCCTAAGGTGATGTTGACTCGTCATTAATTGAACTAACCGTCAATAGGAATACAACTTGCTATGTGCAATCCAATATACATCAACAACAACAACAACAAAGCCTTTTCCCACAATTAAGTAGGGTCGGCTACATGGATTCTTCGCCTCCATTCAGATCTATCTTGGGTCAATCTCGGACTTATATCCAAAAAGCTAAGATCCCTTCGTATAGTCTCTTTCCAACACTTCTTGGGCCGTCCTCGCCCTCTCTTAGCCGGCTCAACATCCCAACACTCGCATCTCCTAACCGGTGCATCAGTTGACCTTCTTTGCAAATGACCAAACCATCTTAAGCGGTTTTCTCGCATCTTATCCTCGATTGGAGCTACACCAACTTTCTTTCTAATTGCATCATACCGAATCCGATCTTTACGTATATGTCCACACATCCATCTTAGCATTTTCATTTCTGCTACAACCATTCTCTGCACATGTCTATGGTTCACAGGCCAACATTCAGAACCATAAAGCATAGCAGGTCTCACGGCTGCTTTGTAAAACTTTCCTTTAATTTTTAAAGGAATTTTCTTATCACAAAGAACAGCGGAGGCTCCTCTCCACTTTAGCCAGCCTGCATTTATTCTATTAGTAACATCTCCATCAATTTCCCCATCATGTTGCAAAATAGATCCCAGATATCTAAAAGAGTCTCTCTTTTGAATGTTATCGTCACCAATCTTCACCTTGATTCCTTCACCGTTGCTTCCATCAAAGGTGCATTCCATATATTCCATCTTAGCCCTACTTATACGAAAGCCTTTAGTCTCCAATGCATGTCTCCAAACCTCAAGCTTCTCATTTACTCCATCTCTAGTCTCGTCAATCAACACAATATCATCAGCAAATAACATACACCAAGGTAACTCATCCTGAATGTGACTTGTCAACTCGTCCATAATCAAAGTAAAAAGAAATGGACTCAAAGCTGAACCTTGATGTAAACCAATGTTGATATCAAAATAGTCAGTCTTCCCCGTCAGGGTCCTTACACAAGATAAAGCCCTATCATACATATCCTTTATGAGATTAATATATAGGACATGTATTTGTCTCTTCTCCAAAACTCTCCATAGTATCTCTCGTGGGACGGAATCATAAGCCTTCTCCAAATCAATAAAGATCATATGGATATTCTTCCTTTTAGCTCTATAAATCTCCATTGTTCTCCTCAGCAAATGGATGGCTTCAAGAGTTGAGCGACCTGGCATGAATCCGAATTGATTTTCTTTTACTTGGGAAACTTGCCTCAACCTTCTTTCGATCACACGTTCCCAAATTTTCATAGTGTGACTCATCAGCTTGATACCTCTAACGTTTGAACAATTTTGAATGTCTCCTTTGTTCTTATAAAGAGGCACCACGATACTCCTCCAATCTTCAGGCATTTTCTTGCTTCGCCAAATAACATTGAATAGATTCGTAAGCCAAGTCAAACCATGCTCACCTAAAACTTTCCATACTTCTACAGGGATGTCATCTGGTCCAACACCTTTCCCAGGTCTCATAACCTTCAAAGCCTCCTCTACTTCTTTTCTTTGTATTCGTCTATAGCATGCACGATTCAAGTAACTTTCACTACTAGCTAGATCACCCAAAGTGATCTCTCTACTTCCTTCTCCAATGAAAAGTTTATGGAAGTACTGCTCCCATCTAGTCTCTATATCCTTCTGAGTAACAAGCACGTGACCTTCCTCATCCTTAATGCATCTCACTTGAGAAAGGTCTTTGGTCTTTCTTTCTCTTGCTTTGGCCAACCTGAATATATCCTTCCGGCCCTCCTTAGAGTTGAGATTTTTATACAAAACCTCATAAGCTTTTGACTTAGCTTCGCTTACAGCCTTCTTTGCTTCCTTCTTCGCTATTTTATAGTCTGTGACAGTTTCCTCTGTTTTATCCTTAGACATTGCTTTAAAGCAAGCTCTTTTAATTTTTAGCTTCTCTTGCACCCTTTCACTCCACCACCAAGCCTCCTTTTGACCCGGAGCTCCTCCTTTTGACTCGCCTCGCATCTCTTTGGCTACCTTTCGAATACAAGATGCTACTGCCTCCCACATCTCGTTTGCACTACCGCTACAATCCCAAGATAAGTCTTCTAAAACCTTCTCCCTGAAGCTTGATTGCTTCAGCGGAAGATTCCACCACCTAGTTCTAGTGATCTTAGGAACCTTCATTTTCTTTACCAGCCCTTTTATTTGTAAATCCAAGACTAACAAGCGATGTTGGGTTGTCAAACTCTCTCCAGGGATTACTTTGCAATCTTTGCAACACAACCGATCTCTTCTCCTCAACGAAAAGTAATCTATCTGTGTTCTAGTTGAGCCACTCTTATAAGTAATTAAATGATCCTCCCTCTTCTTGAAAAGAGTGTTTGCTATGAAAAGATCATATGCAGTTACAAAATCTAGAATGACTTTTCCCTCTTCGTTTCTATCCCCAAAACCATGCCCTCCATGCACACTTGCATACCCTGAAACATCTTTTCCCACATGTCCATTAAGATCTCCACCTATGCAAACCATCTCTCTTTGTGGGATTTCTTGTAAAATCTTATCCAGATCCTCCCAAAAAGCTTGTTTAGTCCTTTCATCTAAACCAATTTGCGGTGCATAAACTGAGATGATATTGCGGTGCAATCCAATATCTCCCCAATAATATGAGGACCCGATATTGAGGTCACTACGCATACGTCCTTACTCTTTTGAGAAGCGACGAGCCCGATCCAAATGGATCATATGCAGGAGTTGTCACTTAGGACAGGCGTCTCCTACATATAATATCTGGCGACGAAATCCTTCGCCTTGACGGGAGACCAAGGATGTCACTTATGTGATCCTCCATTTCATATTCAAATTTTAATTAATTATTATGAATCATATTCATGTAATTAATTCTTCGAAGGGAATCAACAACTCTATTCATAATAGAGTATTTTAATTGGACATAATTAATTCAATCATATTAAAGTAATTATCAATCCAATTCAATCAATCAAACTTGATTGTTTTACTTAAATATATATGGTATTATTCTCAAAGTACATATTAATTCGAATTTTAATAATTACAAAATACATCTTGATTTCTTCGGCATTATCAAGTCCCGACTCGCTATCATGGCCAGTACCGGCAAGAGTGGGACGGACCACATACGTTGCAACCTGCTACCCCAGCGATCTCCGACTAGACACCATATCCGCTTCATGACAAATAGATCAATTTGTACTTGAAATGATCATCGGTTCTTCAACCGCAATTATACCATATAATAATAATCAAAGCATTTTTTATTATAAGGAAATTTGCTAGACAAATTCCCAATCCTATTTAAGCAAGGAGTTTGATGATTGTGTTTCCAATTTTGATCTAGATCAAATCTAATCAATTTATTGGTTGAGGCCAAGTCAATTAAGGAAATAATCATATTCCAATTTCTCAATTATTTTCCATAATTATTTTTAGAAATTAACAATTAATTTCATTAATTGACAATCACATGGTTCTTGATTAGGACTGTAATTTCAGCTGTGACCCCTACTTACTAAAATTAACATATCTCAATCATTTTAAATCCAAAATAGACAAAATCAATTTTCAAAGATTGCTAATTTAATTTAGGACAGAACATAAATGATATTTCACGTATTTCGAGGCAGATCTAAACAGTAATTAACTCATTAATCATGTTAAGATTTGCAGTTCCCGCAACAGTGCATACATGTTCATTAAAACAACCATATCTCGAGCAAACACAAACTACGCAAACTCAGATCCTATGATTTCCTTATTTAATGGGGAACAAAATACAATAATTCATGTTTAAACAATTTAAACAGGGCCTAATTTATTTACTAAACAGAAGTGCAAAAAACAAATGCGACAAAATCTTTCGTGGCCTCTACGAACCCAAGTCGTATTAGGTTTTTTGCGGATCGTATCCAAAACCTTCTACCTAAGGCTCTGATACCACTTGAAGGATATGGAATAATCCTCAAGCGCATCACAGAAGCATGAGCGTCGTATCGTATACGACGAAGAATGACTAGTCGTATTATTTGTTCGGTGCAACGAAATTTAAAATTTTTCATGCGATGAAACCACATGATCCAAGAACGATTATCTGATCGTTTCATCTATAACCAAAACAAGTATAAAGGAATACCTCTTGAAGTGTGGTTGATCGAGTCTCTACAAAAAGAGACCTCCTGTCTAAAGTCCAATCGTAGGAGAAGAAGCTTGCGAGCGTGGGGATGAGTCGCATTGTCCTTGCAATCCAATGAGTTGATCCAAGCACAGTGAATTCCTGATCTCGTCGTACGAGATCGAACGTCTCCTTCGTGAGTGCAGCACTCCAAGAAGACGGAGAACCGAAGAACATCAAAGCGGCGGTGTAGTGGCATAGGTGACGACGGCTATCTCCCTTAGGGTTTGGTGGACGACCACCAAGGAGAGGGAGAGAGGGTTGTTGTGTGAGGTGAAAAGAGAGAGAGAGAGATGTGCTTCCAAAAGCATGCACAATAAAGCATGGTATGCCTCTCTATTTATAGAGTTTTAGGATCCATGGATCTCAATCCATGGGACATATAAAATCAATGGATGAGATTGATTTATGTCAATCCAATGGTCAAGATTGTTGTTGGTAAAAACCAACTACTTATGTTTTAATTTAGATCAAATATATTTGATAAATCAAATATATATCAATCCTAAAATTAAACCAATCAAATAAGGAGATAATTACAATGGAGATGTCAACTGCCCATGTAATAGAGTGGACGGCCACCAATTCCATATAGGACTTGGTCGCCGTCCACTTATTACCAAGTGGGGGCAATCTCATGAAATCTCATGAGATTGCATGTCTCCATGAAATTCTCCATTATTTAATCCAACAAATTTTGTTGGGATTTATTCTCCAAAAATAATTCATAATTAATTTTGATAATATTGCAATCTTACCATTGGAAAATTGTGAATTACATTCACAACCCAAAATAAAATATAATTTACATTTTCAGTTAATTTAACAATGTGTATCCAATACACATTAATAATTAATCAACAAATATAAATTATAAAAAGCTCTCTCTAATACATTATAAATCACATTTATAATATATTATGAATAATTGGATATTGCTATCCACATTATTCTTATCCATAATAATTAAACACATTTAATTATATTGGATAATTTCCACACACATCAAGATAATTAAATCACATTTAATTATCACCTTCTTAATGCTTAGATATTATGGAATTATTCTTGAACCCTTTCAAGAATAACGCTATTTCTCCTCAGATACTTGGAGATAAGGACAGTGCGATTGTATTGTTCCATGTATAGTGACTTGGATATTGAGATCACATCTCAAATCCAGATCCCATGGACCTCTCATAGATGCTTGATTAAATCAAGGCCGTAAACCTAATCTTCTCATTGCATATGAATCTCATTCAGATCAATGTCTAATACATGGACTAGGATTAGGTCACTTTTCTATTGAGAGGAGTCACTAAAATCCAGACCTGTTTCAACCCTCCCTCGGAATGGAAGCGTCATGATTATACAATCATTTATGATTAAATCACCCTCAGGTATTCCCAATACCCGTACATCCTGCATACTGGAAGACTTATGAACATCTTGAAGATATAGATCAATTTTACACTGTCATCTTCATGGTTCGATCACTAAGTTTCTCAATCTTAGTCCTTGGGATTTGGTATAGATCATATGCTTCACAAAGCATATATCTTACCTTCAAATTCATGTCATGATTCCAAAGCATGACTACCATGCATGGAATTTGATCAGTCCCAGTACCTCATGAGTGAGCTCATGTCTCCCGGTTCACAAGTGAACATGTATGATCCCTTTGAGAGATTGTATTACTCATATGTCCTTACATGCACACCAGCTCGTCGGTGTATAGAACTTGGTTAGGTCATCAACCTATTGGTCTGCCAAATGTACACACTCAGACATATAGCAATACATCTGTCTCTGGTCGGAGGATTTTTGCCTATGATGTGACAGTATTCAACATAGGTCTTTGGTTATCTCGATCTCATTAAGTCAACCCATTGACTGAACTAATCTGATACCTCCGAATCACTATTCCCATGCAGAGGACCTGCATCAAGAGGTCGATCATATATCAGACTAATGAGAAAGGATTGCCATCTCCTACTTAGGCTGGAGATCATCACTTAACAATCATTTGATGATACTTGATGAGTCCTCTCTCTAAATCCTTAGATATTCATCCAAGCATTAGCCTCTATGATTAATCAAAGAATCAACAGCTATATGATTATCAAGTTGGCCATGGTACATAACCCTTATTGTACAGAGGGACCTTATAGTGCATTAATTCATTCAATATCAGAAAGGGAGTGAAACATAATCAATAAAATTTATTGATAAATCATTTATTACAATAAAATTTATTGCAGGAATGGTTCGCCTCGGGCTCACATTGCTAACACTCTACTCCAGGTGGACTTCACGATCATTGACATTGAGCACCGAGGAAAGTTTACTCAGTCTCCGATTATTCTCGAGAAGCCATTCTTAGCCTTGGCTAAGGCGACTATAGATTGCGAGACTCGGGAGATCGATTTTTCAGCATTGGGAGTGCTTCGACCTCACCCACTCTTTGATACACTTTACTCCAAGGTGACATACACACCCGCTGACAGTCATGACCATCGAGAGGTAGATGAGTCCCACCTCTCTACTACAACTGAGAGACCGACTGTCCGGACGACCATTGTTTCAGAGACTCCCCACAACTCCACTTCATCAACTACTTTCACCACCACCGTGACAGCTTCTAAGGAGGACTCACGACCAGAAGCTATCATTGAGTCGGACACGATCTTTGAGGATTGCCTTTATCATTTTATTGATCTGACACAAGAGCGCAATAATGCCAAGCCAACTGAGATTACTAGCACTTTCTCAAGACGCGTGCTGACCCTTCAGGAATATTCTAATCTATATGGTGACTCGTCTGATGAGGAACCCATTATCGCACCACACCGTACCGCACCCTGGACCTTCAAAGGAAACAACCAAGACTAATCGACTCCACATAAAAACACAGTTGCTCCCTCTTCTAGCCGGCTATCTAGTGAGAGGAAGTCGAGAATTGATTCCTTGAGGTGTTCCCCCGAACCTCTCAAGGCGCATTGCTCTCATCTCCCTCTCAATGATTCAGGTTCTAGAAAACTGACCAAGAAAATTTCCTTTAACATTCCGGAGAAGGAATTATCAGAGGAATCCTCATCGAGTCCGGATAAGGTGATTTATATGAGTGAGCTCAGTTCGGTTGTTCTCAAGCCTTATCTAAGCATGCAGCCGTGTGTCGACCTGCGTTGGACGATCCCTTCACCTCACTACTATTCATCTGAGGACGAGTCTGATAGCGACACACTTGTATATTACCCACCTCCTCGATCCCGCAAGAAGGTTTGTCACAAACCTTCTTGATCCCTGTATATTCTCAATCCTCCTTGTATATATTTCCCCTCCCTACCCAGTTATTTGAATCACTCGCCCCGGCTCCATATCATTTCATTTTATGGCTATATTTAGGATGATCATATCCTAAGTATAGGAGGAGAGTGACCCGAGTCTCTTCACTGTTTGCTGTATATTCTTTAGATCTCATCAGTTCTCACACTTACTCCTATCCTACATTTAGGCTGACCAGAGCCTAAGTATAGGGGGGACCAATGCCCATCGTGTATATATTCCTCCATTTCCCCTCTTAACCTCGCACGCACCATTTTTGACCTTCTTCTATACATAGGCTGCCAGAACCTAAGCACTGGGGGGCGGAGCGACTTCTATACATTTTTTTGTTTTTTAGCTCTCCTACGCTTAGCACGAGCTATGTCTTTTTCCTCGCTTTTCGTGCTCTGAGGGCATAGCACACGCTAAGGATAGGGGGCGTGTATATATTACATATATACTTTACCCATAGCTCGTACTTTCGCGTATTTTCACGTATTTTTGTATATATTTTGCAATAATTACGGTTTGGTAAAAATTTGAAAAAAATTGTATATTACTTGTGAACCTTTTGTAAAAATTGAAAAAAAATAAAATACATGTATACTTGCATATTATATAACACTTGTATAATTTGTATAATACTTATAAAACTCTTGTAAATTGTCGTAACATAGGAGGTATACCAAAGTTTTGAAAAAAGAAACAAAACAAAAAAATGAAAAAAATCAAAGGCTTATTATTTACACTTGCATATCATCTCTGCATCTGAAAAGAAAAGAAAGAAAAAAGAGTCTTGCATTTCATTCATCTATATAGCATGTCATCTGCATCTCATCTACATATCTTGCATATACAAGGTGAAAAGCTAGTGGGTTCTCAACCAAGTTATGAGTAGAAGTTGAGGAAGGACTTGATATGACCTTAATCCACCTAATTTCAGAGGAACCTTATAGGAACTGGAGTTAAGATTTCTCAGGTCAAGTGACTTAATTCTTTGAGTCCGCAAGTCTATGTTCACATGTCATCTTAATCAGTCTAAGTAGAATATCTCATGCACACGCATGATTCTTTTAGATAATGACCTAACTTGGACAAGCACAATGCATGTAGCTCTTCATTGATGAGGCGGTGAGGAGGTAGAATCCTTTAGCTTGGAGTAGCACACGGGTGGAAACATCCATCCTCCTCTAGGGAGGGAAGTGAATCTTAATCTAGTCTGGTAGTGTTGACGTCTAAAGACGGGACGCTATGGGTTGCAATTATGCTTCAAAAGAGGGATAGTCTACTGGCTCAAGAGGAAAAACTCCAGATGTACATGTTACATCTTGTACATAGTTCAAAAAAATGCAAGAACTCCAAAAAAATCAGACAGGTCCAAGTGAAAAAAAATAATACGTGTTGGAGTATGTATATTAGCAAAGAAAGTGCAGATGGATGGCATGGCTACACTGGTCAGGCATCTCAGGGTAGGTATCTACACTGGCTACCATCCATTCTTCTCTCTACCCCCTCCTCTTGAGCTGGTCGCACTTGAACTTAGAAGGGAATACCCCACTCCTCGAGAAAAGAGTTACTGGACCAGGTAACTAAAGTTACCTTGTTAGAGGAGGTTGTTCTAAGCCATTTCTGGTATGGAGAGTTACATTTCACTTACACAATACAAGAATCATAGTCATCAAAAATTTGCGTTTTAGGATTTGTTCTGACCTGACTGTTGAGGCATTTTGAATAGAAGACTTATGGAACTTGAAGTCTGTTAGGTCTTAAATTTAGATCCCAATAAGGTTCTGCCACACAATTAATACAAAGGTTGAGTCAAGCTCCATTTTCAACTTTTTGTTCATGACCTTGGTATGGAACCCAATTTCATTTCACTCTTGCATTTCATTTTAGTTCCTCGGGGACGAGCAAGGTTTAAGTATAGGGGGTTGATGAATCTGTGATTCATCACTCTAAAAGTTGAAAATAGAGCTTTGTTCCCGAGTAATTAGATGCATATTTCCACTTATATTGCATAATTAGCATTCATGAATGCAAGCATAATATCTGCATTTTAGCATTCATATTTGCATAAAATAAGAAGTCAAATTCACTTGTAAATATTAACATGTATATTAGCTAAAAATACCCTATTTGTATATATTTTATACTAACTCCGAATCCAATAAAACCAACTCTATAGTGTATATATTACTAACACTAATAAAGGAAAAATATCAAAAAATACTAACTTGTAAAATTACCCAATAAAACCCCAAACCCATTTGGAGACCTTAGACCTTAGAATGCACATATCTCTCTCATACAACCTCTAAATTAGTTCTACTCAATTTTAAAGTACATTCAGAGACCTTCAATACGAGACCAATTTCATTAAAATCGGAGCTCGTATGCGAAACTTGGGTTTTGTGCCACTTTTGTATATTGAACATATTGACCGTTTTGCCCCTGTATTTTATCCTTTTATTTTCTTACTTATTAAAAATCCAAAAAAATAGATTAAGTTTTAAATATTCTTTTTATACTTTCTCTGTTTTTATTTTAATTTTTCTCTTTTTAAAATGACAAAAAATACAAAAGATAAAATGCGGTATTTTATATCTATAAGGTACCACCCAAAAATACATTTCATACATATGACTTCTTTTGATTTTCGACCCTTCACAAAAGTTGTATATCTCATCGAGACGAGTAACTTTCATGTTGACCACTTTTTGATTTAAGCGCTTTTGTTATTTCTTTTTGTTTTTTCTTTACATTTAATTTTTGAATTTTTTAGGAGCGACATGTGGCTGTTCCTGGAGCCGCCACATGTCAACCTTATTATTATTATTAATTTCGAATTTATTTAATTATTTTAAGATTTATTATTATTATTTTATTATTTTATTATTACTATTTTAATTATTTTTAGTAGCCTACTATTTTATTTTATTATTTTATTTATTTTATCCCCCTTTTACCTCTTCTCCCTTACTTGTCTTCCACTCCAAGCCACCACTATCACCACCTCCTCCATCTTCTCCATCCCTTCTCCAACTTCCCTTTCCTTCTCTTTATATTCTCATCACCTCCTCTATTTTCCATCATCCACCATTCTTGAGTGAAGGATCTTCAGCCCCCTTGATGTGTCGCCGGTGACAACATCGACGCACCAAATAGAGCAACGACAAGGTTCAGGTGAGATCCGTGGTTCTAAAACCACGTAGCAGCAGCTGTTCAAGCTTACAGCCTAGCTTTGGAGCTTCCCGCCATCTCCTCGAAGCGACAATCATCGAAGTAGAAGTTTATCTGCTCCTCCA
This sequence comes from Ottelia alismoides, assembly GCA_037367405.1. Lineage (NCBI taxonomy): Eukaryota > Viridiplantae > Streptophyta > Magnoliopsida > Alismatales > Hydrocharitaceae > Ottelia > Ottelia alismoides. The sequence continues at coordinate 120,452 of JAZKJV010009071.1, read as the reverse complement.
CAGGCGACAACCTCCGCCAGCCACAGGTAATCTTCTATCCTCATCTACTCATTTTATTTTATCTAACGATTTTTTCCTTGTTTTTCATCACCAAAAACATCTTCATAACCATCACAATCATCAACATCTCCACCATCAATTTCATCATAAGCAACTCACCATCTCATAATCATATTTTTCTCTGCATATCATTCACCACTAGCCCACTTTGCATTTTAGTTCTTCACATTTTTCTTGCTTAGAAAGAAAATAAAAAAATACAAAAAATAAAAAAAGCACAGGGAATAAGCAGCCATAGCCGCCCCCTCCCTAGCTGCTCCACCGCCGCCTGCGGTCGCGCCCGCAACAGCAGCAGCGGCCGCCGCCCTTCGCATGTCCAGCCCCATCCGCCAGCAGACGGCTACCGCCCCTCCAGAGCGGCCCAGTCATGCCACCATCTCCCCTTGGCGATGCTGCCTCGAATCCACTCCTCGACAGTAGCCCTCCATCTCCCTCCCTTCGCACGTGGCTCGCGCGCCAGGCGCGTCGTCCTCCACCGCGTGGCCTTTGCGCCGCCGCGCACAGCCGCTCGATCACCAGATGCCCCCTTCGTCGCTCAGGCCTCGCACCACATGCCAGATCACCCCACGAACACATAGCACACTTCGGCTATCAATTAACCCCCTACAGGTACTTCTCCTTCATTGGTCGGAACATCATTGGAGCTGCTTCCGAGCTTCTCCGCCACCGTACCCCAGAGCCGCTCAGCCCCTTCTAAGACCACCGGAGCTTCCCCGACACCTCCAGGAGTCTTCCCAGCTACTTGGGAGCCTCCGACGAGCTCATTGACGTCCATAGAAAGAGGCGGAGCTCGATCACGATCACCGGAGCCCAACCCTCTCTGCCGCAAGAGGCAGAGGATCATTGGCCACGAAAGCCAGCAGTCGTTCGATCACCTTGATCGAACGGTTCGAATCCTTCCACGTCACCATCAGCCGCAGCTGTAGGATCACGTGTATCCTATGTACCAGATCGAGCCACGCCACCGCTTCCCTCATGCTCCAGATACCTTTGGATCAATCTAGATCCAATCGTCATTGATCGACCACGTCATCTTCTCAGGAGCGAACCATCATCGTTGGATCGATCTTGATCTAATGGATTCAGATACGCCATGTGCCAGCAGCTAGTCAACGTCGGATTATCACTTGATCCACAGTCCAGATCAAGCCACGTCGCCCGATCCGAGCCTCTTCCCCGACCATAAGGCTCGGATCCCCGAAGCTACTCCGAGCTAGGTCCGAGCCTCTAGAGCCACTCGAGCCTCGATACGAGCCTCTGAAGACCACCGAGCCTGGGACCCCACGTGCATCCTGGGTAAATTACAGTGAGGCCCCTAAAGGTTTCTATATTTGTATTTAAGTCCTTGACAAGTTTACCCATGTGACGAGCACGTGTTTTGTGGGAAAATTGCATCCACCCCCTCATCATTATAGGTAATTGCATATTGGTTCCTATCAGCACGTTTTATTTTTATCAATTTTAATTCCTATAATTGCATTTATACCTCTGTCTTTGCACGCATATTTAGGCACTCATTTTAATTCATTTTTCAAGTTAAAAATTGCATTGTGTAGCTTATGTTGTCGTCTTCCATATGTGACACTTGACACATTTTTGTAATATCAGTGGATTTTTCTATTCATTAGTTGGTTGAGTTTTGCTATATTTTGCCCACTTATGCCTTTTAATTTGTAGTAATTTCCCTGTGATCCAAAAATTCCCAAAAAATCACATTAGATCTTGGATAATTAAGTTCACATTGTGTAAAAAAGCAATTCATTTGCATGCATCCCGAGGCCTGAGTAAATCATTTAGTGATTTCCTTAATTAATTTTTAATAGGATCATTTCACATAAAAATTTAGGTTTAATAATTTTCCAAGATTCCTCACCTTCAGATCTATCTAGGATAATTTTTATTTCTAAAAATAATGTGATTTGATATTTATTAAAATTAATTTAGTCAAAGTCACCCTGCATTCATTTTTAATTTAATGTAAATTTATTTAGTGTCAGAAAAATCCAAAAAAGTTAGTGTAGCTTAATTTCATTGCATTTCATCATCAGGCCAAGTTTCATAATTATTGGACTTGATTTGATCATTTATCTGAATTAACTTGTAAACTGGCCTGATTGTGCATGTGTCTTTTCTTCCCTGCATCAAATATTGAAAAAGACCAAAAAAATTATTCCATGAAAATTAAACCTTGGACTTTGCTTAAAATCTACCTAAGGAGATAGCCGCCTCCCTGATTTTGACATTAGGCTTGCCCAAGTAAAAAAATATTGCCGCTCGAAATTAATTGAACTTATTTAAAAGTGGTTTTTGATCTTCTTTCATTATCTGACTACAACGAACGAGAAAACATTAATTTGATCGAATTAACAAGGGTAGTGAGAGGTCGTTCAAGGCTCGTAGTTTCCAAGTGAACTTTTTTTTAAATTTTTTTATGCAATAAAAATGCCAATGCACAAATGTGGATGAACTAGGTTATTAAGAAAATCAACAACTTAGTCAAATTAAATTTTAATCTGAAATTATTCCAAAATGATAAATTATATTTTTTCTATAAACCTAATTCAATGATTAATGCAAAATGTATTTTTTTGTAATTTTTGTGTTTAAAGTGCATAAATAAAAAATACAAACTTTTTTATAGTTTTTATGCAATTTTTCGTGCAAAAGATATGCAAAAATTATGAAAAATTTACGGGAAGATAAACATGATGAAATTAAGATAGGCTAATTTTTTTAGAATTTTCTAACACTTTGATTTGTTATGAGTTTTTACTGAAAACAGAGCGACTGGGAGTATTTAATTCCTTATTAATCCACGAAATCAAATTATCCAGAGAACTATTTATCTCAAATAGATATTCTAATAAAGAATCCAGGAGAGTTGAAATTTCTTAAAAATTTTATTCGTGGAATTAACTAAAAATCAATTATAAAAATCACTCTATAATTTATTCCAGCACAAGACAACTCCTAATTGGACGAAATTTGGGCAATAATTAAATAGCACTTAGATGCATCATCTACAATTTTTTCCAAAATTTTTAGAGCAATAAATATGGCTATGCAAATTTCAATGCTTAAATGTGCAAAATACCACTGATTTTCAATCTCTGATTTTTAGTAAAATATCAACTGCTCACAAAAATGCAAATAAATAGCCACGGGATAAAAAATTAGTTGCTCTACAACATGCTATTTTTCATTAAAATAAATTATACTATTGCAATGTCCAAATTACCATGCAAAGTTAAGGATGTCTATGCAATACAGAAAATTAAAAAAAACTTAACACAAACTGACACAGGGACACATATGCAATTAAGAAAATATATGAAAAATAAAATGCTAAAAAATAGACCTTCTTTTCCCTAGGGCAAGGAATGGACGTGGGCGGCTAGGGCACAAGGGAGGAAGGTCGGCTAGAGCTCTTGCGCGTGCGAGGAGCGGCAGCCTTGCGCACAGTGGGCGATGACGATGTGTCCAGCCGTGCAAGGATGAGCTGCTGGCGTGTGATAACTAGGAATTTCCAACAGTCTAGTATTCCACACAATGCGGGAACACAGAGGTCGCAGCGGTGACCGCTAAAAATCCCTAATTAATCAACAATTAACCCACACAATAGATATCAAGAAGTGACAAGAAAATGGTGGAGCTAAAATTTATTTTTAACTCTACATAAAAGATGTATAGAAGCAAGTATGCAGAGAGTTCGAACACATGGAACAAGGCAGGGTAGATCTACAAATGTGTATGTGAGTGAATGTGAATGTGTTGTCTACAATATGCAAATGCAAATATTTGTAGGTTTTTAATTTTTAATTTTTTTCTTTTTTTTAATTTTTAATTTTATATTTTGATTTTTAATTTTCTGATTTTTATAAATTTTATATTTTATATATATTTTTTTCTTTTTCAATATTGGAATTTATAAACAATGGAATAGAAGAGGTGCTAGAATATTTATAAAAATATGCAAAAAATGCTCAAAAAATTCAGAAATAAAATATTTTTGGTCTTTTTTATGAATTTTTACTATTTTTGTGATTTTTGGGTATTTTTCACAATCTTTTTAGTACTTTTAAAAGGCAAAATAAAGAAAACAGTGAATTAATGTTCTGGCCAAAACTAAAATGGGAAGGAAAAATATCAAATAATGTCAAAATTTTCCCAAATTAGTTATAAAATAAAGATAATAAAAAGGGGAACCTACATGACCTGAGTTTTCTTTTTTAGAGTTTTCTATGATTTTTTAGATTTTTTGGTAGCTTTTCGGTATTTTCGAAATTTTTTGGTATTTTCTAAGCTAGACACTGGTGAACTGGCATGTTTTTTATTTTTAATAAATATAAAAATGCAACAAAAATAAAAACTTAAAATATGGCGTGAAAGGGTAAGTTAACAGGAGCCTATGTAATTTTTTTGGTAATTTTTGGAATTAAAACAAGGCCTTAAATAAATAGAGCAAGCACACAAAAATTTACAGCCTGACAGGGGCATAAGTGAAAATATCAAAACATCCAGGGTTGAACATGCAATTTTCCACAAAATATAACACTTAATATTTAATTTACAGGACCACTTCCAAATTTCCAAACCTGGGAGGGCACAAGCGCAAAATGTCCCCCAGGGCGCGTGACTTGTACACGTTTGGGAAGGACTCAAAAGTAATTTCTAAAACGCCCAAGGGCACATGCAATTATCCCTAAAATTTTACACTTAATACTTAAGTCTAAGAGCTGAAACAAAATATGAAAATGGCCAAGGGCCTCTCTGCAAAAATCCCACACCTCACGTGAACAGGTCACGTGAGGTGACCTGACAGAGGACCTAGTTGTAAATGTTGAAAGTTCAAGGGGCTCAAGATAAATTTTACAAAACTTTAACACAACATAGGAATGTTTAAGTGCCTTAAAATAAATTACAAAAACACCATGGGTTGAGTTGCAAAATACCCAATGCGGGCGCTGATCGAACGACGCTCCTTTGTCAACTTAAGCCACGTGTCAGCACTGAGGAACCCGATGACGGTTCGACGCGAGCGGCTCAGATTAAAAGATCGGTGTGGGATCCACGACTGAGGTGCTCCAGATTCGACGGGCAAAGGAGGGGTTGGATGAACAGACACGATCGAACAGCACTGGGGGCTGGAGGACGAACTGCAGATGAACTCGCCGATGGCAAGTTTGGAATCGAGCCCTCTCCTTCCTTTGGTCACCCCGAGCCCTACTGACGGGTGCTGCATGCTCCTGCAGGTGTCATCCAAGCGTTTGGGGCGTCAAAAGTCGCCGGCGTGCATCAACGTCCTCGTACGAAGGTGGCAGAGCGGCGAAGCTCTAGATGCCTCCGTCGAGGATCAAAATGCTCCAGACGCGCCTAAATGCCCAGGCACCTGCAACGAAAATGTGATATGGTCGGGGGCAAATTGCCCCGACCACATAACGATTTGGAATGGAGGGTGTACAGCAGCGGATAGTGTGAACGCGAAGGTGGCCGGAGATAGCTCCGACGAATGATCGATTGAGCGAATCGATAGGCGAGCGACGATGATTAAGATGGCTTGATGAAGCTATGACTATGGGGAATAAAACGAGCAAAGAAACAAAGTGGATGGATACCTCAAGGGAGCAGGACCCGAGGTGGAGATACCTAAACGGCGAGGTTCGCCGGAGGTGAGAAACGTGCCCAGAACGATTGGTGCTCCTCCGCTTTGAAGGTGGGGACCTGAAGCTGTCACCAACAGGCCTCCAACTCGAGCCAAAGGGGGGAAGTTCTAGATGTATTGCGGAAATTCAAACTTCGCTTAAGTAGGGTTGACGGACAGGGCTCATAGAACGATGCGTCGGGAGCACGTCAGTGATCCAAGGCTCGAGATAACACGAAGGCGTGTATGATGAATCCCCGAGGATCAAAAGTCGTGAAGAACGCATAGCAAAAAGATGAATGGGGCAGCCTCAAAAATTCCAAGAAATGGGCGAAAAACCCAACATTCTGACAGGAATAGTGGGGGTCAGACAGTTGACCGAGGTCAACTGTCAAACCCACCTGGTTGGTCCATGTGGACCAACCAGCAAAAACCTGCAAAAATTGTTTAATTAAATCAAATAAAAATAGTAAATGGTGTTATTAAATTTAGGTTATTGAATAAAAAATATTTATTATTTTATCTAGTATTTTATGGTGGCTTTTAATCACTTTTATGAGGTATATATTTACAAGTTGTCTTTTTAGTCCTATATAGGTACATATACCTATGTAATTTATTAAATTATTTTTATTTGGTATTTTTAATTTCTTTAATTATATTTATTATTTTATAAAATTATAAAATACTTTTATATACTTACCTATATTTTTATTTTAATTTTCTGTTGTAGTTTGTATATTTAATAAAATAAGAGTATACTTTATATAGGTATAAGTATAGGTGTGATACCTATGTGTCATATATACATATATTTTATTTTGAGTTTTATTTAGGTTTTTATTCTAATATTTATGTTCATAATTATTACAAGTAATTATTACAAAAAATAAAATTATAAAAATAATAAATAAATAATAAAATGAATATTTTAATCTGTACAATTATACAATGTGGGTCTAAAACTCAACTTTCAAACTATAGCTCCGTCGAATGCGAAAACATCGCCATTAAATAGCTTATTTTATTCTATATACAATTAAAGGTGAATTTGATGCATTTGGAGTTTTCATTTTTGAGATACGGGTGTGGGAAGTTGGGAGTCTGGATTTTTATTCAGACCATAACTTTTTATCTGTACATTATTTTTCAGTGAAATCAATTTTATATTTTTCTTTATTTAATTATCTACAACTTTTATGGACAAAGTTTCCTTATTTGATGTATAAAAAGTGGAACCAAAAATAGGTCCCAAAATGAATAAAGAATGAATTAAAAAGTATAGGTATTTGACCCTTATCTCCCCCTACTTTATTCCTGGTCGACCTATTCATCAAGATGCCTAGGTTTCGGGGTTTGGGACATAAAATATTTACAATATTTTATTCTGTTTCTTTTCTTTTATTTATTCTATAATTTTGACTTTAATTACAATATTTTATACACTAATTATATGCACATGCATGAATGCTAAGATGCTATATTTAATGGTATTTATCGGAATTTGCTAGGGTTTTTGAGGCCAAAATGATAGAATAAAGATGATGAAATGTGGATTCATCAGCGTGCAACCGCTCGCAGCGGTGGAGCAGCTAGGGAGGGGGCGGCTGTGCGGTCGGTTGCTGGGCGGAAGGCCGGATGCGACAGCGGTCGTCGATGGGGAGGCGACCTAGGGTGAGGTGTTGCCCATTGGAGGAGGAGGGTGGCGGAGCGGCCGCCGGCGGTGGCGGATGCCACTGGCGGTGGCGGGCGGTGCGGTGCGGTGGCCGACCGCTAGGGGGATGATGGCGGGCAGGAGCACCTGCTTTTGATATTTTTTGATTTTTTTGTATTTTTTTGTGATTTTCTTTGTAAGCAGGAAAAATGTGAAGAAATAAAATGCAAAGGTGGCCTAGTGGTGTATGATATGCAGGGAAAATATGATTATGAGATGGTGAGTTGCTTATGATGAAATTGATGGTGGAGATGTTGATTATTGTGATGCTTATGAAGATGTTTTTGGTGATGAACAACAAGGAAAAAAATCATTAGATAAAACAAAATGAGTAGATGAGGATAGACGATTACCTATGGTTGGTGGAGGTTGTTGCCTGTGGAGGAGCAGATAAACTTCTGCTCCGATGATTGTGACTTTGAGGAGACGGCGGGAAGCTCCAAAGCTAGGCTGCAAGCTTGAACAGTTGCTGCTGCGTGGTTTTAGAACCACAGATCTCACCTGAACCTTGTCATTGCTCTACCTGTTGCGTCGGCGCTGTCACCGGCGACACATCAAGGAGGCTGAAGAACCTTCTCTTAAGAACGGTGGATGATGGAAAATGGAGGAGGTGATGAGAATATAAAGAGGAGGAAAGGGAAGTTGGAGAAGGGATGGAAAAGATGGAGGAGGTGGTGATAGTAGTGGCTTGGAGTTGAAGACAAGTAAGGGAGAAGAGGTAAAAGGGGGATAAAATAAACAAAATTATAAAATAAAATAGTAGGCTACTAAAAAAAATTAAAATAGTAATAATAAAATATTAATAATAATAAATCCTAATATAATAATAATAATATGGTTGACATGTGGTGGCTCCAGGAATTGCCACATGTCGCTCCTAGAAAATTTAAAAATAAAATATACAGAAAAATAAAAAAGAAATAACAAAATGACTTAAATCAAAAAGTGGTCAACAAAAAGTTGCTTGTCTCAACGAGATCTACAATTTTCATGAAGGGTCGAAAATCAAAAAAAGTCATATGTACAAAATGTATTTTTGGGTGGTACCTTATAGATATAAAATACAACATTTTATCTTTTGTAATTTTTTTTATTTTTAAAAAGAAAAAAATCAAAATAAAAATAGAGAAAATATAAAAAGAATATTTACAACTTAATCTATTTTTTGGATTTTTAATAATTAAGAAAATAAAAGGATAAAATACAAGGGCAAAACGGTCAATATGTACACTATACAAAAGGGGCCCAAAACCCATGTTTTGCATACAAGCTCCGATTTTAATGAAATCGGTCACGTATTGACTGAATGTATATTACTTTAAAAGCTGAATGTATATTACTTTAAAAGTGAGTAGACCTAATTCGGAGGTTGTTTGAGAGAGATATGTGCATTCTAAAGTCTAAGGTCTCCAACTGGGTTTGGGGTTTTATTGGGTAATTTTACAAGTTAGTATTTTTTTTAAAATTTTTCCTTTATTAGTGTTAGTAATATATACACTATAGAGTTGGTTTTATTAGATTCGGAGTTACTATAAAATATATACAAATAGGGTATTTTTAGTTAATATACCGGTTAATATTTACAAGTGAATTTGGCTTCTTATTTTATGCAAATATGAATGCTAAAATGCAGATATTATGCTTGCATGCGTGAATGCTAATTATGCAATATAAGTGGAAATATGCATCTAATTACTCAGGAACAAAGCTCTATTTTCAACATTTGGAGTGATGAATCACATATTCATCAACGTGCTTAAACCAAAGTCTTTGAGAGTTAATATGGATGCTATGATGAGTGTCATCATTCTACTATTTATACTCTAATTTTTCATGAAGATTCATAATATTCATATTGTACGAATTGAATGAAGCACATATAATTGTTGAAATACTCTTATATTGAAATCTTTTGAGTTCAACATAATAGATCCTTTGACTTAAGCAATGCTTTTTTATAGATGAAGGAAGCATAGTGGAAGCACAGTTCTGACCCATGTAAGAAGGAAAGCTAAAGAATTGACTACACTTCTATGACATCCAGAGAGTTGGATGAATGCCAATACTGCAACAAGTTGATGTATAGCTAGTATAACTATCTAGGCTAACTTGGATACTTAGAGAAGGACTTGGATAGTTCATTAAAATATTATACATCTAGATATAATGATTGAAATTAACTTGCTTATTAGATAAGATCAAAGTCTAATAATTGTATCTCATTCTTTTAATAACACTTGCAATTTATTGCATTTATTTTAGAAGACTGAAAAAATTTGATTGTATGGTTTAATAGTCATCCACATGTATGTTGCTGCAATTGTTGCAACAACTTCCATAGGATAGATAAGCTACATGTTTTCAGTGGGAGATCCATTATTCTTAGAGAATGTCTATGATTTAGATATTAGAATACAATAATTGCTTATTTCTAAATGTTGGAAATAAACATGCATTCTGGAAAAGACCTATCATAAAAAGTTATGATGGATATATTTCATATATTATTCTAACATTTAAAGGACTCTTCTAAATTAGAAAATTAATGAGTGGTTCATTAACATTTCTAAATACTAAAAATTTAAACCCTAAAAGATCAATAAGAGGATGAAGATCATTTAACAATGATCAAGCATCAAGCCTTGGACATGTCTTTTGATGAGATCAATAGACTAGTAAGAGATGAAACTTTAGACTGTCTGAAATTTCAAATCATACATACTTGTGAATATTGTATTCAAAGTAAAATGACTAATACACCCTTCTCTGGGAATGGTGTTAGATGCTAAGGTATTCAAGATATCATACATATTTATGTATGTAGATCATCTTCATCATAATAAACATTAATGATATATATTACCTATTGATGATTATTTGTGATATGGGATTTCATCCCTTCACCGTAGAATTATTTGAAATGTTCAAAGATTTCACATTTTTGGTTTAGAAACAAAGTTTGAAGGAGGATGAAATGTATTTGATCTATCCAAGGTAGAAAGTTTCCATTAGATGAATTCAAGGAATACCTTTTGGAGATGTCAGTCCTATCGCACTCCTCCTAGTACACCTTAACTCAATGGAGTTGTGAGGAGATACAATTGGATCACATGTGACATGATTTAATCAATGATGACTCTTAACATAATTATCTCTTAGTTTCATGGTATATATGTAGTGGAGACTACAATATATATCCTTAATATGATTCCATGCAAATCTAAACCTTAAAACTCTCATAAGATATGGTTGGTACCTAGGCTAGTGTTGGACACTAGAGGATTTAGGGTTACTTGGTCCTAACCATATCATGGATGCAAGAATGCTCATCAGAGAGTGCTACTTCATTAGGGAAATAATGGATGGTATTCGATACCTACTTTATGACCTTCAGATTCATAAAAGATTTCAACTCTGAGGATATGATTCTTAGATGATGACTATCTTGAGATTCAAGATGAAAATGAAGTGAAGGAACTCTTTGAATCTTGAGAAGATAATGAGGCTCTTGAAATCTTAAATGAAAGGCACAATAAATGATGAAACACTCATACCTCTTTAAATTTGTTTGAAGGTTGTAAAACCACCTAAAGAGTATGGATTCCTGTGTGAGATACGTCTGATGATGATCTGACTTCATAAGATGAAGTTTTTAACGATCTTGATATTAAGAGATGGATGCGAGCAATAATGTCTAAAGTAGACTTCATATGCAAGTGTTGTATATGGACCCTCGAGGATGCACCTATAAAGGAAAAACATGTTGGGTGTAAATGGATCATCAAGAGAAAAAGGGAACCTGATGAAAAGGTAGAGACCTTCAAATCACAGCTCGTATACACAAGATGCACACAGAAGGAAGTCATCGCTTGTCATGAAACTTGCTTTCTAATGGCCGTGCTAAAACCTATCAGAATATGGCAAACTGTAGCTATAGAACTTGACTACAAAATTGCATTTCCCAATGAATACCTCAACGAGGATATTCGTATGAAGTAGCCCCATGACTTCATGGATGAGAAATTCTAGGTATGCAAGTTTAATTAACTCCATATATGGACTCAAATAAGCTTCTTGTAGTTGGAACACTATATTTGATGAAATTATAAATGTTATGGTTTTAGATAGAATCTTCATGAACCATGTGAAGCATAGTGGGAGTGCCATTGTGTTCATCATGCTAAATGTAGATAAAGTCCAAATCATTTCGACTGATTGATGAATCTCCATTTCATCACCTTTATTATACATTTTTTGGCCTTAAAAACCCTAGCTAATGCATGTAAAAAACCTTAAATTGCACAAATTAACATTCTCTCTTTGTGGTATAAATACTGTATAAAATATTGTTTTTAATGCCAATATTATAAAATAAAGAAAAGAAAAGAAAAAGAATAAAATTCTAAAGGTATTTTATGACCCTAAACCTCGAGCCTAGGCATCTTTATTACTAGGTTGACAAGGAATAAAGTAGGGGAGATAAGGGCAAAAGCACAATAAAAATTCCATTTAATAATTAATTATTTTTGGGACCTATTTTATTTTCCACTTTTTATACCTCAAATAAAGAAATATTGTACATGGAAGTTGTAGATAAAAATATATAGAAAAATATAAAATTGAGTTTATACAAAAATAAAACAAAATGTACAAATTCTACTCTTAATAAGATTCCAAAATCCCAACATCCAAGATATATATCTCTCAAACAAAACGCAAAAAATATATATTAAAATCACCTTTAATTGTATATAATTTTTTATAAGCTATTTAATGAAGGTGGTTTCATATTTTTTGGAGTTAAGGAGTGAAAGCTAGGTTTTTGACCCCTATTGTACACAATAACGAAATAAAATATTCATTTATATTTGTTCTTTATTATTTTCATAATTTTTTATTTTTATAACTTTGTAACTATAATTTATAGTATATGTACATATTAAAACTAAAATGAAACCATAAAGACAACATTAAAATAAAATACCTAAATACAAGACATATACAAAATACTTATCCTCAAACCTATACATTAAATACCTCTATTTATTTAAATGTAAATAATATATCGAAAAATTATAATAAAATATATTTAAGTATATAGAAATAAGTTATAAATATATAAAATTAGAGAATAAAATAATAAAATAAAATATACAAAATAAAAATAAAATAGCCAAAACAAAGATGAATATACCTATAAATATACCCCTAAAATTAACTACTAATAAATAACCTAAAAAATAAATAAAAATCGTAATAAAACACTACATAAAATAATAAACATTATTTATTTTATAATAAAAATTAACCAAATCAGTTACTATATTTAATTAAGTATTTTCTTATAATCCAGGTTGTTTTGTCCTCTAGTGGCCGACATCGACCAATGACGTCACGTCCTTTGTTGACCCCCAGTCAACTCCCGTTGGGGACTCTGCTAACCGTAAGACATGTTGAGTCCCTGGTTTTATTCCCTTTTGCATGGCATATTATCAATCCATTGGCCTCGATTCCTTCATAAGAAATCATCACTGATGTTCCATGAATCACGCCGGGCTTGCAAATCCCCTATACAAAGCGTGAATTTTGTCCAAACCGCCTATTAATAAGGGTGTGTCCATTTGTATATAAATAAAATCTCCAACTTCGCTTCTAATTTTTGTAATTGTTCATGGCTTTAGAGCCCTACACATTGGTCTAGAGAGCATCCTCGTGATAGGAGGAGACCCCCTGAGGTCTAGAACGGCTCCAGGAGGACAGGGGTGCACCCATGGCAGTTCACCGGTCGTCTCTGCTCAATTCCTTCACCGGCAGGTCTGTGCTACGCCTTTCATTAAGCCTCATCGACCACCTCACATCTTGTGCATTCCAGCTTCACCTTTGGTCGAAGCGCTTCGCTTCGATCCATTCATTTTTCATGTGTTGATCCTGCGTGCGAAGAGGACCGTCTGGGCTTAGATCAAATCGCATAGAGGTTCCAAAATCCCCCTGCAGAACTTGATCTCGTCGAAACCCTTCTTGAGGTCGCATGGTACTTTGTGGGCTTCACCAACTGTGGACGAGCTCTCGGAGGTCTGGAGCTAAATGCCATACATGAAGATCATCGGAGGAAGGAGATAGGATAGATCGAAGATAGAGAAGCAAGGTGTTCTTCCCTGTCCTTAGAAGAGAGCAAGTGTCGTATGATCAGGGGAGGCACCCCAGATTTGATCGTGGTCGTCTGTTCCCCACACGCTTCACCCATCCGATGGAGAGCCAGACTAATCACGATCGCAGATCGACGAAGCATCACCACCCAACATGGAGATGCCAGGTGGATTAACGAAGGAGGCAGCGTCGTCCAATCCCGCATGTAAATGGATAAATTGCATACATGGCCACATTCTTTTCGTATTTATTAACTAGTTCTGTAAATAAAATAGATATTATAAATAAAATGGATAAATTTTATGCAGACCCCTATCTTTATTTTATATCGCATTTATGTCCATGCTAGGTGACCACGCGTGTCGTCCCACGTGAGGTGGTCATTTTGCAAAGATGCTCCAGTTACTTTTTCTATTTATTTTGGTCCAAAAAAATCATGTGCATTAATTATTTTTGGAAAAAAATACACAGAGTACGTTGTAGTTTTTTATTTACTTATATCCTCCCACTTGCAATTGTATTTTTGTGTGCTTACTGTATTTATTTAAAATATATATTATGATCCAAAAATCACAAGAAAATAGTCGTAGGGATCTGATTGTTTGTAGTTTCATGCTACATTTCTAAATTGTAGTTTTGGACTTTTTGCTATTTATTAAAAACGAAATGAACATGTTTCAGCCCCTATCTAGCTTATAAAATACAAAAAAATAGAAAAATATTTTGAAAAAATCCCAGAAAAATATAGGTAGTTTATTTAAGTGTTTTTAACTTTCAGACCAACAGTCATTAAAAATAGAAAAAAAACTCTTAAAAAGTGAAAAACCCCAAAACCCTTTATAAAAATCTAGAAGACTCTCAAGAACCCCCAAAATAGTTTTTTATGTCTTATAATTTTCTCTATATTATCATCTATATATTAAAATTGATTTGGAAAATGTTCAACTTAATTTCTTATTTAATCTTCCATTTCAATTCTGACTTATTTTTTATCCTTGTTTTAGGGTGTTTTTTCGATTTTAAAATCCCTAAAAATTAGCAAAAATGCAGAAAAATCACAAAAACACTAAAGAATTTTTTAAAATATAAAATTATGCAATTCTGTAATTTTTAGTTAGTTTTATTCTTATTTATATCAATGTTATCTATTATGATATATATAGCCTTATATATGTTATTACATATAATAAATTGAAACAAAGATAAAGATTAAAAAATTAAAAAATACACAAAAAATATAAAATTATAAATCCCAGAAACAAAAAATTGAAATATATATATACATTTTAGAAAACCCACAAAAATATATAATCAATGACGTGGTTGTACATAATACTCTTTGGTTGAAATAATCGTAGGCTACCGATTTTGCTCTATGTGGTTCGACCTCTACATGATTGCTAGCTATACCTTGTGTTTTATAGAAAATAATAAATTTTAACTTACATTTTTTGTTATTCATTGCTTGATTATTATTTATGGGTTAATTATTGATTAATTGGTATTCGTCTGAGGTCACTTTGATGACTATTGACCCGCCTTGTGGATTGACGAGACTTTGGCAAAATCTTAGTTATCAAATGGCACCATTGCTTGGGAGCAATGAGTGTAGCCTTGTTTGTCATTTATCTTGTATAATCATTATTGCTTATTCATTAATTTATTAATGTAACTAGTAGTTGATTTCATTTCGCACATTTTCATTCAATTATTCCTTGTATATTTCTTATTTTGGTTACATTATTTGATTGTCTATGCTAACATATATCTCTTTGTGACTTTGTTGTGAGGGCCCGCTACATGAGGATTGCTTCTTAGGAGGCCGAGGAAGCCGAGCTTGGTGGAGACTGGTCTTCGTTCTTTGACAAGTTGGAGAAGCTACAAATGAAGCAAGGAGAAAACTATTTAGCATAGAATTAGATTTATTTTATTTTTTTGTGAGTGAGAGACTTATTAATTCGTAATAATTCAGACTTGGACCCTACTCTCCACAACGAGGTCCAGTGCCTGGGTGTCTTTTTACTTGGAGACCTCGTCGTAGCTTTCTATGTTTTTATCTCATTTTATTTTATTTCATGATGTTTTGGTTTTTCCGCCTTTTTTATTTGTTTTGCGTGCATGGAGATCATAGACTTAGGTTGCTTACCTCGATAATTAGGTCCAAACCTTAATAAGAATGCATGTACCTATAGTTTCTTACGTTTGGATATAGTCAAATTAATAAATTTTAGTTATTTGTATTTGAGATCGCGCGTTGAGATAGGTCTTATACAATGCTTGCAGGACCTGTTGTGGTGGGAACCGATCGGCATCGAAGACCGGGCCTTTGTCTCATTTCTGAATAATTTACAAATGATTCTTCACGATTAATAGCAGCTACTATTTAGGGTGATTTTGTCTATTGCACACGCCATGTAGTTAGGTTTAATTTCCTATAAAAAAAATGTAGTTAGGTTTAAAAATTTGTTTTGCATACCACATGGAGAGAGATGGGAAGTACTATAAGTCCTCTAACTTAGCATTCATCATTAGGTTCAATGATGCAATTTCCATTATCAAATAGACTTGCACGGCTTTTTAGCTATCTTCCTATGACTTTGAGCACCTAGGACTTAAATAAAAATCTATAAAAATGTTAGGCTCTTGTAAGCAAAAGATCCAAAAAAAGTGAAAATCCAAAAATTAAAATAAGGGGACTGCTAAATAAACTTTTACCTTGATTATAATCCATAATGTAATTTCATTATCTTTGGTTCATAAAGCCCTCGTTGTTTTTGTTGTGCATGCAAGCCCACGACGAGCCATTATGCAATAAATGTTATTGTGAATATCATTCCCTGATCTAAAACGAAGAATAACGAATTTGCATTATAGGTCCCTTAGTACAATTATGGTTATGTACCATGTCCATCTTGATGATCATACAGCTGTTGATTCAAATATTGAATCATAGAGGCTGGTGCTATGATGAGTACCTAAAGAGTTAGATTGAGGGCTCTTCAAGCACCATCAAATGATTATTAATAGAGGATCTCCAGCCAAAGAAGGAAATGGCAATCTTTTATCTAAAAGCTGATATCTAACTGACCTCTTAATGCAGGTCCTCTACATAGGAATAGAGATTCAGAGGTGTTAGATAAGTTAGGTGAAAGAGTTGACTTAACGAGATCGAGATAACCAAGGTTCTATGTTGTATGCTGTAATGATATAGACACGCATCCTATGACCGGAGACAGACGTGTTACTATATGTCTGAGTATGTATATTTTGCAGACCAATAGGTTGATGACTTAACCAAGGTCTATACGCCGGCACGCTAGTGTGCATGCAAGGGTATATGAGTAAATGATCTCTCATAGGGATCATACAGGTTCATCTACTAAACCGGAAGACACGAGCTCACTCATGAGGTATTGGGAAGATTAAATTTCGTGCATGGTCTTCTCGCTTGGAAGCTTGACTGAATTTGTAGGTTTAATATATGCTTTTGGAAAGTATATGATCAACACCTGGGTATGATATATGCTTTTGGAAAGTATATGATCAATACGTACTCCCAATAGTCAAATGAGAAAGTTAATGATAAAACCCTGAAGTAGGCAGTGTAAAATTGATCTTATACTACGGGTTTATTCTGGGTCTTCAAGTATGCAGGATGTACAGGTATTAGGAATACCTGAGGGTGATGTGATCATAGACGATTGTATAACCATTACGCTTCCATTCCTAGGGAGTGATGAAACGGATCTGGATTTTAGTGACTCCTCTCAGTAGAGAAGTGATCTAATCTTGGTCCAAATGTTGGGCATTGATCTGAATGTGATTCAGATGCATTTGGACAAGGTTTTAAGGACAAAGTAAAGGAATAAATGTGCTTGAATGGGTATTCATCAACCACTTTGAATGGTGCCCTTTAGAAAATAATGATGACGATCACTCTCGACTTCTTCATTGGTCATATTTTCAGCTTGTCATATATGGAGGTTAGGAGGATAAAATTTGAAGAGTCATTATCGATTTGAGCATGGGTAATGATGTTTATTTTTATTGCACTCTACTCTGGACAATTGCTTACCTCTATGGCTCTCGATTTTTGCTCCCATCACCAAAGATGTGGGCGTAAATACTAGATGCATTTCTGTTCTACTTCTCTTATTGTCCAACCTCTCACATGTTAGATGAGCCTTGATAGATATTCAATGAATCTCCATGATAACTTTCTTAGAGTGTGCTTCCCTCTGGGTAAGATCCATTTTGATATTTTATATTTTCTAAATTTTTTGGTCTTTTTGTTTTTTCTATTTTTTGGATTTTTGTGTGGTATTCTATTTTTTGATATTTTCGGTATGTGAAGGGGAAGTGGAAGGATCTACGTACTAAGAAGGATTGGAGGTAAAAAGGGTTAGTAGAAGAAAAGGTATGTGAGACTATGACTATACATAGTGTTTGGTCTTTAGTATAACGACAGTTCTCAATACATGATCTATTATATTTATTCTCCACTTCATACCCTTGTCTAGCAGCATAAGTTATTACAATTTTTTAGACTTTTCTAAACATGTCTTGTAATTATTTTGAACTTTTGACAAGCCTAGATGGCATCCTTCATAGAGCTCTCATGATTATTCATGGAATAAGCAGTATCTATAAGAGGAAACTACTGACATGTGGGGGTCTCATAATCCATGTACCTCAACATCATATGTATTCGTGGTTCCAGTACGGACCATCCTTATGGTAAATATTGGTCATAGCCTTATATCATGATAACGATGGACATGGGTATTATGGAGTGAACTTCTTGGTCTTGTACTGATTTGTTGTGAAAACCCTATGTTAATTTGCATGAATTATTGTTAAATGTTGTCATTGTAATTATGTCGGGAATTCAGAATCGATCAAGAAATAACCACAGTTAATTTTCAAATTTATTCGGTGTGGTCTTATGTTTATTTTACTTGGACAAGTCCCAAGGTCGAACTCAAGGAGGCAAAGGAAAAACCTAGAGTAATGTCTACCAAAGTTCGTGCACGATTTTTGAGGTGGTATTTTTTGATATTTTTTATGCAATTTGAAATACAAAATGTAAATGAGGCCAATTTTAGGGACTAAAAAGCAATTTTCAATCAAACAATGTATGAAAATTATAAGATTTGGCCAAGATGACAGTTATAATGAAATGAATGCAATATTTTTGTTTGGAATTTTTAGATGCAAGATAAATATTTTTTGAATTTATGAATGCAAACAGTATGAATTTCAATATTTAATTATAAGAAATATAACACATATTTATTTTCGAGAAATAAAATTATCTAAGATCTATCACTAGCTGATTGATCTTAGAAAAATCCTAAACCTCAAAAATACAAGATCTAATACCTATTAGAAATTAAAGATTAAAATATGCAAAATGATTTTTATATGGAAAACCATGTATGCAATTGCAATTCTTTTTGGGCACGATGTAAAATACAATAAATTCTACCATCCGTGAATTAGCACTTTTCAGAGTTATGGTTAATTACTTATGAATTTTGAGGCACAAGATGGGCAAAATATGCAATTTTCTACGAGAACGCTAATTAATAAATAACCACAATCTATAAAAATCTCAGAAGCATTCAATAATGTAGAGAATTAATTGAAGACCACAATGCCATTTTTGAATAATAAAAATAGTGTCATATAGAGGTCTAATACAAAGGGGGAACATAGGAGTATAATTGCAATAATATAAATAAAATAATGCAGTGAAGGGTTTTAAAAGTAATTACCTAAACTCCGAGTGGATGACTGCAAAATTTCCAAAGGAGCATGTGATTTCCAAAGGGGCACGTGCGACGTACGTGCCCTCTAGTCAGTGGGTGAGGACTATTAATAAGCGATCTTCTAGGGGGTTTTTTTTGCAATTTTCCCAACACATGACCCTTGGTTATCTGGTTCTGGTGAGAATGGTGCTTCTAAAGATGCTTCATGGCAATTGTCCCCCTCACGCATGCAGAGCACGTGAGGGAGACTTTGGGCTTCAAACATGGTGGCGTGCAGTCGATGATGGCCGACAAACGACCAGCGGGCATAGGAGCATCATTTCCTGGCGTCGCAAGCAGAGCAGGCGTGGTGACGAAGCGGTTCTGAGGTTGAGGAGAGCAGAGGAGAAACGACCGAGGGAAGTGAATCGCCTCGGTAGTAGGAGGTGACACCCTCTGGAATCAATGTTGTGTCCCCGCTAGCAGATGGGGTCGTAGGCTCAACTACTTGGAAGATGGTTGGAGTCATCGAAGAAGATGGAGTTGACTACGTTGTCAGGGAGAAGGAGGACGGTGCTCCTCCTGGCATTCTATTGATGAAGAAGCACGGAGGGAGCAATTTTGTGGAACTGGAGTTGGAGAAGGATGCATTGTCGTTGGCGACATAGGCATTGCAGATGGAGTATGATTCTGAAGGCGGAGGAGTGACTGAATGGTTAATGGAGAGCTGTCAAAGTTGGCTCGACAGCGATGGAGTCGGAGCAAGGAAGCAGCAGGCGCAGTAGCCTCAATGCGACGAGCTCCATGGAGCTCGGATCTCAACAAAGGAGAACAGGGACCCAGGTTGTCACCATCAGAGTCCCTTGTTCATGTGTGCAATCGGTGGATGTCGCTCAAATAAGGTGGGCGGTGGAGTTTTATAGGGTTGGTGATGGGGGGCCAAAGATGGAAGGTCAAGGATAATTGACCATTGAGGCAG
Organism: Ottelia alismoides; assembly: GCA_037367405.1. Classification (NCBI taxonomy): domain Eukaryota; kingdom Viridiplantae; phylum Streptophyta; class Magnoliopsida; order Alismatales; family Hydrocharitaceae; genus Ottelia; species Ottelia alismoides. Next base: position 100,161 of record JAZKJV010009071.1, on the reverse strand, counting down.
CATGATGGGGATTCGATGAGATGCGAAGGGGATCTAATTGGGAAGTGAATCGGGTGACGATGCGTGAGATCAGGAAGGGGAAAGGGAGTAGGCGGTAACGGGCGGTTCCTGGAATCATGGAGGACGGTAATGTCACAGAGCTCCCAATTGGGAAAGGAGACAGAGGAGAATAACGCTTAGTGGCCATATGATCGACCGAGATCGGACGCCCTTGATGCGTCCACATGGCGTATAATGGAAAGGAGAGGGGACAAGCATGTGCAAGGCGCGTGCGTAGGAGTCACGTACGCTGCACGTGTGTGGCTTATAATTATAATTTTTATTTATTTTATTTATTTTTTTATTGTTTTAAAAGAAAATAAACATATAAAAGGGATAAAAATGGGTGACACGTGGCAGCTACAGGATCTACCACGTGTCACCACCAGAAAAATCGGAAATACAAATAGGATAAATAAAAAAGAAATAGCGAACAACCTCGGATTGAAACAATTTCTTCATAAAAGTTGTTAGTCTCGACGAGATATACAACTTTCTTGAAGTGACGAAAGCCAACATAGATCGTTTGCACAAAATGATATTTTGGGTTATCCCAGGTACATAGAATACCTTGAATTTTGGGTTTTATAATTTTTTGTTATTTTTAAACTAGATAAAAGTCAAAAAAATTATGATAAAATCGAAATTAAATATTTAGACATTAATTTATTTTTTTTGTATTTTATTTGTTAAGAATGGAAGAAATAAAATAAAATCCGAAAAAGATAACTTTTGTACAGACGGTTAGTGAAGACTCAGACTAAGTTAATTTCTTTGATTTCAAGCTCAGTTGGATTTGGGTTTTTGCGCATTTTAATAAAACTCTCAAAAAGAAAATAAATGAAAAAGAAATAAAATAAAATGGCTCAATTGTGTACATAAAATAATAGGTCAAAATTAGGAAAAATACAACATGTACAAAAGAGCCCCAAATCCCAACTTTGACGTATTAGCTCCTTTTCACTTGAACATGGTCTTGTTTTGAAGGAAATTGAATGTGCATTAGTTTAAAAGTGAGTAGGATCAAAACGAACGCTGGATGAGGAAGATATCATGTTTTTAGTCCGATAATCCTGCAATTAAGATTTGGGTTTTTGGTCCACTTATTTAGGGTAGTGATTTTTTGTATTTTTTTATTCTTGTTAGTAATATGTACACAGTGGAGGTAGTTTTAGGTCAACTGGAGTTAGCATAAATTAGTTAAAAATCAAGGAAGTTAGGCTATATTACAGTTCATTTTGGGTGAGATTTTTGGCTTCTTATTTTTTACAATAATGAGTGACAAAATGCAATTCTTATCATTACATGCATGAATGCTAATTATGCAAAATATTGGATAGAATGAAGATGATTTAGGGATTTGAGCTTATTAATATATTTTTATAGTGATGAATCTGAGATTCATCATTCCCCTATACTTAAGCCATGCTCATCCCTGAGCATCAAAAGCAATGAAATGAGGTGAAATGAGATTCGGTTCCGTACCAAGAACATGAGCATAAGGTGAAAATGGAACCAGAGCTAACCTTTGGATTGTATACGGAGGATGATTCTGACGGCGGAGGAGCGACTGAATGGTTGATGGAGAGGTATCAGAGTTGGCTCGATGGCGATGGAGCCAAAACAAGGAAGCAACAGGCACAGTAGCCCCAATGCGACGAGCACCATGGAGCTCGAATCTCACCAAAGGAGAACATGGACCCGGGCTGTCACCACCGGAGTCCCTTGTTCATGTGTGCAATCGGCGGATGTCACTCAACGAAGGTGGGTGGTGGAGTTTTATAGGGTTGGTGATGGGGGCGGCAAAGATGGAAGGTCGAGGATGACTGACCATTGACGCAACGTGATGGGGATTCGATGAGATGCGAAGGGGATCTAATTGGGGAGTGAATCAGGTGACGATGCGCGAGATCAGGAAAGAGAAAGGGAGTAGGCGGTGGCGGGTGGTGCCTGGAATCATGGAGGACGGCAGAGTCGCGGAGCTCTGACGAGTCGCTAGATACGGTGTTTAATTCGGTCACGTTGTAGCACGTGTACTTAGCGAGTCGGTCAGAACCGAGAGAAGATCTCCGTGAAGAGTGTCTCGGCTTAATTTATATCCCGGGCATGTCCGGGGTCGAACACAGGGAGGCAAAGGAACAACTTGGGTTTTAATTCAAAAACTTAGGTCTAGATTTCCATGTGGTATTTTTTTAGATTTTTTTATGCAAAAAAAAATGAAGCAAATGCAAATGCGACTGAATAAGAACACTAAGAAATCACACAACTTAGCCAAATTAATTTTTATGTTAAATTAATCCAATTCAGCCAAATTATATTTTTCCTAACATCCTAGTCCAGTGATGAACACAAAACATATTTTTTTGGAATTTTATGGGTTAAAATGCAACTATGAAAAATGCACACTTTTTATGGGTGTTTTTGCAATTTATCACACAAACATAAAGCAAAAATCATGAAAAAATTACTGGAATGAAAACATGATGCAAGGAAGGTACAGTAATTTTTTTGGAATTTTTTGGCAAGTTATGAATTTTTTATAAATTTTTTAGTGAAATCAGAGTGACAGCGAGTAAATAATTTCTAATAAATCCACATTATAAATTTAATCAGAGTGCGAATTATTCCAAAAAGATATTTTTATGAACAATCCAATAGAGGTGAAATTTCACAAAAAGGATATACGTGGATTTAATTAAAAATCAAATACTAAAATCACTCTACAATTTATTTCAGGCACAAGACAACTCCATTTTGGATGAAATTTGGACAGTAATTACATCACATATCAAGGCATCACATATAATTTTTGTGGAATTTTTAAACAACTATATATGAGATATTTATTTAATGGCACAGAATGGGTAAACTATGTAAAATTTCAGTGAAACAATTATCATTAATTACCCATGTGACATAAAAATACAAATAAATACTCACATGACAGAGGATAAGTTGCTCATCACAATGGTATTTTTCGTTAAATAAAAGGATGCCAAAATGAGGTCCAAATTAATGCATAAACATAGGGGTGTCTCTGCAAACTCACAAAACTATATTTACAAAGCAAATATATACAGGGACTGATTTGCAATTACTAAAACTATACAAAATAAATATGCAATTTTTATAATAAAATAAGGAAAAAAATAACCTTTCTTCTTCCTTCGTTCTTGCAGGAGGAGGAGAACCCAAAGGGGTTGGCTGCAGGCGGCGGCCGTGCGCGGCCGCGAGGAGGAGGCGGCGGCGCGCGGAGTGGCGGACGGCGGGGGGGGGGGGCACGCGGCGGAGGCGGCGGGGGCGCGGCGGCCGGAGGGAAAGGGGCGGCTGGACTTGGAGCTGGGGGCGGCGGTGGTGCCGCTGCTGAGGGGAGGCCGCGCGTGGGCTGCGGCGGGGGCGCGCGGCCTGAGACCGCGCGGAGGGGCGGTGGGCCGGCGTGGACGCGGCGGCCAGCCGCTTGGTGTCGGTGATGGCGGGTTGAGCGGCGGCGGCGGTGGGGTGCTCCCACCCACCGTTGCTGCTGCTGCCTTTTTTTATTTTTTTATTTTTTTATTTTTTTTTTTTGAAATTTTTTTTAAGCTGTAATAAAAACTCTTTTTTTTTTGTTTTAATTTTTTTTAATTTTTTTATTATGTTTTCAAACAGTAAACAAATATGTACATATAAAGGGGGAAATGTTAATTGGTGGAGATGTGGTGGTGGAATGATATGATGAACTAAAAAAATGATGGGGGAATGGTGATATGGTAAAGAAGATGCAAATATAAAATAATAAAAAGAAATGAGAAGATGAAAATAGAAAAATTACCTACGATGGACGGATGCCTATGATGTGCTCACGAGAGCACGGTCTTCGCTCGAATCGCCGGCGTGCGATGAGCTCGAGCAGCGCGCGGTTGCGGCTGCGATGTTGGTCAAAAAAACCAACGGATCACACCGGAGAGAGGGCTGTCGTCGCTCGACCGCGGTTGCGTCGCTGTCACCGATTCAACTCAGGGAACTAGGCTCTCCTCACATAAAGATGGATCAAGGGCAAATTGAGGAGGATGGAATGTATATATAGATGATGAAATGAGAAGTTATTATGTGGGTGGAGTTGAATGGGAAGTTGGATTATTAATGGAGTTGAATGGGAGGTTTAAGAAATGGTGGAGTTGAATGGGAAGTTGGTGGTGGAAGAGAGTTGAATGGTGGTTATTGTAGAGAATGTAACATAAAATAAATAAATAAAATAAAATAAAGTTGGCTACTTTATTTATAATAAAATAAAAGAGAAGAGAATGGTGAATTTACAAGTGAATACAACACACTATGTATATATTTTTTTTGTCTTTTTAATAAGAGATATTTACAACGGAAAAATACAATAAAATAATATAAATAAAATACAACACAAACATGATTTTTTTGTATTTTTAAAAATTAAGAAAGGTAAGATAAAAAATGAACAAAGAATGAATATATACATGGTATGCAATGTACATCTAGGTCCCAAAACCCAACTTTTGCAAATGAGCTCCGATTTTAATGAAACCACTTCCGTTGGATAGATAACTTTCTAACTTGAACTTTAAAAGTGAGTTTGGTGAATTTTGAGTTCGTACGGAGCGGGAATTTAGCTTGGAAGTTGGTCTTTACGGCTTTTTCCCATTGGGATCTAGGAGCATTTATTTGAGATATAATTTGTTTTGTATTTTTGTATTTTTATGTACATTATTATGAACAAGTTAGAGAAAGAATTAGCCAAAAAGGAGTTGAAATGAAATTATTAAAAATCTATGAAGTTTTGGGCTATTTACAAGTATAAAACTCCTTTGATTTTGCGGCTTTTTTTAGTGTTAATTTATTTTATACAATCTTATATACAATAATTAGTGTGTTTTATTTACAAGAGTCATTTTGTTAATTTATGAATTTTATGGATATTTATTTGGGATTTTACTTGAGGATTTTGCTAAGATCAAGATATTAAGATGATGAATCGTGGATTCATCACCCCCCTATACTTAAACTTTGCTAGTCCTCGAGCAAATAAAGAATGAATAAGTTGGATTAACCCTGACTGTGCATGTGAATACAAGACTTGATCCGTTCAAGAACTTTTGGCTTTAGAGATCCTAAAATTCTAAGCTGAACCAAGCTCTAGTCAAAAGGTACCCAATTTCCCTAATCATCAGACTCTCTTTGTATACGTATATATAAGGGGTATGACTTTAAGTGTTGACTGCAGTTACAAGAGTAGAGTCACAACGTCACCCAAGGTTCCAGTCCAAGAGACTCTCCTATGGACCCAATCCTCAACACTAGGGAATAGATCATTTCTTGCATCCAATACACCGTCTCTTTAGTTGTCAGACTTGAAAGTGTAGATGGAAGGCCAGTTGATGGAGGGCATAGGATTGTGTCATTTCTTCTCTCCCTCTCATTGGAACAAGGATCCTCTCAAGTGCCTTATTACGCAACGCATTTTTTTTGGTGTTGATCAGTGTGTCCGTCAAGAGAAGTTGGAGCCGTCTGCACTTGTTTTCCTGGGAGTACACCGGGGTGTGCCTTTTTTGAGTACCTATCGTACCTTCTACACCCAGACTTGTAGCATTTACGATGCAGAGCCCTTTTTTGGTGCAAGCCCGACTCCTGGTCCTAATAGCGGTGGTCCAAGTGGACACTTTGAAATGGTTGGGAGCGCTCGCCTTTGGTGGAAGCTCTTTTGATAATTGACTTTGTGGAATGAGAGCTTTTCTTTGATATTTCATTGCTTTGTAGTATTTGTGGCTAGCTCCACTGCTTTTACCAAGAGTTGGCGCACACTGATCAACATTTTTTTATTTTATCACACCCTGGCACATAGGTAAATATCAAGAGATGGTACAAGAACCATGTTCTCATACTGGCTAAATGTGCTGACACTCAGGCTTCATGAAGCCTTCATTGATTTTCCCATCCTCGAGTATCATCAAATCAAGTCCAAACTCAAATCCCTCATCCCAGTTCCTCAAGTGAAATTTCAATTCATCTCATCATAACTGCAGTCGTGTATGTGAGGTGCAGATCATATTCTTAAGGTAGAGACTAAGCATGCAATATAGCACACACATCTTTCAAACTAGGGAAATGTGAATAATTAAGTCAAGGACCCTAATGACTAAGGCTGGTTAACTCAAAATATCAAGACCTCATAAACCAAGTGTTCTTGAACATCAGTAGTCTTGTGTGAAAGTGAATTGTGTCAGGGATTAAACCAACTTATTAGTTAGTTTTTTTTTTAGTTTTAGTTTTTTTTCTTAAGTTTTTTTATGAATGTTTTTTTTGTTGTGTTTTTTTTAAGTTTTGGAAAAAGTTTTTTTTGTTTTTTATGAAAAAGTTTTTTTTTTCAAAAGGGTTTTTTTTTTGTTTGTTTGTTTGTTTTTTTGTGTTTTTTTTGACAAACAAAGGCAAAGAAGCTTTTTTTTTTGAAAAAGATAGGTGAATAAGAAAAGACTTTTTTTTTTGAAAAGTTTTTTTTTTGAAAAAGATAGGTGAATAAGAAAAGACTTTTTTTTTGAAAAGTTTTTTTAAGCAAATAAAGAAAAAGAGTTTTTTTTAGGAAAAAGTTTTTTTACTTTTGTTTTGTTTGTTTTTTTTACCCACCCCATAATTATTGTATAATATATATATAAAATATGTGAAAGTACGAGGTATGGGTAAAGTATATATGTAATATATACACGCCCCCCTATACTTAGCTCGTGCTATGTCCTCATGGCACTAGGTGACAAAAAGACATAGCTCGTACTAAGCGTAGGAAAGCTAAAATAATAGAAAGTATAGAAGTCGATCCGCCCCCCTATACTTAGGCTCTGGACAGCCTAAGTGTAGAAGAAGAGAAAAAAATGGGGCGGACGAGGTCAAGAGGAGAAATGATGAGTAAATACACATGGCGGGCATCGGTCCCCCCTATACTTAGGCTTTGGTCAGCCTAAGTATTGGAAAGAACACAAGAATGGAAGACCGATGAGAATGGGAAAGAATATACAAAAAGAAAATAAAAAGGAGAGAAGGAGCAAATCGGGTCACTCACCCCCCTATACTTTGGATCTAGTCATCCTAAGTATAGCCACAAAATGAAAACGATACGGAACTGGGGCGAGTGATTCGAATCATGAGGGGGGGAGGTGAATAAAGGAAGGAAAATATGTACAAGGAGGAGGGAGAATATACAAGGATCAAGAAGGTTTGTGACGGACCTTCTTGCGGGAGCGATGGGGTGGGTAGTATACACATGTGTCGCTGTCAGAATCGTCCTCCGAAGAATAATAGTGAGGTGTGGGGAACGTCCAACGGGGGTCGACACACGGCTGCTTGCTCAAATATGGCTTCAGATAAGCCGAACTAAGCTCACTCATGTAGATCACCTCATCCGGACCTGATGAGGACTCCTCAGAAAGTTCCTTCTCTGAAACATCGAAGGTAACCTTCTTAGTCGGTTTTCTAGAACCTGAAGCATCAAGAGGAAGAGGAGATTGATACGTCTTAAGGAGTTCGGGAGAACACCTCAAGGAATCAACACTCGTCTTCTTCTTACCAGATGACCGACTAGAGGATGGAGCAACCGATTTATCAAGATTGGTCAATTTGGTCCCAGTTGTCTCCTTTGATGTAAGTCCTGGATGTGGTGTGTGTGAGGTTCTGACCAGAGGTTCATCATCAGATGAGTAACCATATGCATTGTAATACTCCTGCAAGGTCAGCACACGTCTCTGATAAGGCACAGTGTTCTCAGTTGGCTTGACATTGTTGGGTTCTTGTGTCGGATCATCGAAATAATCGAGGCAATCCTCAAAGGTCATGTCCGACTCAATGATAGCTTCTGGTCGTGAGTCCCCTCTAGAAGCTGTCGCGGTGGTGGTGCAAGCAGTAGGCGGTGTCTGGTTATAGGAAGCCTCTAAACCAATGGTCGTCTGGACAGTCGGTATCTCAGGTGTAGTAGAGAGATGGGACTCAACTGTCTCTCGAAGGTCACGACTGTCTGCAACTTTACGGGTTACCTTGGAATATCGTGTATCCTCAAAGATCGGGTGAGGTCGGAGTGCTCCCAATGCAGAGAAATCGATCTCCCGAGTCTCACAATCTATAGTTGCCTTAGCCAAGGCTAAGAACGGCTTCCCAAGAATGATCGGAGACTGGGTGAACTCTCCTCGGTGCTCAATGTCAATGATCGTGAAGTCTATCTCCAGTAGAGCACCTTGGAAAGTGACGATGACTGAAATGGTTCCTCTCGACCGTTTAACAGATCGATCTGCCAACTGAATGATATCTCTTGACTTCTTGGCAGATCCGAGTTTGAGCTTGGCAAACACGGAGGTCGGGAGGATATTAATCGGTAAGTCATCATCGATTCTTGCATGGGTGAATGTGGTATCTTTGATTTCACAATCAAATCTAGGTAACCGCTTTACTCTGCGGCTCTTGGTTTTTCTCCCTATCATCAAAGATGTGGCCATAGACACTATATGTATCTCATTCCTTGTTCTCTTATTGCCCGACCTTTTAGGCATCAATTTACTTCTCACAAATCTTTTAAGGTCGGGAAAGTGCTCAATGGCCATTATTAAGGGAAGCTCAAAAATCAACTTTCTATCCAATGCTTCCCTAACCGCAGGATCCAATTTTTTTAGATCTTTTCCTTTTTCAATTTTTATGGTATTTTCTGAGTTTTCAATTTTTTTGGTCTTTTTGCTATGTGACGGAGGACTAGGAGAATGTACAAACTCTGGTTTGGAGGGAAAGTTGTTAGTAGAAGAGGGAGGTAGAAGGGACTCCAGCTGTACATGACTTGTGGTCAATCTGGTGTCTTCCAGGTTTTCAAGATCTAATCCGCAAAATCCATGATCCACATTCCTACCTGGACTCTTGATCGGTCTACAAATGTCATCCTCCAATAAGTTCTCATGACACATCATGAGAGAAGTCAACGCAATTGGAGGATACTGCTGAGAACTCGGGCTCTTATACTCAACACACCTTGACTCGGGTGTGCAATACTGGGTTGAGTATGGCCCATATGTATGGCAGTTGTTGGTCGGAGCCTCATCAGGCGGAGTTAGTAGACAGGGGGTCTGTAAATCAGTCGCATGAATCCAATCCCCTGTATATGTCGGCTCTCCGAATGGGTGATATAAAGGTTGGTCAATGTGGTCTCTATCACTCAGGTCAATCAAGTCAGGAAGATCGTACGGTGCAGGCCTCTCCATTCGGTTTGTCTGGTTGACCATGTTGTACCCTAAGGTTAAGTCGGGATGTGTGTATGGCAATTGTTGTTCTGTCCCAACTCGAGGTGAAAGTGATGTATGTGGGGTCAACTGATTATGCCAATCATTCATCTCAGCAGTCGCTTGCTCCTTGATTTGTTCCTTGATTCCAGCAAGCGGACGAGAATATAGTGAATCAATCCAAGGTGGTTGTGGGCCAGGGGTGCAAGAATGTGGGGTAGGTGAGAAGGACGAAGAAGTGGAGAAGTCAGTCGGAGTTCTGACTTCGCGGTTGTGGTGTGGGTATGAAGAGGAAGAAGTGGGTGGAGATGATGGGAATATGGTCGAAGAAGGATGACTTGTATATGATAACCAAAATTCTGACATCTTGGAAGGGAGATGGGAGAATGAAGCGGGTCGAGGAAGAAAGCGTGCAAGTGCACCGAATAACACACAAAACAAACAAACACAAGAGCAAACCCTGAGTTCACCTACTCAACACAGTGATGGTCGAAAAAGTCCGACCGTTTATCTTTTCAGTTTTAATTAGGTGATAAATCAAGATATCAATCCAATTACGCAAGGCTTAAAGTAGGTTTTGGGCACTATCCTAGGGATGCGTCCTCACCTCTCAACAATCACAATTAGCCAAGCATACAATGAGGGTTTTACTCTCCCAAAACAAGTGTTAGTTTTAATCAGTTTTTTTTTTGTCAACTCTGATTAGCAGTCCCGGTTTTAGGTTTGGTTATCACTTGATTAGTCCACTAAACAAAGCACGCCTAACGATCAGTCCCGATTTCCTTTTAACCTAAATTTTAAAAACCAAGGGGAGGGAGTCGAGAAAAACCGATGCAAATGATGAAATCAATGATGCATGCCCAGTTCAGAAGACTTACAGTGATCCTCGCGCTCTACATGCGGGATGCAAGGCAGAATTGAAATTTTATACTATATGAATGCAAACGAGAAACCGTTCCTAGACAAGCAGTTCTATTAGCGAGTGATGAACAAGTTAAATTTGACTAATAGTCCAGCGGTCTAAGTGCGTCTCGTTAAATGTGATGTGTGGTCCTAAAAATTACGAGCACAAGCAATCAAGATAATTCTAATAAAAATGCTCTAAGAGCCGCGAGTGCAAGTCCGATTCTACGTCAATCAACCACACGACCACGAGCGGGTCCAAAGTCCAGTCCGGATACAAGCGCGAGCTCTCAAACAAGAGCCGCTGGAAAGTGCGAATTACCTAAGTTATTACAACGCAATAATTACAAAAATTTATAAAAATTCTCTCAAAAATAAATTGCTTTTCTTGCTCTTCAGCAGTCGGCGCGCGTCGCGTCCGTCGACCTCCGATGCACTCCAAGTTCACCGGGCCCTCGCAAGAAAAATAAAATTTATGTTAGAGAGATAAAAACAAAAAATATACAAGAATATGAAGAGAAATAATTGCAAAAAAAATGGAATAAATACAAGTGGCTCGGGGGTCAGACTACCCGAGTAAATGGAAAACTAAATCCAAATTTTTAAATTAGTCCCTAAGCCGTTTGCCTCCCCGGCAACGGCGCCATCTGACGAGTCGCTAGATACGGTGTTTAATTCGGTCACGTTGTAGCACGTGTACTTAGCGAGTCGGTCAGAACCGAGAGAAGATCTCCGTGAAGAGTGTCTCAGCTTAATTTATATCCCGGGCATGTCCGGGGTCGAACACAGGGAGGCAAAGGAAAAACTTGGGTTTTAATTAAAAAACTTAGGTCTAGATTTCCAAGTGGTATTTTTTTAGATTTTTTTTATGCAAAAAAATAAAGCAAATGCAAATGCGACTGAATAAGAACACTAAGAAATCACACAACTTAGCCAAATTAATTTTTATGTTAAATTAATCCAATTCAGCCAAATTATATTTTTCCTAACATCCTAGTCCAGTGATGAACACAAAACATATTTTTTTGGAATTTTATGGGTTAAAATGCAACTATGAAAAATGCACACTTTTTATGGGTGTTTTTGCAATTTATCACACAAACAGAAAGCAAAAATCATGAAAAAATTACTGGAATGAAAACATGATGCAAGGAAGGTACAGTAATTTTTTTGGAATTTTTTGGCAAGTTATGAATTTTTTATAAATTTTTTAGTGAAATCAGAGTGACAACGAGTAAATAATTTCTAATAAATCCACATTATAAATTTAATCAGAGTGCGAATTATTCCAAAAAGATATTTTTATGAACAATCCAATAGAGGTGAAATTTCACAAAAAGGATATACGTGGATTTAATTAAAAATCAAATACTAAAATCACTCTACAATTTATTTCAGGCACAAGACAACTCCATTTTGGATGAAATTTGGACAGTAATTACATCACATATCAAGGCATCACATATAATTTTTGTGGAATTTTTAAACAACTATATATGAGATATTTATTTAATGGCACAGAATGGGTAAACTATGTAAAATTTCAGTGAAACAATTATCATTAATTACCCATGTGACATAAAAATACAAATAAATACTCACATGACAGAGGATAAGTTGCTCATCACAATGGTATTTTTCGTTAAATAAAAGGATGCCAAAATGAGGTCCAAATTAATGCATAAACATAGGGGTGTCTCTGCAAACTCACAAAACTATATTTACAAAGCAAATATATACAGGGACTGATTTGCAATTACTAAAACTATACAAAATAAATATGCAATTTTTATAATAAAATAAGGAAAAAAATAACCTTTCTTCTTCCTTCGTTCTTGCAGGAGGAGGAGAACCCAAAGGGGTTGGCTGCAGGCGGCGGCCGTGCGCGGCCGCGAGGAGGAGGCGGCGGCGCGCGGAGTGGCGGACGGCGGGGGGGGGGGGGGGGGGGGGCACGCGGCGGAGGCGGCGGGGGCGCGGCGGCCGGAGGGAAAGGGGCGGCTGGACTTGGAGCTGGGGGCGGCGGTGGTGCCGCTGCTGAGGGGAGGCCGCGCGTGGGCTGCGGCGGGGGCGCGCGGCCTGAGACCGCGCGGAGGGGCGGTGGGCCGGCGTGGACGCGGCGGCCAGCCGCTTGGTGTCGGTGATGGCGGGTTGAGCGGCGGCGGCGGTGGGGTGCTCCCACCAACCGTTGCTGCTGCTGCCTTTTTTTATTTTTTTATTTTTTTTTGAAATTTTTTTTAAGCTGTAATAAAAACTCTTTTTTTTTGTTTTAATTTTTTTTAATTTTTTTTATTATGTTTTCAAACAGTAAACAAATATGTACATATAAAGGGGGAAATGTTAATTGGTGGAGATGTGGTGGTGGAATGATATGATGAACTAAAAAAATGATGGGGGAATGGTGATATGGTAAAGAAGATGCAAATATAAAATAATAAAAAGAAATGAGAAAATGAAAATAGAAAAATTACCTACGATGGACGGATGCCTATGATGTGCTCACGAGAGCACGGTCTTCGCTCGAATCGCCGACGTGCGATGAGCTCGAGCAGCGCGCGGTTGCGGCTGCGATGTTGGTCAAAAAAAACCAACGGATCACACCGGAGAGAGGGCCGTCGTCGCTCGACCGCGGTTGCGTCGCTGTCACCGATTCAACTCAGGGAACTAGGCTCTCCTCACATAAAGATGGATCAAGGGCAAATTGAGGAGGATGGAATGTATATATAGATGATGAAATGAGAAGTTATTATGTGGGTGGAGTTGAATGGGAAGTTGGATTATTAATGGAGTTGAATGGGAGGTTTAAGAAATGGTGGAGTTGAATGGGAAGTTGGTGGTGGAAGAGAGTTGAATGGTGGTTATTGTAGAGAATGTAAAATAAAATAAATAAATAAAATAAAATAAAGTTGGCTACTTTATTTATAATAAAATAAAAGAGAAGAGAATGGTGAATTTACAAGTGAATACAACACACTATGTATATATTTTTTTTGTCTTTTTAATAAGAGATATTTACAACGGAAAAATACAATAAAATAATATAAATAAAATACAACACAAACATGATTTTTTTGTATTTTTAAAAATTAAGAAAGGTAAGATAAAAAATGAACAAAGAATGAATATATACATGGTATGCAATGTACATCTAGGTCCCAAAACCCAACTTTTGCAAATGAGCTCCGATTTTAATGAAACCACTTCCGTTGGATAGATAACTTTCTAACTTGAACTTTAAAAGTGAGTTTGGTGAATTTTGAGTTCGTACGGAGCAGGAATTTAGCTTGGAAGTTGGTCTTTACGGCTTTTTCCCATTGGGATCTAGGAGCATTTATTTGAGATATAATTTGTTTTGTATTTTTGTATTTTTATGTACATTATTATGAACAAGTTAGAGAAAGAATTAGCCAAAAAGGAGTTGAAATGAAATTATTAAAAATCTATGAAGTTTTGGGCTATTTACAAGTATAAAACTCCTTTGATTTTGCGGCTTTTTTTAGTGTTAATTTATTTTATACAATCTTATATACAATAATTAGTGTGTTTTATTTACAAGAGTCATTTTGTTAGTTTATGAATTTTATGGATATTTATTTGGGATTTTACTTGAGGATTTTGCTAAGATCAAGATATTAAGATGATGAATCGTGGATTCATCAAGCTCCCGATTGGGAAAGGACAGAGGAGAATGACGCTTAGTGGCCGTCTGATCGGCTGAGATCTGATGCCCCTTATGCGTCTGTGTAGTGTATAAAGGAAAGGAGAGGGGTCAAGCATGTGCAGGACGCGTGCGTAGGAGCCACAAGTGCAGCACGCGTGTGGCTTATAATTACAATTTTTATTTAATTTTTTAATTGTTTTAATAGAAAATAATTATATAAAAGGGCTAAAAATGGGTGACACGTGGCATCTCCAGGAACTGCCACGTGTCACCATCAGAAAAATCAAAAATATAAAAAAGATAAATAGAAAATAAATAGCAAACAACCTCAGATTGAAAAAATTTCTTCACAAAAGTTATTCGTCTCGACGAGATCTACAACATTCTTGAAGTGACGAAAGCCAACATCGATCGTTTGCACAAAATGATATTTTTGGGTTATCCCATGTACATATAATACCTTGAATTTTGGGTTTTATAATTTTTAGTTATTTTTAAATTTGATAAAAATTCGAAAATTATGATAAATCAAAATTAAATATTTACACATTAATCTAATTTTTGGTATTTTTATTAATTAAGAAAAGAATAAATAAAATAAAATACGAAAACGATAACTTTTGTACAGACGGTTAGTTAAGACTCATACTAAGTTAATTTCTTTGATTTCAAGCTCAGTTTGGATTTGGATTTTTGCGCATTTTAATAAAACATTCAACAAAGAAAATAAATGAAAATGAAATAAAATAAAATGAGTCAATTATGTACATAAAACAATAGGTCAAATTTTGCTAAAGTACAACATTTATATAAGAGCCCTAAAACCCAACTTTCACATATGAGCTCCGATTCACTTGAACTTGGTCTTGTTTTGAAGGAAATTGAATGTGCATTAGTTCAAAAGTCAGTACGATCAAATCGAACACTAGATGAGGAAGATATCCTAGTTTTAGTCCGAGAATCATGTAATTAAGATTTTGGTTTTTGGCCCACTTATTTAGGGTAGTGATTTTTTTTGTATTTTCTATTTATTCTAGTTAGTAATATGTACACAATGGAGGTAGTTTCAGGTCAACTGGAATTAGCATGAATTAGTTAAAAATCAAGGAAGTTAGGCTATTTTACAGGTCAATTTGGCTGAGATTTTTGGCTTCTTATTTTATGCAATAATGAGTGACAAAATGCAATTCTTATCATTACATGCATGAATGTTAATTATGCAAAATAATGGATAGAATGCAAATGATTTAGGGATTTGAGCTTACTTAATATATTTTATAGTGATGAATATGAGATTCCCCATCCCCCTATACTTAAACCATGCTTGTCTTTGAGCATCCAAAGCAATGAAATGAGGTGAAATGAGATTCGGTTCCATACCCAGACCATGAGCAGAAGGTGAAAATGGAACCAGACCTAACCTTTGGATTATTAATGTGGTGGAACTTCTGTGAGACATAGAATTTTAAAATCATCGTAGGAAATACAGACGGAGGATGATTCTGAAGGTGGAGGAGCGGCTGAATGGTTGATGGAGAGGTATTAGAGTTGGCTCTATGGTGATGGAGCTGGACCAAGGAAGAAACAGGTGCAGTAGCCCCAATGTGATGACCTCCATGGATCTCGGATCTCACCAAAGGAGAACAGGGAACCGGGATGTCACCACCGGAGTCCCTTGTTCATGTGTGCAATTGGCAGATGTCGCTCATCGAAAGTGGACGGTGGAGATTTATAGGGATGGTGACGGGGGGTCGAAGATGGAAGGTCGAGGATGATTTACCGTTAAGGCAGCGTGATGGGGATTTGATGAGATGCGAAGGGGATCTATTTGGGGAGTGAATCGGGTGACGATGCACATGATCAGGAAGGGAAAAGGGAGTAGGCGGTGGCGGACGATGCCTGGAATCGTGGAGGACGGTATCGTCACGGAGCTCCCGATTGGGAAAGCAGACAGAGGAGAATGACGCTTAGTGACCGCCTGATCGGCCGAGATCGAACGCCCCTGATGCGTCCGCGTGGCGTATAATGGAAAGGAGAGGGGTCAAGCACGTGCATGGCGCGTGCGTAGGAGGCACATGTGCTGCATGTGTGTGGCTTATAATTATAATTGTTATTTAAATTTTTTTATTTTTTTAATTTTTTTCAAAGAAATTCAATATATTAAAGGGCTAAAAATGGGTGACACATGGCAGCTCCAGGAACTGCCACATGTCACCACCAGAAAAATCGAAAATATAAAAAGATAAATAAAAAATAGCAAACGACCTCGTATTGAAAAAAATTATTCAAAAAAGTTGTTCGTCTCGACGAGATCTACAACTTTCTTAAAGAGACGAAAGACAACATCGATCGTTTGCACAAAATGATATCTTTGTGTTATCCCATGTACATAGAATACCTTGAATTTTGGGTTTTATATTATTTTTGTTATTTTTAAATTTGATAAAAATCTGAAAAAATATTATATAATCAAAATTAAATATTTACACATTAATCTAATTTTTGTATTTTTATTAATTAAGAAAAGAAGAAATAAAATAAAATACGAAAAAGATAACGTTTGTACAGACGGTTAGTGAAGACTCAGACTTAGTTAATTTCTTTGATTTCAAGCTCAGTTTGGATTTAGATTTTTGCGTATTTTAATAAAAATTTCGTCAAAGGAAATATATGAAAAATAAATAAAATATAATGAGTCAATTATGTACATAAAATAATAGGTCTAAATTAGGTAAAATACAACATGTACAAAAGAGCCCCAAAACCCAACATTCACATATGAGCTTCGATTCACTTGAACTTGGTCTTGTTTCGAAGGAAATTGAATGTGCATTAGTTCAAAAGTCAGTAGGATCAAATCGAAAACTGGATTTGGAAGATACCAAGGTATATTCCGAGAATCCTGCGATTAGGATTTGGGTTTTTGGTCCACTTATTTAGGGTAGTGATTTTTTTTGTATTTTTTTTATTCTTGTCAGTAATATGTACACAGTGGAGGTAGTTTTAGGTCAACTAGAATTAGCATGAATTAGTTAAAAATCAGTGAAGTTGGGATGCTTTACAGGTTATTTTGTCTAAGATTTTTGGCTTCTTATTTTGTTCAATAATGACAAAATGCAATTCTTATCATTACATGCTTGATTACTAATTATGCAAAATAATGGATAGAATGCAGATGATTTAGAGATTTGAGCTTAATTAATAAATTTTATGCGATGAATATGAGATTCACCATCCCCCCATACTTAAACCATGCTCGACACTGAGCATCAAAAGCAATGAAATGAGGTGAAACGAGATTTGGTTCCAAACCAAGACCATGAGCAGAAGGTGAAAATGGAACCAAACCTAACCTTTGGATTATTAATGTGGTGGAACTTCGTTGAGAATTAGAATTTTAAAATCAGCATAGGTAATGCAGATGGAGGATGATTGTAAATGCGGAGGAGCCGCTGAATGTTGATGGAGAGGTGTCAGAGTTGGCTCGACGGCGATGGAGCCAGAGCAAGGAAGCAGCAGGTGCAGTAGCCCCAATGCGACGACCTCCATGGCGCTAGGATCTCACTAAAGGAGAACAGGGACCCGTGCTGTCACCACCGGAGTCCCTTGTTCATGTGTGCAATTGGCGGATCTCTCTCAATGAATGTGGGCGGTGGAGTTTTATAGGGCTGGTGATGGGGGGCCAAAGATGGAAGGTCGAGGATGATTGACCGTTGAGGCAGCGTGATGGGGATTCGATGAGATGTAAAGGCGATCTAATTGGGGAGTGAATTGGGTGACAGCACGCAGGATCAGGAAGGGGAAAGGGAGTAGGCGATGGTGGGTGGTGCCTGGAATTGTGATGGACGACAACATCACGGAGCTTCCGATTGGGAAGCGAGATAGAGGAGAACAATGCTTAGTGGTCGTCTGATCGACCGAGATCGAACGCCCCTGATGCATCGGCGTGGCGTATAATGGAAAGGAGAGGGGTCAAGCACGTCCAGGGTGCGTGCGTAGGAGGCACGTGTGTTGCACGTGCTTGGCTAATAATTATAATTTTTATTTACTTTTTTTAATTGTTTTAAAAGAAAATAAATATATAAAAGGGCAAAAAATGGGTGACACTTGGCAGCTCTAGGAATTGCCACGTGTCAACACCAGAAAAATCGAAAATATAAAAAGATAAATAAAAAAGAAATATCAAACGACCTCATATTGAAACAATTTCTTCAAAAAAGTTGTTTGTCTCGATGAGATCTAGAACTTTCTTGAAGAGATGAAAGCCAACATCGATCGTTTGCACAAAATGATATTTTTGGGTTATCCCATGTACATAGAATACATTGAATTTTGGGTTTTATAATTTTTTTGTTATTTTTAAACTAGATAAAAATCCAGAAAATATGATAAAATCAAAATTAAATATTTACACATTAATCTAATTTTTTGTATTTTTATTAATTAAGAACAGAAGAAATAAAATAAAATACGAAAAAGATAACTTTTGTACAGACGGTTAGTGAAGACTCAGACTCAGTTAATTTCTTTGATTTCAAGCTTAGATTGGATTTGGATTTTTACGCATTTTAATAAAACTTTCGTCAAAGAAAATAAATGAAAATGAAATAAAATGAAATGAGTCAATTATGTACGTAAAATAATAGGTCAAAATTAGGTAAAATACAACATGTACAAAACAACCCCAAAACCCAACTTTCATATATGAGCTCCATTCACTTGAACTTGGTCTTATTTTGAAGGTATTTGAACGTGCATTAGTTCAAAAGTGAGTAGGATCAAATCGAACACTGGATGAGGAAGATATCATAGTTTTAGTCCGAGAATCCTGCAATTAGGATTTGGGTTTTTGGTCCACTTATTTAGGGCAGTGATTTTTTTGTATTTTTTTATTTATTCTTGTTAGTAATATGTACACAGTGGAGGTAGTTTCAGGTCAACTGGAGTTAGCATGAATTAGTTAAAAATCAAAGAAGCTAGGCTATTTTATAGGTCATTTTGGATGACCATTTTTGGCTTCTTATTTTGTGTAATAATGAGTGACAAACTGTAATTCTTATCATTACATGCATGAATGCTAATTATGCAAAATAATTGATAGAATGCAGATGGTTTAGGGATTTGAGATTAATTAATATATTTTATATTGAGGAATCTGAGATTCACCATCCCCCTATACTTAAACCATGCTCGTCCCTGAGCATCAAAAGCAATGAGATGAGGCGAAATGAGATTCGGTTCCATACCAAGACCATGAGCAGAAGGTTTAAATGGAACCAGACCTAACCTTTGGATTATTAATGTGGCGGAACTTCTATGAGACTTAGAATTTTAAAATCAACTGCCTCCAGGTTCTACACATCATTGTTACAGTTTCGTCTCAGAAGTCATCTTAGATCAATCCTCCTCCCAAAGCAAACCCCATGAACATTGAACAATCGACTCATGTGTGAAAGGTTTTAGTTCTTCCCATCCTGAATGCCAAACTACCATGCAAACCTCCTCTATAGCAACTCGTCCTCGGGGAATCATTATTTCCTTCTAAGGTCTGTCGCGCTGTATTCACAATCGAATGGGGGAGAAGTTAGAAGAAGGAGAAAATAACTGGAGGGTGGTCAGTGTAGTCACCTCTCCTTGTGAGGCCAGCTAGTTTAGCCAAGTCTCCACCAAGATCTGCAGGTTTTCTTGATGCTTGGACCTTTTTTTTGGTCAAATATTTATTTGGTAGTAGGATTCTTTTATTTAGATTTTTGGTAGCTCTGCTTGGATCTTGTTGTACCCCTAAGGATATGTAATATATATTTTCGTACAGGGTTTGGGTCTTAGAAAAAAATGTGCCCAGTCGTCCATCCTTTTTCGAAGCTTTATTCCACTTGTACTCCAGTCTTTAGATGTCTATTCTACAAGAAAAGAAACTCGCACAATATTCCAACACCTCGTCTGAGTTGACCTAAGTGCACAATACGAGAGTACAAATTAATTCCCTATACCAGAGTCGTACCCAGAAAGAAGGTACCATGTTAGACACTAAGAGTGAACTGTCGTACACTGTCATGCGGAACTTGAAAAATGAAGTCAATACTTGAAGCTTCTAAAATCCTATTTCTTAGTGAAGTTCGTCTGAAAATTAGGTGGATTAAGGTCAAGTCTAGACCACTCTCGGTTTCTGCTCATAACTCGGTTTAGAACTCAAGGACTTTTCATTAATGGAAATGCATGTAATGCTGGATGAAGTGCATGTGTGTGAAATGCATAATTTTATTTATTTTATATTTTTTGACTTTTGAGATTATTAATTTTTTGATTTGTTTTTATTACAAGAAATTTTTTTACGCAGAAATGAATAAGAAGCCATTTTTTTGTCAAACTTTTTGGTTGGACACATCAGTGCTAGTAGCAATTTTTTTTGTTTTGTTTTTGTTGCTTTTTAGTTAGTTACCCACCTTGTAAATACATATAGACTTAAAAGAAAGTATGAGCTATGGGTAAAATATATGCATAGTATATATACACACCGCCCATACTTAGCGAGTGTTGTGTCCTTAGAGCACAAGAGGCATAGAGAAAACATAGCAGGGCTAAAATGTAAGAGAGTAAAAAAGAAAAAGAAAAGATATATCGGCATGCCCCCTATACTTTGGTTGTGAATAGTCTAAGTATAGCGGAAAAGTATGAGGCGGTCGGGAGATGTGAATGAGGAGAGTATATACAAATAGGCATCAGTTCCCCCTAAGCTTAGGCTATGTTCAGCGTAAGTATAGAAGGAGGGTGGAAATGGAGTGATTGTGAAAAGAAGTTTATGAGGAAAATGGAATATACAGATGGCATCGGTCCCTCCCTATACATAGGCCTTGGCCAAAGTAGAGGAAGAAGATGTAAAAGGAGACCGATGGGGTCGGGAGGGAGGGAGGGTAACCGATGATTAAGGTGGTTTCTGACTGATCTTTTTGGGATAAGAAGGAGAAGAAGCATATGATTCCCAACCATTGTCATTGTTATCCTCAAAAAATCGTGCTGGAGAGTAGATGAAGCATTTGAATCAGAAGAAAGGTAACCATCATCGGAGTTATCCTCAGAGGAATAGTATTTGAAAGTGGAGGCACTCAAGATATTCTTGTTCTTTAATTGCTTTAGTTGTTTTCTCAAAATTGGTTCCTTCTTGGGATCAAGCGATTTATCCTCGGATGATGAATATTCCGAAGCATCAATATTAGTCAGCTCATAAGAAATTAATCCAGTGTATTTAACAGGACAAGGAGAATCGGCTTTGGATGAATAATAGTGAGGAACGGGAGTCATCCAACGGGAATCGAAGTTTGGATCCTTCTATAGATAGGGTTTTAGGACTCCCAAACAGGCCTCACTCGTGTAGATTACTCATTTCCGGACCTAATGAGGAATCATCAGACGATTCCTCTACCGGAAGGTCGAAGGTGACTTTCTTTTTAGATGAAGGAGCAGCCATTTTGTTTCGTGTTGTCTTAATGTTGGAGCACTACTGAGTTGGATTGAATTGATCAAGGTGGTTAGAGAGGATTTCGGCTGACTCAGGTTGCGCCCATGCATATGTCTCAGGATCATAATAGAAATCATTTCCCATTGTGAGAGAAGCGGGAAATGTAACAGTAGGGAGAGTCTCTAAACCTATAGTAACCTCAACAGCCACTATCTCAGGTATAGCAACGGGGTAGGTCTCATCTTTCTCTTGATGGTTACAGCTGTTAACAGCTTCATGGGTTACCTCAGAAAAGCGTTGTTCCTCAAAGATTGGTTGAGATCGAAGTTCTCCCAATGTTGTAAAATTTATTTCCCAAGTCTCACATTTAATAATAGCCTTAGCCAATGCCAAGAATGGCTTTCCGAGAATGATCGAAGACTAGGTGAATTCTCCTTGATGCTCAATATCAATGATCGTGAAGTCCACTATGAACGGAGCACCTTGGAATGTAATGATGACGGAAATTGTTCCTCTTGACCGCTTTATGGATCGATCAGCTAGTTGATCGATCTCTCTTATTTTCCTGATAGGTCCGAGTTTGAGCTTGTCAAATACAGAGGTCGGGAGGATATTGATCGGTGAGTCATCATCGATTCGAACATGGGTAAAGAAGGTGTCTTTGATTCCACAGTCAAATTTGGGCAACTACTTCACTATGCGGCTCTTGGTTTTTTCTCCTCAACACCAAGGAGGCGGCCATTGACAAGATATGTCTTTCAGTCTTTCTTCTTATCCTGCCCGACCTTTTCATCATTAATTTGATTATTACAAATCCTTTAAGGTCGGAAAAATGTTCAATAGCCTGTATCAAGGGAAGTTCAAAAATTAATCTTTTCTCCAGTGATTCCCGTAAAGAAGGATCCAAATTCTTCAGATCTTCTTCAGTTTCAATTTTTATGAATTTTTCTGTCTTCGCAATTTTTTTTTAATTTTTTAATATTTCGATTTTTTTGTATTTTGTGTGTGGTGTGTAGATGTGGTGTTTTCTGTAGATGATGAGGAGTTTTAATATGTCGAGTCAAATCCAGAGTCATCCCTAGGGGAGTATATGCAGAATTGTCGCTGTCAGAATCGTCCCTAGGATGAACGTAGTCTATGTGTTTCTGAATATCCTCAGCATTTTTAACATGAGATCCAAGCTTTTCATCATCCATCTTTATATCCAAGCTTCCATAGAATGAAATTAGTCGGTTGGTGATGTTTCTGAATTTATCCTTCATTAATTCATATTTCTTATTTATCCTCGAAATATCATCCTTCAAAATCTTTTCATGATGAATCATGGGAGCAGCAGGCGTGTGTTCTCATTTTTGAATTTGAGGTACATTTATTTCATCTTCAATTTTTCTGTATGAGCTGTGAGAAGATTCTCTTGGAACATCCAATATATAATCGTTATTTCTTGAAAATTTCTCCTCAAAAATCGTGGAAGGAGTCTACTCATTGGAAGTATTTTGCAGGAATCTGTAGGTCTCATACTCAACATACCATGACTCAGGCATGCAATGTTGGTTTGAGTAGAGTCTGTTTCCATGGTCATGATTGATCGTATACCCAAATAATGGAGTCAGACAGGGTTCATATGTGTCTATATCATTAGTCTTGTCCTCTATATGTATACGTTGATCGAAGGAGTGGTATTTGAGTTGGTCAATAGGGATTTGATCGTTAGGTGTGGACCTCTCCTTGCAGTTTTATCGGGCCATCATATTATTCCCTAAGGTCCAGTCTGGATGCATTTCTGTGAATTCTATACATGTCCCAACAAGATAGTGAGGAAAGAATGAAGGCAGTTGGATTTGGTGTCTCGGGCAGTCATGAGTTTCAAAAGTGATTTTATCTTTAAGTGGTTCATTAGTTTCGACGAGAAATCGGGAATAAGATGGTTCAGTCCCGGATGGCAAGTGATCATGTGTATCAATGGCTGGGGAAGGTTGCGAATATGGAATGATGAATTCAGTCGGATGATTAGGAATTGTATATTGGACTGGATTCATTTGAGGGTGAGTGTCTTCTGTAAATGTTGGAGGATTTTTTTATAGAAGAGGGTTTTGATGATTTGGGTCTAACCAAGACAAATTCATTTTCATAATATAGATCAGATCGGTACTCAGACCATTGTCCTATTTTTTTTCTAAGGAGGTTGATGATGAATCGACATGGTTGATCTCGATGCAAGCACGGAGGATACTCAAGAGTAGAAACCCAAAGTTTTAAATCAAGGAGAGTGTTGGCACAAGAGTGCGATTTTTGATCATCGAAATCAGTTCAAGCACACCAATGCAAGCACAAATCAAACCCCATGTTCACCAACTCACACAATGAAGCTGCAAGAGTTCTGCAATTTATCTTTTCAATTTTAGTTGGTGATAAATTCAATCTTGGAAATAATTTAGTGAGTTGTTAGTTGTTGAAAATTTTCTTAAAGACTGGCCTGAATTCTTACGACTAGTTACATCCACTTTCAACCAGTGTGGGTGTAAGTACGGACCGTAAAACGACCAACCGTATTACATAAGGACGAAGCCTTACACAATGTCCTTTAAACCACCCACTCTGCTAAGGAAATCCGGACCATTTACCGGCTACCCATAGATCCTCACTGAGAAGTAGCTAATTTTTTTATAGAATCATTAGTCAATATGAAAATTCGGATTTAGATTGTAGCCTTAAGTGTAATCTCTCGCTCACTCTGAAAAATAAATAAATCCAATGTTGAGGTTGCCCTTCCGCAGGAATTCCTGATTTTATGGGTTAATTAAAGTCAGTTATATTTAGTAGTCCCAATTTTAATTAGGAGATCACTGAAAAATAAGGTGAGCACAAATACAAGTTTACCGTCCAGTCTCAATTTCATTTTAAAATTATGTGACAAAAAGGAGGGAGAAATTTGGGAAAATACGATGCACATGAAACAACGATGTATGCTCAGATAGAAGACTTACAATGATTCCCCGCAATCTCCATGTGGGATGCAATACAAGAATTGAAGATTATTCTTGATGAATTCAAGCCGATGAAAATCGCACCTAGCAGAAAGTTCTATTAGCTATGAAGAATTGAGTTAAAATTTGACTAAGTTGAAGGATCTAATTTGTGTCTTAACTAATATGAAGTGTGGTCCAAGGTTCTACGAGCACAATCAAAAATTTAAAAGCTCTAATAGTCGTATGTGCAGGTCTAACCTACGAGCCACTCAAGTTGGGCCCCACCCTCACCGGAGAGTGAAACAGGCCACGATGCACCATTGAAAAAGTTCAAGATCTTGTTACATATGCGAGAGTCCAAACGGACACCACTATATATGAGCAATTAATTAGAAAAATTAAAACTGCAGAAAAGTAAATCCTAGAATCTACGCTCACTCACGACTCGACTCGATCTTAATTTTATTCGTGATTTTCGAGCATCGGAGAATATGTGTCGGTTTTATGAGAAACCACTCCATGTACGTCGGGTACCTCGCAAGAAAAATAACAGAGAGAGTGTGTAAGAGAGTGACATAAAAATTAATCAAAAATAAAATAAATGCTGGAAATAAAATAAATACAGATAAAAATGGAAAATATACAGTGAATATTCAGGGGTAAGACTACCTGAGTGAGGAAAACCAAACAAAAAAATTTTTAGACAAAATCTAAGATGTTTGCATCCTCGGCAACAATGCCATATGACGAGTCGTGTAAACCCTACGTTAATTTACAGGAATTATTGTTTAATGTTGTCGTTGTAATTACGTCAGGAATTCGGAAACAATCAAGAAATGACCACAGATCATTAACCAATTTTATTCGACGTGATCTTATGTTTATTTTACTTCAAAAAGTCCCAAGGTCGAACTCAAGGAGGCAAAGGAAGAACCTAGAATAATGTCTATCAAAGTTCATGCACGATTTTTGAGGTGGTATTTTATTGGTATTTTTAATGCGATTTGAAATGCAAATGAGGCCAATTTTAGGCACTAAAAAGCAATTTTCAATCAAACGATGTCCGAAAATTTTGAAATTTGGCAAAGATGACAGTTATAATGAAATGAATGCATTGTAATGTTTTTAGAATTTTTGGATGCAATATAAGTATTTTATGAATTTATGAATGCATATGATGTGAATTTCAATATTTAATTATAATAAATATTAAACCTATTTATTTTCAAGGAATAAAATTACCTAAGATCTATCACTAGGTGATTGATTTCAAAAAAATCCTAAACCTCAAAAATACATGATTTACTACCTATTAAAACTTAAAGATTGAAATATGCAAAATGATTTTATATGGCAAACCATGCATGCAAGTGCAATTATTTTTGGACATATAATACAACTAATTCTACAATCCGTGAATTTTTGGCAATTTTTAGAGTTAGGGTTAATTACTTATGATCTTTAAGGCACAAGATGGGCAAAATGCGTAATTTTCTACAAGAATATTAATTAATAATGTCAATAAATAATTGAAGAACATGTTATTTTTGATAACTAATTGAAGAACACCGTGTTATTTTTTAATAATAAAAATAGTGTCATATAGAGATCTAACACAAAGGGGGGAAAATAGGGGCATAATTGCTATAAAATAAAATAAAATAATGCAGTGAAGGGTTTTTAAAGTAATTACCTAAACTCCAAGGGGGTAACTGCAAAATTTCCACATGGACACATCCAACGCATGTACCCTCTGGCCGGTAGGTGCGACTTGTGAATAAGCAATCTTCCAGGGGGTTTTTGCAATTTTCCAAACAAGTGGCCCCTGGCTATCTTGTTCTGAGCGAGAATGGTGCTTCTGAAGGGGCTTATTGGCAATTATCCCACTCACGCATGCAGAGCACATGAGGGAGCCCGTGGGCTTCAGACCTGGTGGTGTGTGCTCAAAGATGGCCAACACACGGCTGGCGGGCGGCGGGGTAGCGTCTCTTGGCGTCACAAGGAGAGCAGGCATGGAGGCAAAGCGACTCTGAGGCAGAGGACAACAGAGGAGAAACCACCAAAGGAAGTGAATCGCCTCGATAGTAGGAGGTGGCGACCTCTGAAATCGAAGGCGTGTCCCCGTGTAGCATATGGGGTCGTAGGCTCAACTACTTGGAAGATGGTCGAAGTCATCGGGGAAGATGGAGATGCATGCATCGTTAGGGCAAAGGAGGACAGTGCTCCTGCTGGCAGTGCGTTGATGAAGAAGCATGGAAGAAGCAGTTTTGTGGACCTGGAGTTGGAGAAGGAGGCATTGTCGTTGGCGGTGTAGGCGATGCAGATGGAGGATGATTCTAAAGGCAAAGGAGCAGCTGAATGGTTGATAGAGTGGTGTTAGAGTTAGCTCGACGACGATGGAGCCGGAGCAAGGAAGCAGCAGGCGCAGTAGCCCCAATGCGACGAGCTCCTTGGAGCTCGGATCTCACCAAGGGAGAACAAGGACACAGGGTGTCACCACTGGAGTCCCTTGTTCATGCGTGCAATCGACGGATGTCTCTCAACGAAGGTAGGCGGAGGAGTTTTATAGGGCTGGTGATGGGGGGAAAGATGGAAGGTTAAGGATGATTGACCGTTGAGGCACCATGATGGGGATTCGATGAGATGCGAAGGGGATCTAATTGGGAGTGAATCAGGTGATGATGAGGGCGATGGGGAAGGGGAAAGGGAGTAGGTGGTGGAGGGCGGTGCCTGGAATCGTGAAGGACGACAGCGCCGTGGAGCTCTCGATTGGGAAAGGAGATAGAGGAGAACGACACTTAGGGGCCATCCGATCGGCCGAGAACGAATGCTCTCGATGTGTCCATGTGGTGTATAGTGGGAAGGAGAGGGGTCAAGCACGCATAGGGCACATACATAGGAGGCACGTGCATGGCTTATTATTATATTTGTTTATTTATTTTTATTTATTTTTAATTTTTTTAAACAAAAAATAAATATATAAAAGATCTAAAAATGGATAACACGTAGCGGCTCTAGGAGCTACCACGTGTCACCACCAGAAAAATCGAAATAAAAAAGTATAAATCAAAAACAAATATTTACGCGCTAATCTAATATTTTGTATTTTTATTGATTAAGAAAAAGAAGAAATAAAATAAAATACGAATAAATAACTTTTGTACAAACGGTTAGTGAAGACTTGGACTCAGTTAGTTTCTTTGATTTCAAGCTCAGTTTGGATTTGAATTTTTGCGTATTTTAATAAAATTTTCGTCAAAGAAAATAAATGTAAATGAAATAAAATAAAATGAGTCAATTATGTACATAAATTAATGGGTCAAAATTAGGTAAAATACAACATGTACAAAAGAGCCCCAAAACCCATCTTTCACATATGAGCTTTGCTCTATTGAACTTGGTCTTGTTTTGAAGGTAATTGAATGTACATTAGTTCAAAAGTGAGGAGGATCAAATCGGACACTGGATGAGGAAGATATCATGGTTTTAGTCCATGATCATGCAATTAGGATTTGAGTTTTTGGTCCACTTGTTTAGGGTAGTGATTTTTTTTGTATTTTTTATTTCTTCTTGTTAGTAATATGTACACAGTGGAGGTAGTTTCAGGTAAATTGGAGTTAGCATGAATTAGTTAAAATTAGGGAAGTTAGGCTATTTTACAGGTCATTTTGGCTGAGATTTTTGACTTCTTATTTTGTGCAATAATGAGTGATAAAATGAAATTCTTTTCATTACATGCATGAATGTTAATTATGCAAAATACTGGATAGAATGCAGATGATTTTTAGGGATTTGAGCTTAATTAATGTATTTTAGAGTGATGAATCTGACAATCATCAAGTACCCTGTAGATGGAGGCTATAAGGATGTATTTGGTGAAGGCCAGATGGGTTGTACTCAATCACTTAGGCTAATCAAGTTAGGAAGATCTCGAACCTCTCCATTCGGTCTGACATGTTAACCATAAGTTGTCCTAGGGTTATGGTGTGAGATGTAGAAGTATAAATGCGACCTCTCCCAACATTCATCAAAGGTGGAAGCTAGGGAATAGGGGTTTGCCAATAATTCCCTATCTCAATAGTTGCTCACTGTTTGGATGGAGAATCAAGATAGCCGATGAGTGCTTGAGTTTAAGGTATGCTAGCCCAAGATGGAAGAGGATCATGGGTAGAAGATGGTAGAGAGAGTGGAAAATGCAAAGAAGTATATAATTCAGTTGAAGTTCCAAACTTATAATGTTGTTAGGGTATAACCGACCTTAGGAAAAAGTCTCTCGAGGTTGATTTGGGATACATGAAGGAAAGAGGTACTGAAAATGATCAATAGATAGTCAAGGGGACTCTACCTACATAGTCAGGGTAGGGAGGCCAATATGTGACATCTTTGAAGAGAAAATGTGAAATTGAAGAGGATCACGACAAAAAATGTGTAAGTACATGAAAGTAAAACAAACAATATGCAAAAACAACCCCAACTTCACCATCTCAACATGTGAAGGCTCCTAAGGATGACCAATTACTATTTTTAATTTTAGATGAATTTTTTAGGCAATTATTTAATCACACACATGTGAGGTGCCTAAGGTGTCTAACGAGCAAGTATGTAACCTCCTACTCAAGGGACTATTTTCCCAAGATGTTGGGTTTCATCCAACTAAGAGGATTAACAATTCCTAAGGAGTTTTTAGGAACTCACCCACCAAAGACCTTTGTATGGTTGGAGGCAAGTGCTTCAACTCTAAGGACTAAAGGGTTAATGTCCAATCTCTTAGTGAACAAGTCTATGGATTTCGCTATAAATCCTTGGACACATCATCATTTTTTCTTGGAAGTACATGCTATAAGGATGAGGCTGCTCTCTTGCAAGCAATTATGCAATGATGCTAGTTATTTTTTGTATTTTTTATTTAAGTCGACATGATTTGCAATCCCAAATTTATTTAGATAGTTATTAATTGATATGAGTTGAATTTAAATACAATTCTCTGTAAATCCTAAGTAAGGAAAACTAAGGGAGAAGTCAAAAAAGATGATGCAAACTACAAGGAAAATAATAGTGAATGCTCAAGATAAAATAATTACAATGTCACCTCATAATCTACATTTTTGATGCTAAACATGAATTAATAAAACCAAACTATATGAATGCAAGTCAAAAAAATCCACAACTAGAACAAGTGCTTCTATTAGCAGGAAAGAACCATTTTACTTGAAGCTAGGTAGAATCATTCTAATGTGTCTTATTTAAGTGAATGTGTGGTTCTATGTTCATTGAGTATAAACAACCCTAGAAAGAGCTATACAAGCCTCAGTGCAGCCTAGAAAAAGTTACAAAGTCTAAGTACTTTTAAATCACTAGTCTTCAATCAAGAATCATTTTAAAGAGGTAACTATTAAAAATATTACAAAAATAATGAACAAAAAACTAAACTAAACTAAACTATCTCTCTCCAAAAATAAGAAGTCTTCTTAAAGCCTCAACAGCCAGCTTGCTCCATGAACCGACAACCTCTGATGTTCCTAAGTTGCTTGACTACCTAAGTTGTCACTCCAATCCAGCATGCCCTCACAAAAAAGAAAAGATATATTGGAGAGAGACGCATAATAAATTCAAAAATGAGAAGAAAATAAATAATGAAAAATATGCCAATAGGAAATATACACTAGAAAATATCATCATCAAAAACCTTAATGGATGGAAAACCTAAATACTAGTTGTCTTGAATAACCCTAAGCCATTTGCTATCTCGACAACTGCACCATTTGATGAGATTCTATTTATCCTAGCTAATTTTATGGAAACTTATTGCAGTCAAATCGAGAGCTTGCTGATCAAAAACCATCTCAACTATCAAGAAATCAATTCAATGTGACATATGTTAATTTGACATGGTCAAGCTCGAGATTTGGCACTTGGATGTAAATAAAAGCAGCTCAAATTCAAGTTAGTCAACTAAGAGAATCAATTTATAAGGATGATTTTTTATTTTGTTAATGCAAAAGTGATTGTAAAGATGAATGCAAAATGCAATAAAAAAATTCGGTTCAAAATGATGTGCAAATGAATGACATGGAATGCGATGTTGTGTTTTGAAATTAACGTAAATTAAAACCCATTATAAGGGCATTTTCATAGATAATTTATAGAGTCTCAAAATCCATGATAAAAATGGGGTAAAAATTTTGGTGTCATAAAATAAAACAAAATAAAATATTTTAAGATAATTTCTAAAGATTTTGAAAATGATTTTTGGGAAAATAAAAATGGAATATGAAAAACTAGGTTAAATGAGAGTAAACATATTTCCTAAGTACATTCAAACTATCAAAAATTATCATTTTAGGAGAAAAATGTATATTTTTCAAAAACATAAAATATCAGACACAACATAAAATGCATTTTCTAGATTTTTAACAATTAATATGCATGCATGAGAAAAGGACCAAGGTCTGTTGTATTTTAACATTTATTCCACACATATTAAGTTCAAATTTTATTAAATAATGCAAATTTGTGAAATTTACTTTATTTTTTCAGATTTTTTGATAATATTTTATTTTTGTGAGTCGTTAATGAGAACATACTTATTTTATATAATTTAATATTTATAAATCCGTGGTTTAGTATCAATACAAACCAAAATCATATATAATAGATATTTAGATGAGGATTTCAAAGTAACTTGAAATTAAGAAAAATAACATGTGTGGATCTAATTAAAAATTAATTACACAAACCACTTAAAAATGATTTTTTTAAAAAATATCCGTGCAAATGAGTTGAAACTTTGATATATGAAAAGCATGAATAGTGTCACAATCACTAATTTTTTCGGTACTTTTAGGGCATGTGTTGAATTTGTAATCTTTACACGATATAATTGGGTGAAATATTAGTGGTTCTCACTGAAATAGTAATTAATAAATAAAGCAATTTCAAAAAAAATATAAGATTAAGCTCAAAATGTAGAGATAATGGTGAATATGGTATTATTTTTAAAAAATCGAAAATGATGAGAAAATTTTTCCAAATACTTGTTCAAGCACAATGTTAGCATTCAAAATAAAAACTCAAAATGCACCTGCACAACACTTTTGGAAATATAAAATACCCTTGGGGGTGCTTCTACAACTTTCTATGCATAGAGATGGTGTTGAAGTCCTTTGTAAAATGGTGCAGATTAAGATAGCTTTGAGGTACTTGTCCAATTACACTTGGGAGTGGACATGCTTCTTCTGAATAATTCAATGGTTGATCGTGGCCTGATGGGATTCAATTTGTTGGTCAATGAAGTATTCACAAGGAAGCACATGCTCTTGAATTGAATCAGAATTGATCGTGGAATGGTGAAGGTTGTTTTCCATCTTGTCGTGCCTTCAAATATATCATATAGTTGGTAGATCAAGTCAAATCAATGGCTTAGGTGAGCATCCTTTGAAGGATATGTCAAGCGCATCACGGAAGAGTGAGCGTCGTATCGAATACATCGAGAAGCAACTAGTCGCACTAGTTGCTCGATGCAGCGGAATTTAAAAAATTTACATACGACGAAACCACATGATCCAAGAACACTTCTCGGATCATATCGTCTAAACCACAAACAAGTAATAGGATTACCTCTTGAAGCATGGTTGTGATCGAGTCTCTAAACAGATAGACCTCCTGTCTCAAGTCCGATCTGACGGAGGAGACACTTGCGAGCGCGGGGATGAACCGCGTGCTTCTCGCAATCCATGTTGATGATCTAAGCGACGGATCTCCTGGTCTCGACACACAAGATCTGACATCTTCTTCACGAGCGAGGCGCACAGAAGTAGACGGAGATCCACGAGCAGATGATCGGGCAGAATAACGACGACACTGCGGCGATGGAGACTTCTCTCTAGGTCATCCATGGTGGACGACCATTAGAGAGGGAGAGAGAGAGTAGACGTGTAGAGAGAAAGAGAGAGAGATGTGCTTCTCAAGCATTATGTGTTGTGTGTAAAGAGAGAGCATGGTACGCCTCTCTATTTATAGGGTTTTGGAATCCATGGATCTCAATCCATGGGACATATAAAATCAATGGATGAGATTGATTTATGTCAATCCAATGGTCAAGATAGTTGTTGGAAAAAGCCAACAATTTTAGATTAAAATATATTTGACAAAATCAAATATAAATCAATTCTAAAATCACATAAATAAATAAGGAGAGAATATACATGGAGATTACATCTCCATGTACATTAAGTGGGGACGACTACCCATTCCATATAGGAATTGGGTGCCGCCCACCTCTTTCCTAAAGGAGGCAATCTCATGGATTTCCATGAGATTGCATGCCTCCTTGATTTTGTCTCTTATTTATTTCCAACAACTTTTTGTTGGGATTTTATTCATAAAAAATAATTCACAATTATATTTAAGAATATTGCAATCTTGACATTGGAAAATTGTGAATCACATTCACAACCCAAAACAACATATAATTTATATTATCAATTAATTAGACAATGTGTATCCAATACACATTAATAATTAATAATAAATATAAATTATAATTAGCTCTCTCTAATACATTATATACCACATTTACAATATATTATGAATAATTGGATATTACTATCGACATTATTCTTATCCATAATAATTAAATCACATTCAATTATATTGGATAACTTATTCTCATGTGCCCAAATAATATGAATGACATTCATATTATTCAAATCTTTGATAATCAAATCACATTTAATTATCTAAGATAACTCTCCTTATAATATGAATCAAATTCACATTATTCATGATAATTAAATCACATTAAATTATCCATTTTCTCAATGCTCGGATACATATATCAACGATAGAATTATCCATGAACTATTTTAAGGATAATTCGCTTTCTCCGCGAATACTTGGAGATAAGGACAGGGCGATTGTATTGTTCCACGTATAGTGACATGGATATTGAGATCATATCTCAAATCCAGATTGCGGGCCTCTCATAGATGCTTGATTAAATCAAGACCACAAATCAAATCTTCTCATTGCATCTGAATCACATTCAGATCAATGTCCAACATTTGGACTAAGATCAGATTACTTCTCTACTGAGAGGAGTCACTAAAATCCAGACCGGTTTCATTACTCCTTAGGAATGGAAGCGTCATGGTTATACGATCGTTTATGATCACATCACCCTCAGGTATTCCTAATACCTGTACATCCTGCATACTGGAAGACTCAGAATAAACCCAAAGTATTAGATCAACTTTACACTGTCTACTTCAGGGTTCTATCAGTAAGTTTCTCATTCGATCATTGGAAGTCGGTATCGATCATATACTTTCCAAAAGCGTATATCATACCTAGGTCTTGATCATATACTTTCCAAAAGTATATATCAAACCTACAAATTTAGTCAAGCTTCCAAAGCGAGACGACCATGCGCATGGAATTTGATTCTTCCCAATATCTCATGAGTGAGCTCATGTCTTTCGGTTTAGTGATTGAACCTGTATGATCCCTTTAAGAGATCGTATTACTCATATGCCCTTATATGCACACCAGCGCACCGGTGTATAAACCTTGATTAGGTCATCAACCTATTGGTCTGCCAAATATACATACTCAAGCATATAGTAACACATATGTCTTTGGTCAGAGGATGCGTGCCTGTATCGTGACAGCATACGATATAGGACTTTGGTTTTCTCGATCTCGGTAAGTCGACTCTTTGACCTAACTAATCTTACACCTCCGAATCTTTATTCCTATGCAGAGGACCTGCATCAAGAGGTCGGTCAGATATCAGCCTAACTGAGATAGGATTGCCATCTCCTACTCTGGCTGGAGATCATCTCTTAACAATCATTTGACGGTGCTTGATGAGTCCTCAATCTAACTCTTTAGATATACATCCAAGCACCAGCCTCTATGATTCAATAATTGAATCAACAGCTGTATGATCATCAAGATGGCCATGGTACATAACCCTAATTGTACTAAGGGACCTATTATGCAAATTATGTATTCTTCAAGTCAGATTAGGGAATGATATTTGCAATAACATTTATTGCATAATGGCTCGCCGTGGGCTCGCATGTCCAACAATCTCCCACTACCCCAAAGAGCCATTAGTGGGCTAATCATATAAACCCATATTCATGTGACAATCATAGGTTATTAAGAAAATAGCTTGGTAACTTGATCAGTCACTCTGTTCCCGCAAGACTACGCCAAGTCCTTTTACGGCACTTGCATATCCCCAATAACAGTGCTCGCATCTAATAGGAATGTTGCATCTCATGCAACCAATACTCAATTTTGTTAAAGCTATTATAGGGTCCTTGACACTATAGCTTAATAATTGTTATAACTAGTATTTCCATAATCCTTATCAGAATTCCTTTATCCCTGGAGATCACTATCTCTAAAGGTATCCAAAGTTAAGATGTTTTAGATCACTATCTACAAAGTCTTAAGTATTTGAAGATAAGACTTTGAGATCGCTATCTCAAAAATCTTATCATCTATGAAGATTTTGTTATTACTGCAATCAAGTGTCTTTATCTCCATAGTAGGATTAGTAACAGTTTACTACTCCCACTGCATGGCAGACATCTGGTATTCGTACACATCCAGTATACACTCAGCTTGTCGTAACTGATGCACAAGTGCAAGAAGTTCTAGCATTCACTTCCTCAACTCTCTAAGGTGCTATCCCTTTAGATAGGTCAGTACCATATCTTAAGGGATGGAAGCCTTTCTTGGAATCTCTGAGAATAGAATATGTCCAAGGTGTACTACAAATGTGACAGTCCTAATATCCTCTTCTCTTGCTTCTGAACAACTTCAGAACTAAGATCTAAGAGGTATCTTTGAAATCATATTTCAAGGTATGGAATAGCCACTCTTTAAAACACTTATTATCGTCCTTATATCATTCCAAATGATTAGGATATTATCTACATTTAGCACGATAAACACAAAGGCACTCCCACTAAGCTTCATATGGTTTATCAAATTTTATCTGAAACCATAACATTTTATGATATCATCAAATCCAATATTCGAACTACAAGAAGCTTATTTGAGTTTAGCTATGGTTAGCAATATTCTGATGGGTTAAAGCAAGGTCACTGGAGAGCAAGTCTCATCACAAGCGATGTCTTCTCTTCAGTGTGTAGCTCATAGCTACGAACCGTGCTTTGAAGGTCTCTACCTTCTCATCAGGTTCCCTATTTCTCTTTAAGATCCATTTGAACTTTAATGGGTCTTACCCATATAGGTGGATCCTCGAGGGTCCATATACAACACTTGTATATGAAGTCTACTTTAGACTTTATTGCTAACATCCATCATTCCATGTTATGATCCTCAGGAATTTCATCACATGAAATCCGATCATTGTCAGATTTCTCTGACACATGGAATCCATCCTCAAACTCATTTGAAGAGGTATTAGTGTTTGATCTTCTCATCCTCATCCTCATCCTCAAACTCACATGAAATCCGATCATTGTCCTTTTAGTTTCTAATTTCAGGAGCCCCATTATCTTCTCAAGATTAACTGAGTTCCTACACTTCATTTTCATCTTGATTCTCAAGAGTCTCTACCTCTAAGAATCACATTCTCAGAGATGAGATATTTTAAGAATCTCAAGGTCATGAAGTAGGTGTCAAATACCTTCTTTTATTTTCCTAATTAAGTAGCAATCTCCAGTGCCAGATTCCAGCTTAATTACATGGAACCTTATTAAGGATATGTAGTCTCTACCACATATATATATATCTATACCTGAAAACTAAGAGATAATTATGCTAAGATTTATCATTTATCAAATCATGTCACACATGATCAATTGTATCTCCCTACAACTCTATCGAGTTAAGGTTCATTTGGAGGATTGAGATAGGAATGATATTCACATCTCCACAAGGTATTCCTTGAATTCATCTAATAGGTGCAAGCTACCTTGGTTAGATCAAATTCATCTCATCTTCCTTCATACTTTGGTTCTAAACCAAAAATGTGAAATCTTTGAACATTTCAAAGGTTTCTTAGGTGAAGAGAAGAAATCACATATCATACATAATCATTAACAGATATCACGTATCCACAATGTTTACTATGATATAGATGATCTGCATACATCAATATGTATGAGATCCTGAATACGTTGACATCTTACACCTTTCCCAAGGAAGGGTGTATTGGACATTTTACTTTGAATACAATATTCACAAGTATGTGAGATTTGAATTTTTAGACAATCTAAAGTTTCATGTCTTACTAGTCCATTGATCTCATCAACAGACATATGTCCAAAACTTGATGCCAGACCATTGTCAAATGAAGTATTGGCAGTCATCCAACTCTTTGGATGTAATATAGAAGTCATAGAAGTACAGTCAACTCTTTGACTTTCCTTCGTACTTGGGTCCAACCCATGCTTCCAATGCGCTCCCTTTATCTATAAGCTACCATTGCTCAAGACCAAGGATCTCTTATGTTGAAATCAAAAATTTCAATATAAGAGTATTTTAACATTTATACATGCTTCATTCAATTCATACAGAATGAATATTATGAAGCTTCATGAATGACTACAGTATAGATAGTAGAATGATGACACTCATCATATCTGCATCCATTTAAAACATAGGTTCAGGTAGGTACTCAAACAATTTGAATACATCATCTCCTCTAGAGCCAACATTCTGCATAATGCAGAGAACCATGTCATTCATGATTATATGTCGAGAGCACATACGTATGCCATAACATCTTCTTAGATTTTATAAGGATTATTTGATAATTACGATCATTATCGACATGCCACTTCAAAAGTACATTCGATGAGATCAAGACTTATAGAGACATACAAACCCTAGGGTTTTAGTCCTATTGTCTTATTTAATTATCATTCCTCATTATTATGAGGAAACTTGCACATTGCAACCACATACATTATGTATCCAATTGCAACTACAATATATGGATCATGAGTCTAATCCATGATATCTTACTGATTATTATTGAGTATAATATTGAGTGGGATTAATGAAGGATAATCTGAAATAAGAAATTTGCATAAACATATATAAATATATAATTTACTTTGATTTAGGAATTTTTATATCAAAGTTGTCTTGCCATGTCAACAATGAAAGTTCATTCCCTTAATCACTTTCAATGTAAGAGATATACTTACCATTATATCTCAAGCAATATCTGGGATCTCCTTCCTATCTTTATTACATCCCAATAATATGAGAATCTGCAACTCGGATAAAAAGAAGCGAGAATACATTCCGCCTTGCAAGTCCAACTTGTATCTACCAATTCAGTCTTTAACACTCGGGCCCACCACCCCTAAGGTGATGTTGACCCGTCATTAATTGAACCAACCGTCAACAGGAATAGAACTCGCTATGTGCAATCCAATATCGCCCCAATAATATGAGGATCTGATATTGGGGGCACTACGCATACGGATTTACTCTTTCGAGAAGCAAAAAACCGATCCAGATGCGCTTGCATATAGGAGCTGTCACTTCGGACATGCGTCTCCTATATACAATCCCTGGCGACGGAACCCTTCACCTTGACGGGAGACCATGGATGTCACTTATGTGATCCTACATATCATATTCAATATCTAATTAATTATCATGAATCATATTCACATAATTAATTCTTCCAAGTGAAATAATACATCTATTATAATAGAGTGTTTTTAATTGGATATAATTAACTTAATCATATTAAATTAATTTTCAATCCAATTCAATCAACAAACTTGATTTTACTTGAATATATGGTATTATCTCAAAATACATATTAATTCGAATTTTAATAATTAGAAAAATACATCATGATCTCTCAGGTATCATTCGTTCCCTACCCGCTGTCATGGCCAGTACCGGCGGGAGTGGGACGGACCACATACATTGCAACTCGCTACCCCAGCGATCCCCGACTAGACACCATATCTGCCTCGGGAAAAAATAATGCCGAGTTAATCATTTTGTACTTGAGATGATCATCGGTTCTTCAACTGAAATTATACCATATAGTAATCAAAACAATTTTGATTATAAGGAAATTTGCTAGACAAATTCCCAATCCTATTCAAGCAAGGAGTTTGATGATTGTGTTTCCATTATGATCTAGATCAAATCTAATCAATTAATTAGTTGAGACCAAGTCAATTAAGGAAATAATCATCTTCCAATATTTCTCAAATATTTTCCATAATTATTTCTTGAAATTAACAATTAATTTCATTAATTGACAATCACATGGTTCTTGATTAGGACTGTAATTTCAGCAGTGACCCCTACTTACTAAAATTAGCATATCTCAATCACATTAAATCCAAATTAGACAAAATCAATTTTCATAGATTGCTAATTTGATTTAGGACAGAATCCAAGTGATGTTTCACGCATTTCGAGGCAATTCTAAACAGTAATTAACTTTTTAATCATGTTCCGATCTACAGTCCCCGCAACAGTGCATACATGTTCATTAAAACAACCATATCTCGAGCATACGAAAGCCGATTTACGCAAACACAGATCCTATGGTTTCCTTATTTAATGGGGAACAAAATCCAAGTAAATAATTCGTGCTTAAACATTTTAAACATGGCCGAAATTATTTACTAAACAGATCTGCGAAATCAAATGCGATAAAAAAACTTTCGCGACCTTAACGAACCCAAGTCATCCTCGGTTTGCGAATCATATTCAAAACCATCAACCTAAGGCTCTGATACCACTTGAAGGATATGGTTAGATCCTCAAGCGCATCACGGAATCGTGAGCGTCTTATCGAATATGACGAGAAGCGACTAGTCGCACTAGTTGCTCGATGCAGCGGAATTTAAAAAATTTTCATACTACGAAACCACATGATACAAGAACACTTCTCGGATCATCTCATCTAAATCACAAACAAGTAATAGGATTACCTCTTGAAGCGTGGTTGTGATCGAGTCTCTAAACGAAGAGACCTCCTGTCTCAAGTCCGATCCGATGGAGGAGACGCTTGAGAGCGCGGGTATGAACCGCATGCTTCTCGCAATCCATGTTGATGATCCAAGCGGCGGATCTCCTGATCTCGACACATGAGATCCTACATCTTCTTCACGAGCGAGGCGCATCGAAGTAGACGGAGATCCACGAGCAGATGATCGGGCAGCATAACGACGACGTTGCGGCGAAGGAGACT
The DNA here is from genome assembly GCA_037367405.1 of Ottelia alismoides. Lineage (NCBI taxonomy): Eukaryota > Viridiplantae > Streptophyta > Magnoliopsida > Alismatales > Hydrocharitaceae > Ottelia > Ottelia alismoides. The sequence goes on along the minus strand of JAZKJV010009071.1, from coordinate 60,668 downwards.
TCTCTCTAGGTCATCCATTGTGGACGGCCATTAGAGAGGGAGATTGAGAGAGTAGACGTGTAGAGAGAAAGATAGAGATATGTGCTTCTCAAGCATTATGTGTTGTGTGTAAAGAGAGAGCATGGTATGCCTCTCTATTTATAGGGTTTTGGGATCCATGGATCTCAATCCATGGGACATATAAAATCAATGGATGAGATTGATTTATGTCAATCCAATGGTCAAGATTGTTGTTGGAAAAAGCCAACAACTTTAGATGAAAATATATTTGACAAAATCAAATATAAATCAATCCTAAAATCACATAAATAAATAAGGAAAGAATATACATGGAGATTACATCTCCGTGTACATTAAGGGGGGACGGCCACCCATTCCATATAGGAATTGGGTGCCGCCCACCTCTTTCCTAAAGGAGGCAATCTCATGGATTTCCATGAGATTGCATGCCTCCTTGATTTTCTCTCTTATTTATTTCCAAAAACTATTTGTTGGGATTTTATTCATTAAAAAATAATTCACAATTATATTTGAGAATATTGCAATCTTGACATTGGAAAATTGTGAATCACATTCACAACCCAAAACAATATATAATTTATATTATCAATTAATTAGACAATGTGTATCCAATACACATTAATAATTAATAAATAAATATAAATTATAATTAGCTCTCTCTAATGCATTATAAATCACATTTACAATATATTATAAATAATTGGATATTACTATCCACATTATTCTTATCCACAATAATTAAATCACATTCAATTATATTGGATAACTTATTCTCATGTGGCCAAATAATATGAATCACATTCATATTATTCACATATTTGATAATCAAATCACATTTAATTATCTAAGATAACTCTCCTTATAATATGAATCAAATTCACATTATTCATGATAATTAAATCACATTTAATTCTCAATGCTCGGATACATATACCAACGATAGAATTATCCATGAACTCTTTCAAGGATAATGCGCTTTCTCTGCGAATACTTGGAGATAAGGACAGGGCGATTGTATTGTTCCATGTATAGTGACATTGATATTGAGATCATATCTCAAATCTTGATCGCGGGCCTCCAATATATGCATGATTAAATCAAGACCGCAAATCTAATCTTCTCATTGCATCTGAATCACATTCTCTTCAATGTCCAACATTTGGACTAAGATCAGATTACATCTCTACTGAGAGGAGTCACTAAAATCCAGACCCGTTTCATCACTCCCTAGGAATGGAAGTGTCATGATTATACAATCGTTTATGATCACATCACCCTCAGGTATTCCTAATACATGTACATCCTGCATACTAGAAGACTCATAATAAACCCGAAGTATTAGATTAACTTTACACTATCTACTTCAGGGTTCTATCAGTAAGTTTCTCATTCGATCATTGGAAGTCGGTATCGATCATATACTTTCCAAAAGCATATATCATACCTAGGTCTTGATCATATACTTTCCAAAAGTATATATCAAACCTACAAATTCAGTCAAGCTTCCAAAGCGAGACGACCATATGCATGGAATTTGATTCTTCCCAATATGTCATGATTGAGCTCATGTCTTCCGGTTCAGTAACTGAACCTGTATGATCCCTTTGAGAGATCGTATTACTCATATGCCCTTATATGCACACCAGCGCACCGGTGTATTGACCTTGATTAGATCATCAACCTATTGGTCTGCCAAATGTACATACTCAAACATATAGTAACATATCTGTCTCCGATCAGAGGATGCGTGCATGTATCGTGACAGCATACGATATAGGACTTTGGTTATCTCGATCTCGTTATGTCAACTCTTTGACCTAACTAATCTGACACCTCTGAATCTCTATTCTTATGCAAAGGACCTGCATCAAGAGGTCGGTTAGATATCAGCCTAACTGAGATAGGATTGCCATCTCCTACTCTGGCTGGAGATCATCTCTTAACAATCATTTGACGGTACTTGATGAGTCCTCAATCTAACTCTTTAGATATTCATCCAAGCACCAGCCTCTATGATTCAATAATTGAATCAACAGTTGTATGATCATCAAGATGGCCATGGTACATTACCCTAATTGTACTAAGGGACCTATTATGCAAATTATGTATTCTTCATTTCAGATTAGGGAATGATATTTGCAATAACATTTATTGCATAATGGCTCGCCGTGGGCTCGCATGTCCAACATCCTTGACCAATGGATGGGTAGCTTTTTGATTTTGTCGGTGCTCAACTATAAATGAAGGCATGAGTACGAAGCTTTAGAGGAAACATTTCCCTTACCAGTGATGTTAATTACATAATATGGATGATCAACTCGCAGAGGAAAAGGGTGTGTTAAGAGGGGGTTGTTGCTATTATGGAGGTTGCGGGTCAATAGTCTTCTTCTCTGATCCACAACCCTTTTGACAGAGGGTTGCTGTTTGTGGGTTTGGTGGAGCATGACCTTGCTTGCTCCAACTTACTACTTGGTGCTGATGAGCGAGTCCCAAAGCAAGAGGTATGTTTCTGTTAACATGCAAGCCAAATAGAGCTCGAGCAAGGGAGATCGATTATAGATTAAATGAAAGATGTGTGATAAAGGAATGGAGTCAAATCTCAGGTGTATTCTCATTGGAGCTGTGGGATCAGTATGAAAAAAAAGAAACTAGTAGACGAGGAGATGTTGGTGATGATGTCGGAGTTCAGTATGGGGTTTTGGTTTCCAATCATAGTAGAACAGAGAAGAAGAATGAGGAAGAAATAGAGATGTAGAACATAGAAGAACTGTAAGAAAAATAAGATAAGAGATGGGAAAGAAGAAGGGTAAGATATGATTATACCTAGTGGGAATGGAGGAGAGCCACACGACAATGTAAGGAGCTTGGCAAGCTTTAATGAAACTCGCAACAGTGATGAGGAGGTTGTCGAATCACACCGAAGATGGAACTAGTATCTGCTCGACTTGAACTCAACCATGATATCACCTAAATTGGGTTAGGTGCTCGGGACTTCTCTCTAGTTGGTGGATGAAGTGGGAATAAGGGAGACACCAAGGTTTTGTGGTGTGGACAATCAGGGTTTTGATGAATTGGGGATGCGGAGGAGTGGTTAAGTGTGGATATGTTCAAATGATGGTGGTTGTTTATGACCAGAAGGATGATGAGCGAGTTGGCAATGTAAGGTGTCGAATAGGGTGGGTGGTTATAGTGCTTAGTGGAATAGAACGTGTGTGGAAGATTTCGTTGACCTGCTAGTCAGCAAAGTCAATGGCAAGCACTAACTTGTTGGCTAAAGAGAAATGAGGCATTGACCAAAGGGTTAACAACTAGAGGCAAGGTGGTGCGGATTGGCCAATAAGATGTAGATAATGTGAGAAAGCGTCTTTCCTCTTGCTGATTATATTATCTCCTTTTTTATTGCTTGATTTCCCCTTTGGAAAGTCTCGTGCCTTTCCTAGGGTCACTGGCACACCCCTCAGAAAGGACTACTATAGAGTGGAGTGGTGGAGAACATATCAACACTTTGAATTGGATACATACTAATAAAAATACTATATGGTCATTAAAATCAATATAATTAAAGATATAATAGTTGTGCTAAATATATAGTTTATATTTTCTATTCTATATGTATATATCATAGAATCCCACCTCTATTAATATTTGATATACTATTTCATAGTAGGCCTTTGACTAGTTGGCATGAACCAAGAAACTAAATAAAACCAAAAGAAAAGGAAAAACATGTTAAATGAAAAGCACTTCAAATAAATTGTAGATCTCAATGAGATCTACAACTTCCATTAAGACCTCAAAGCCATAATACAAAGTATTTACATGATAACATATTTTTGAATGTATTTAGAGTGTTAAAATACCAAATTTCGATGTTTTTAAATGTTTTCTTTGATTTTAATAAAAAATACATAAAAATAAACTAGAATAAAATACTAAATATAAAATATAATACTAATATATTTTTTGGATTTTTAATAATCAAGAAAAAGCATAAGAAAATAAAGAAAGGAAAAATATGTAAAGTATATAGAAAGTGACAACACCTTATTTTATCTGATTTTAACTTTTTGTATTTTATTTTTTTTACAAAATTTATTAAAACTCTAAACAATAAAATACATGAAAAATAAATAAAGTGATAAGAATCATTTATGTACATAAAATAATAATGTAAAGTAAGTATAAATATTCAATTTACAATTCGATCCCAAAACCCAAATTTTACATATGAATTCCGATTATTTTAAATCTGGTCTTTGATTTGTAGAGAAATGAATGTGTATTAATTAAAAAGTAATTACGAGCTCATAAGAGACTGTATGAAAAAGATATGTTCATTTCTGTCATTTTCTATCACAATGTATAATATGGTTTATTTGACATACATAAAAGTAAGTATTTTTAGAAAGTATTTATTTATTTAGGTTTATGAAATGTACCCAGTGGAGTCCATTTCATGTCAATTAGAATTAACATGAACTGGGCTATTTATGTTTCAACTCTTTATTTTTGTGCTTTTCATTCTAAATTTTTTGAGGGCTTTTTTACAAGATAAATACACATTGTTAATCTATTTTATTACTAGTAATGTTTTGTTAATTTATTGATTTTATCTAGTTCATTGATTTAAACTAAAGTTATTATATTATGTTAATGAGTCAGAGAAAAGTCATAATAATCTCTTATGTGCATACAACCTCAATATGTTATGGGCTAGAGGGAAATGGGAAGGAAGTGGACCCTACTCACATTGATCAATACATGATTCATTGATTTTATATTTAAATTTTGTCCTTAGAAAAACATAACAAAAACAATATAAAAAGATAATTTAATAATATCGATTCATGTACCCAAAATTGCTTAATTGTCTATAATGAACTAGTCATTGAAATCAACAGGAAATTCACATGAAAAGTTGAAGAATCTAGAGTTGAAGCTTGCATATGTGTACTTATATGCATTATAAAATATTTTTATATTTTTAAAATTTATAATAATTCCAAATGAAATATAACAAACTCCATTGTGTACATATTACTATCATGAATCAATGGAAAATCATAAAAAAATACTAACATGTAAAGACACCAAATAAACATGAACACTAAATTTGAGGGTAAAAAGTGGAAAAGTTGAATATATATCTCATGCAATGTCTAATGAAACTCTGCTCATTTTTGAATTTATGTGTACCAAAGTTTCCTAAAAACAAGACTAATTTCAAAGTAATCGGAGTTCCTATGTGAAACTTGCGTTTTTGGACCGAATTATATATTGTATAAAATCAGTAACTTGTACCTTTTATCTTATGTACAAATTCATTTTTTTTATATCTTTTTTCCATTTACTTTTTTAAATTTATATTCTAATTAATTGCAAAAAAGATAAAACTCCAGAAAATCAGAAAAATAATCTATTCTGATATTGTATGTTATGAATTAATAATTGTATATTATATAAATTTTTTATTTATTTCCTAATCATTAAAAAATTCAGAAAATGGCATTTTTATACTCTATAAAATGCCCCCAAATATTCGTTCTTTACAAATGACTTATTTTGTTCTTGGGTCCAACATGGAAGTCTAGACAAATTCATGATGGGAATTTTTGCATTTGGGCCATGTTTCACATTATTTAATATATTCTTTCATGCGTCAACAAAGTCACAACGTTGACCTATTCGGTCAACTCTCACCCTCTACTCCTAAATATGATTCCCCTGGTTTGTCAGATCTGAAACCCAATCAAATCATATGTTAAGATTCATACTCCAAGATCCAAGATCTTTTTCACTCAATTCACATCTGAAGAATGACGTTGGAAGATGAAATCAAAGACCTATAACCTCGAACCAAAGACAAACCCCCTACTCATGCATATTCTCTTTCATTCAATCATTAACAGGCCCTCATCGATCCTTACTAGAATCACAATTAGAAATCTAAACACCAATCTCCAACTCCATGCAACCATATTTCCACATTCAAAACCATTCATATCCCCCATCTCCTTTCAACTAGATCTATTCCCTATCGTAGTGCTACAATCAAATCGGATCTTCTCTTCTCACATCCATTAAAGAACCATCTCTAGATCGAGGTTATTTATCCGTAGTGCTTCCCCTTTAAATAGAGGAAGAGATGTACTCTACAAAACTTCTATTAGACCCAATGGTGACTATGTAAAAGGCCATCTTGTAGGTGACGGCGCTGACGCATCCTTCATTTGCAGGTGTGATCCACGTAGGCCCTTTTTCGTATTATTGCTTCTTTATTCTAGAGCAACCCATCTCTAGCTTTGTAGGATGTCGTGTGAGGACCAAAGTGTTGCTGCATCTCGAACCCATTAGGCGTACATGTAAATCCTCCCCACCTTTCTCTTTTCCCACCTTCTTCTTCCTCTTCTTTTTATTTTCTTCCATCGTTATCTCCATTAGCCCCCTTTTACACCCCCTATCTTCATCATTTCCAAATCCTTGAACCGACATCATCGATCACCATCTTCGTGAACTCTCCTCACTCTCTATTCTACCTTTACACGATCCCCTTAATCTCCAGGGAATACTCACTAGAGCTTCGTTCTGCTGCATCATATCCACAGGAAACTCGTCGCCCATTGCCATGCAAGGTTGGGGATCACAACACCACTAGAGGCAGGTGAATAGTGGTTTGATACACCTTTGAATATCATTGTGGAAAAACCAACAAGCACATATAAAATAGTTAAGCAGACTAATTAGCACGCTTGCATAGTATTTTTACTTGGAAACCCACCTGGTAAAAACCACAACATGAGTCTTCTTGACTTGGGATTTCCCGATTAGCCAAGCTAATCAACTGCTTCACTAAAGGTCGACATATATGCGCAAATATCTCAACCATTTACAAAGCTGACGCTTCACAATCTTGGATAAAACACCAAGATCAACGCTATAGATCAAACAGTTTAGCACAAGAAGAAGAACAAGTGAGCCTTCGACTTTCTTCGTGCTTCCTTAGAGGTCTCACGTCTAAGAGCTTCTCTGCAAACTTATGATCATACACCTAAAGTCATATAGAAAGATGTTAACTGGAAATAACATTGGCGACAGTAATAAAATCCAAATAACGTTTTCTCAATAGATATCGCATAAGTAATTATCCAGTTAGTAACAAATGATATCTAAAGATAATCAGCAATAGTAATAATTACACAGATAATTCACCAAGAATAGTATAGGCAAATATATCACAAATAGCAAATGCAGATAAGTCATATCAAACAGTATAATAAATATTATCGGGACGGGATGAGGCTGTCAAAAAGAATATGACTGAGATAGAAGAACTTGAGAGAAGGCTAGTAGATTGAGCATTGTTGAATCAAATAAACTTGCTTCACAACTTTTCAACCACATGCATTCTTCTCGATTATCGAACAAGGCTAAGAATAAGAGAAAGATTATCGAGAAAATCACTGAGAAATAACTTCTATCTTTTCTAATGAAGGTAGGAGTGAATACTCGAGAGGTGTATGTTCCAACAATGGATATGGAGTCCTTTATATGTGATCTCAAGAAAAATGGGCATTGGAAACAAAGACGTTGTGAAATCAAATGATGATTTCCTGATATGATAGATAAGGTTAATAAGTATGATCGATCAAGTGTAAATGATCCATCAGCTAAATATTGATGATCGATCAATTGATGATTGTGATATTCAAAAAAAAATCGATAATGATAATATATATGATATTCAAGAAGTGATCCATTAGTAGAAACAAATGCAAGAGAAGATATACTCAATCATTGTAAAAAATATGATCAATCATTTCATCAAGAATTGATATTTCTGAAAACGAAACTAGTGGTTCAAGCTTCCTTGACATACAACTTTCAAACTTAATACAGATAAACTTACTACAGATCTTTTGAACAATGAAACAACTAGACTGAGCAACTACAATGGCTTCTTAGCAAAGTCAACTCAAGTTGAAGTCCATATAATAGTCCAACAATCATCGAAAGAATGCGATAGACTGCGATATAATCTTGTGTATGTGTCATCTTTAAAATCACGGAGAACCAAAATGCTAACAATCTTCCTCTCTTTTAATGATGACAAAATCTTTTTTAAATGCTTAAAAAGTTGTAAACACTTAAGCATAAATAATTGTCAAAACAAATTTGAAATATGCAAATTATATCAATAAGATAAAATAATTTTAATTTTAGATTCAAGTCTTGATTTTATTTCCCCCCTACTAAAAAAATAATAAAACTTTTATTTTTGTAAGGTGAGTCAAAGCTATAAAACTCATTTTAATTATCCCCTTAGTGTTAGATTTTTCTTTAATCAGTTCACCATGTTAGTCAATCCATCATTAATTTTTATTTAATCTTTGATTCTATTCTCCCCCTTTTGTTATCAATTGAAAGGACTGAGCGAGAATGAAAGAAATCACGGACACTTCATTAATAAGTAGTAGGAACAATTATAAAAATGTTTGCATGGCACACAAACTAGTTTAATATAGAAAAATAAAGAAATAAATGGGAGTACTAAAAGAAATTAAACAGTAAAGAACTACTGGAATAGTCAGAAGGAGAATAGTCAGAATAATCTGTACATGGTAAAAGTTGAGTTCACTTACTCTTCTAAATAACTCTACGATTGTATGAGTTGTACTCCTACACAGGGGTGCTGGACTTAGAATCATTTGATATAGTAGCTTCTTTTTCTTATTCTTCAAGCACAGAGACAAGAGTAGGCACACGAATCCCTTACTTTGTCTAGAGTAGGAGGCACCAAGTGTAGAAGGTCGAGGTCAAGGTTGAGGAGGTGTATGGGCTTACTAAGATACTGAGCAAAGACCTCGGGCATGGAGTGCACGAGACCTGGGTGCTACAGGTGCGAGGCAGGAGGGAACTATAAGATGTGCATCTGAGGCATCTCATCGAACATGCAGTACAACATCCACATTGATCATTCACGAACTGTGCAGAGTTGTTAGAGAATCATGTCATCTCCTCCTAGAAACTCATTACTGCATCATCCATCTCTTGGATCTATCGAAACTCGAGAGAGTGAGCATTACTGATGGCATGCTTGTTGAGATTCTCATTAGGGCCTAGACAGTAGTCAAGATTTACCCATGTGGTGTCAAAAGCAGAAAGGATGGGGCGAATGGGCATATGAATGAATCTGGAGAAGTGAGAGGCCAGGTTGGGAAGGACATGTCTGTCTCCGGAGGTGGTGACAAGCGGCTCTACTTCAGGTTCATTGATCTCAGTAGTGAATAGCATAGACTCCACACTAAAAGGGCATATTCATAAGATGTAGGCAGGATCACGAGGGAAATAAACTCCAAGGTGCTGGAGAAAGTGAGTGCCAAGAATCCCAATGAAATGTGGGTTCTAGGCAGTAGAGTGAGAAGATGACAGAGATAGTGAGACCGATAGAATGGTTGGAGTTGAACAAAGATATAAATTTGTGCTTGAAGCTCAAGAGTGATATGAGTGTGGTTCAACTTCCGGTTGCGAAAGCATCAATCAAAACCCTATTTAGGAACCTAGGAAGGGGCTTTAGGTTCGGTGCACTAAGAGGATTTGTGAAATTTTGTATGGGCATGAAATCTTCTCTTTGTTCGTCTTAGGTGATGGAGTCAAAGACTTCAAAGATTGTTGGTTGGGTGTCAGGACAACCAAGAATTGTTGAGATGATCGAGGGGTCAACAATGAAAGTTGTCTTATTAAACGTGGACCTAAGACAGTAGTGGTTGAAATCACCAATGTCCTCGAGGTTCACATAGAACTCGATGATGATGTCGAGTGAGATGGATTATATAAGAGAATTCAGATGACCTAAAAATATCACCGGATCAAATAGGGTTTTAATCCTATTCATTCTAAAGATTGAGTGTATTCTGGAATGTCATTGTTGAAGACATACCAAGAAATAGGTCAGAAGGTCAGGAAATGAAGAGGGTAATAAGCGAAGATCCGATATTTGACGGAGGCATAATGGGAAGAGGAATTACCCATTGATCATTGGAGCCATCTGAGAATGCTCACACGGTCGTGTAAACAAGAATGACCTGAGAAATGAGAGGGATCTGAGAAAATAAAATAAAAAAGAATAGGAGGTCTGGACATACAAATGGTCGATTAGACTCAAGTTGTTGATTGATCAGGGGTGATCGATCAGGCTCTAAATAGGGCTTTAGAATTAATTCTCTTTTGAAGATATTTCTCGCTCTTAAGAGTGTGAAATGAGAAAGGACGCTTGGGTCCCTATTTAAGGTCGTTTGAGAGGCGTTGGATGGGATCAAATGCGGATTTCTAAGGATATTAAGAGATCTTTCTTTCCCAATGTGTAAAATGATGTGTCCTCTATTAGGAAGGGCTTGGTGTCGACTAGGTTTGAAAAGGAAGGCTTGGAGATACCCTAGATGTCCTTTGGAGGGCACCAAAAAGTGAAATTTTAAAAATTCAAATTTTACCCAGATGATCGATCAGTCACCTCTACATGATTGGTCAGGGTGTAATCGATCAATGCTTACTAATGTTCGATGACAGGTGATCGATCAACCTACTTTAATGTACAATTATTACCTAAATGAGTTCCTTTTTGTAAATATTCAATTTAACTAATATCACTCAATTTGCACAACCCTAATTCTCTTTTAATGATCTTAAAATAAACTGTAGCTAGATGTTTTTATACAATGTCTACAAGCTGCCTATCTGTTGGTACGTATTCCAAACAAATTTCACATTTCAAGATATTTTCTCCTATTTGAAGCACCTGCTTGCGCCTTCCCCTCTCGCGCAACATTACGTGCGCAAGGAGCACTCTCTGCCTTCCAGCCCTCAAGTTCCACCACTGCCCATGTGAATGCTGCCTATCAGCAGCAGCACCACCGTCGAGGTGCACCAACCACCATCTTCCACGACATGATCCGCCCACGCAAAGGAATCCTCTGCCTAGAGCCTATTGAGCCCATTGACCCTTATCCATATTATCTTTGTCCTTGCCTCGCAACCACCGACCATGTGGAGAACATTCGTCGCTGCTCCTCCGCCCGCACACAAGAGAACAAGACCACAACCTCCTTCGTTGAATAGCATGCCCTTGTAGCCGACCTCCGTTTGTGTAGAGGAGAAGACCGACAGTGCCCCCTTTTAGCATGGAAACGAAGGAATAATAGGAAACGTCAATTGAAAACCTAAATTTTCAGTAAAATTACAATAAGGCCCCCTGATAATCTAGAAATTGCGTAAAAGTCCTCTATAGAGCGACACACGTGCAAAGCACGTGTTTTACTGGGTAATTTGCACCTTACATCCCTTATTTATTTCCTATTATTTTCTGATGCAAAAACTTTAAATATTTACATTTCAGTCCTTATGTTTACAGACTTTAAAATTACATGTTCTTTTCATTGAAATAAATACTTTTGCCGGTCAATACATTTTGTAAAAATCATGTTATGCTTCTGATTTGAGTCTCTTTCTAGTGTAAATTTCTTATTCTATTTTATCATCTTTTTTTATTATTAATAAATAAAAAACATAGCTTTTTCCCTTTTTTGAATTTTAAAAATCTAAAAAAATCACATATTACGTAAAAAATTCTAAAAAAATAAGTTTTCTTTTGGTGTATTTTATTTTTTATTCAAATTTCACGAACTAATCATTTTTAAAACCCACAAAAATTGCAATATACTCAAAATTTTAAAAAAAATTATAGAAAATTGTAGAAAAATCCAAAAATAGTGAATTCACTTCTTGATTGTCGATAATGTCTTCTAGTTTTTAGGAAAAATAAATGCAAAAACTTTGATTTTATTTTATATTTTTAAATTAAAAAATAGAAGAAAATGTTCATTATTTTCATTATTCCATGTTTTTATTCATTTTGAAAATCCAAAAAAAACTAAAAATCTCTGAAAAATCACTAAAAATGTAAAAATGTAGTAAAACACAAAAAGATTTTTTAGGACATTTTTTTATCATTTTTGTCATATTTGAACAATAAAAAATTAAATTTCTTTTGTGTATAAATTTATTTTGAAAACTATATTTTTGGAATTTGAAATTTGTAAAATTAAATATCACTAAAAATTTTAAAATTGGAAAATAAAAAATATATAAAAAAAATAAAACCATAAAAAATAAAAATCCTACAAAAACCAAGATAGTTAGCATTGAGATTCCTTTTTCTTTTAATTGATATTTTTCGATTATTAGAATAACCCTTGGGATTTGTAACCTCACTGAGTTCAATCCAGTTGTTATCTACGTTAAATAAATAGCACTTTTCTCTTGCTACATTATTTTTGTAATTATTTCAGCTTGAGAGAATAAAAAAATAATTTTTGTTCCTAGATTCTTTGGGTTGCAATGATACGACACATTATTTTAAAAAATCAAAAACCTGAAGATCTTATCTCAATAAAATGGTGTCGTTGCCAGGGAGGCACGGCGAGGGCAGTTAGGTTTCGCTTTTGACCTACTATTCTTTATTGTAAATTTTTTGTTTATTTTTCTACATTATTCAATTTTATATTCACTGTATCTAATTTATTTTTCCTGCTCATGTTTTTATGCATGTATCTCTTACACATTCTTCATTTCCTTTTTCTTGCGAGGGCCCGACGAGCTAAAGCGGCTTTCTTAGGATTATCGGTGTACTCTAGTGAAGCAGAGGTAGCTTGACTCTTCTCAAAGACGTAGGAGAGCGTAAAAGGAGGAAAAGAAGATTCTAAGAAGACCATCATTTTGAAGCATTAGACTTAAATATAATTTAGCATTCTAGTAATTAAAAAACATATAAAAGGACATTCATTCGTTGCGATGTCTATTTTGCCAAGTATTGGTGCACTTGGGGGACCTCACTGAGTTTGTTTTTCATAGCCTTATTTTCCTTTGTTTCACACAGATTTCATGAGCTACCTATTGATTGCTTTAATTAATTTAGTTGAGCTACTTAATTAATTAGGTCCAAAAACTCTAAACAAGAATTTTTATACCTATAGAATATAACTTAATTGGACTTAGTCAAATTTAATTGGTTCTTGCCTGTTAATAGAAGCTATTGTTAGGATGGTTCATGTGCATCATTTAGGATAGTTTACTTTCTGTATTAAAATTCTGCACGGATCACCTTGCATGTAGATTGTTGGCGATAAGGTATGCATCTCTAACCCCTGTGTGCATCAATGTATTTCATCGCGCATTGACTTTTCTGATCTCCTTCATTATTTTCACTCACATAATTTAAAAACAAATTTGGGCACTCGATAGGCACTTCATTAAAAATATTCGTACCAAGTTACAACTGCCTAAATATTGATATTGTTAAAGAAAACTCGACCCTAAAATAAATGTAAGGAAAATCATTGTTTTGGGGAGAGTAACCCCATCATTGTTCTATTTATTTGCAAAGTGAAAGAAGGACGACATTAGGATAGACCCACACCCGATTTTTCAGATAGACTATTGGTTCTCCAAAAATAATTAGCTACTTTTCAGTGAGGAAATGTGGTTATCCGGTAAATGGTCTAAATTTTCTCAACAGAATGGGAGGTTTAGAGGACACCGTAAAAGGCTTTGTCCTCAAGTAACATGGGTAGTCGGATTTTTACTGTCCGTACTTACTCCTATACTAGCTGATAGTGGGTGCAACTAGTCGTATGAATTAGGCCAGTCTGTAGGGAAAGATAGGCTCTAATAGCTCATTAACTCTTTCCAAGATTGTATTCTAGCAAAACTCTAAAAATTGGCAAAATAATTGACCAAAACTTCACGGTCATCACATTAAATTCAGTTGGTGAATTGGGTGTTTGTATTATGTTTGGTTGCTAGTGCTAGAGATCCTTCCGTGCAATCTGCACCTTCCATTCATTTTCTCTCTTGCATTGACCTATGTGCTCTTGCATCCTGCCTATTGATATCGAAGATGTCGGACCATAGTATTTTTCGTTTGGACTTTTCAAACTCATTGTACACTCCGATCTGTTCACCTTCTATTCGAGGAGACTCACTTTTCGAATATTCCTCGTTCTCCACTTCACCCTTCACATCATCCATCAACCCACTGTTTGAATTTGGCTCTAATATCGAACTAGTATCTGAGACTCCATAATTTTTAAGGACTAATCGAGAGTCATGCACATTTTCAGAGTCAGACACCAGACACTTGATGCCACCAAGGGTAAAGGGAGCCATGTCGGAGCAGAATGAGATCAACATCACCATGTTAGCCTCTATTTAGTCGATTCAAGATTAGTTAACAGAGTAGACTGACTTTCAGACCACATTGAGAGATATGATTCTCAAGCTGAGACAGGAAAGACAAAATAGCAGAGAGGAGGATAATAGAAATCTTGGAGGTGGGAATGGAGGAGAAGACCTTGTGATAGAACCTGTGGCTAAGCTTACATTAAAGGATGCCTATAATCCAAGGGTAGGACAAACAAATTCTTGGATACAAATCCTTGTGATTCATGGGCATTTTGAGCTTAAGCCCACTATTTTGCCTCTTCTCCAAATATTCTATAGAAATATTAATGAAGAGCTTTATGTACACCTCCAGCAATTCGATCTCATTTGTGGAACAATAGCCTAACCAATGTTCCATTAGAGCTAGTGAAGATGACCGCCTTCTCGTTAAGTCTGATGGACAAAGCTTTATATCTGTTAAATCTCTTAGGGTAGGTTGTCACTACTTGGAAAGATTTGAGGTCCGCATTTTTGAACAAATATTACTCGCTCAGACGACTCAACCAAATGCGATCCTTGATTGCTAACTTCTCCCAGATGTCCCATGAGCCTATTCACGAGGCATGGTAAGGATTCAAAGATTTAATGGAGAAGTGCCCCATTATGATATTCTAAAGAGAATCCTTTTGCGAAACTTCTTTGGGGGTTTAAACATAGAGAATCAGAAGCTGGTAGATGCCGCTTGTGGTGGGAGCCACTTTAACAAGGATGAGGATTTCCTTTATTAAATTTTTGAGGAAATGACGGAGAGCTCATCAGCTCTTTCTTCTTCACGTGCTTTTCAGCAGCACCCCGTCACCTCCCATTTAGTACCCCACACGGTTATCAATATGACGGCATCACATGAAGTAGATATGGTGGACAACTCTGACCTAATCATCATTGGAAACCACCTATCCAAAGTCAACATCATTGAGAAATGGTCCAAGGAGATTGAGAAGCTTCAAGTGATCGAACAGAGGACGAAGAACCTGGATAAGCTGGATGAGATAACAAAGCACCTGGAGCTTCTTTTGAATATGATCAGCACAGCCCACAGTGCGAGTGCAGCAGCCTATACCTCTACTAGGGAGCAAACTTCTTCCACCCTTCAGAGTAGTAGAGGACCATCCACAGTTCAGTATGTCTACTACGTCCAAACGCCTTAAGAGGTCCAGTAGCATTCACATCAGATAGTTCCATACCAATATGAAGTAGCTTACATTCTTGAGAAGCAGTCTCCACCTCCACTTGTCATTCAGGAGGTGAATGGCATCTGTTTCGACCGTGAGAGAAACCAGCCCCGTCTATCAAGGCAAGGCCAGTTGGGTTCACAGCAGGGTCAGAGACCCAGCCACCAATTTTAGGGATGCATACAGTAGCAGTACCAGTACCAGCAGTTCGAGCTTCACTATCAGTCTCCACCACAGTTCGAAAACTGGAGACAAGGCCAGCAACAGCAGTATGCATATTTCCCTCATCCTAACCAATTGCTGGCTGCATATTATTGATATTATCCTCCTCCTCCTCCTCATTATCAGAATCTGTATGGTTACCAATAGTCTCCATATTATCAGTCTCAATGACAGCCAGTCATTGAGCACCTTGAGGCCCCTTCGGTGAACCCAACACTTCACCAACTTGCATTGCTCATGAAAAACATGAATGAACTTACTCAGTGGATCAATGACCTGACCACCACCATTGAGACACTTATCCCAACACAGATCGAAGCCAACCCCAACAACTTCAGACATAAGGAGCAGGTATCCAATAGCCCACCCATACCCAAGACAGGTATGGCCCTTGATTTTACATGTTTATTTGATGCCATTCATCTTGGGAGTGGTAAGAGATTGTAGCCACCAACACACCAATTGGGGTTGGGAGATCGAACCACTGAGAGAGCATCATCTTCCCCATCAACTCCTTCACAAGTAGTAGAGAGGCCGAGTGTAGCAGCACCATAGTATGGATTTTCACCACCTTCACCACCACCCTCACCAAGCAGATGTAGATCACCATCAGCAAGGGAGAATATACCAGAGTGCATTCTTCCTCTTCACCAGCAGCAGCATCCCCTTCTATTTTGAATTTTATTTTTCCTTCACCTAATTTGGACAACATTATACAGACTGATTTTGGTTGTCATGTTGTACATGAGGATTCCAATTTGAATAATGGAAATGAACATTTGAATATCTCTCTTGATTTTGTGTAGCTCCCTTCTGTTGTTAAATCTACAAAAAATAAAAAATTAAAAGCAACCATATCTGATCCTTGAGTGGTTGAGATCTTACAAAACATCTTTTTAAAGATGCCACGTCTTAGGGCCATGGAATACATGCTTGCAGTAAAAAAGGGAATGAAAGAGGCATGTGCATAAAAGCGTCAACCAAGGCAAAATAGAAGAAAGGAAATAGAGAAACACATCTTGACCATGGCCACAGTTCATGCCATCCACAACCTCGCGCCTAAAAAGAAAGACCATGGAGTATTTCACATTTGTTGCCATATCTTTGATCAGAAATTTGATCGTACTCTTCTTGATAGAGGTTCCTCTATTAATCTCATGACATACTCTTTCCTAACTAAATTTAGGTTAGGACCTCTTAAAACAACCAGGATGATCCCTCAGTTTGCTGATAGATCGATTAAGTAGCCAAGAGGTATTTTAGAGGACGTTATTGTAATGGTGTATGGAATGAAATTCCCCGTTGATTTTGTTGTCATGGATATGGACACACATGCACCGTTACTCCATACCCAGATCATACTAGGTCGACCGTTTCTCAGAACGACTGAAGCAGCAATTTATTATGGGACTGGAGAGATCATCTTTACTCTAATGGTGACAAGGTGAAAATTGAGATGATCTCCGATCCTAGACCATCATTACCACCAGTAGCAGATGAGATAGAGAAATTTATATCAGAGCTATATGAATGTAAGTTTCTTGCTGAATTCCAAGAGACAAATCTTTTCACTGATTTCATAGATACTCAGGAGTTCCTTTTCCAAAAGGACTCTATGTAAAGCACAATCAACATGAGTTCCCTTGGTGATCCAATTGAGATAGTTGTTGATGGAAAGTTTGAGCTAATTTCTGACGATCAATTTGAGTTTTTGGAGGCACCTTATGATATTTTTTTGATATACTTTTATGAGATTACTGGTGATATACCTCCTTTTGAGAGTTCTGAGGAATACATATCTGAGCCATTCATTGAATTTTCTTAGTTATGTACAGATGAGAGACATCATTTTTGATATTATTGCTGAGATATCGGAGCCATCAATTGATAGAAATGTTGAACACTATGATGAGTCCCTCTTTTATGAGCAGAGATCATTCATTGCAGATCTATCAGAGATTTTACTTGTTGAACTGTTAGTGGCCAAGGTGGACAATCCATAAAGTACATATCGCATATCGTCTACCAGTACAATAGTAGAGGTTATTGTAGAGTCGATTCAGACCTCACTTGAGCTCTAGGTTTTACCATCAACATTGAAAATTGCCTTCCTTACGGGTCCCCCCAAATGTTTCCAGTCATCCTCAACTCACAGTTGACCCTAAACTAAAATCTCGCATGCTAGAGGTTCATGAGAGAAACCGCAAGGCCATAGGATGGAATATCTCAGATCTCCATGGGATTAACCCAACTTTGTGCTCTCATCGTGTCTGCCTAGAGGATGACTGTAAACCCTCCGGTGAATGTCAGCATCGTCTAAATCAAAATATAAGGGAGGTTGTCATGAAGGAGATCGTAAAATGGTGTCATGTTGGCATTATATATCCCATTTCAGATTCCAAGTGGGTCATTCCTTTTCATGTGGTCCCAAAGAAATCTGAGACTACTATCATAAAGAATGGTCGTGGTGTGCAGATTCCAACCTAGGTATCTACTTCATGGCATGTTTGTGTAGATTATCGATGCTTGAACTCAGCTACAAAGAAGGATCACTTTCCATTGCCCTTTATTGATCAGATTATTGTGAGGTTGGCAGGGAAAGACTTCTTTTGCTTCTTGGATGGGTACTCAGGATACAATCAAGTTGTTATCGCTCCAGAGGATTAGGAGAAAACTACTTTTACTTGTCTGTTTGGCACCTACGCCTTTAGACGGATGCCCTTTGGATTGTGTAACATCCCCGCTACATTCCAAAGGTCTATGTTGGTTGTTTTTGCCGAAGAGGAGGGTAGTTTCCTTGAGGTCTTCATGGACGATTTCTCGGTCTATGGGGATAGTATTGACGCATGTCTTGCACATTTAGATCGAGTTTTTCAACATTGTTGGGAGGAAAAGCTAGTGCTCTCGTGGGAGAAGAGTCACTTTATGGTGACTAATGGGATTGTATTTGGCCATGTCATCTCGAAACATTATATGGAGTTTGACCCGGCTAAGATTGTTGTGATTTCCAAGTTAGAGCCACCATAGAAATTGAAGTAGTTGAGGTCATTTCTAGCACACATAGGATTCTATAGGCGATTCATAAAGGACATCAGCAATATCGCTAGACCTTTGACTATGTTTTTGTGCAAGGAGAGTGAGTTTGTTGTCGATGAAAAAGTACTCTATGCATTTAATTAGATGAAAGATATGGTTACTGGTGCTCCTGTCCTACAGCCAACTGATTGGACTCTTCCTTTCGTGATGATGACGAACGCTTCAGATTTTGTAGTTGGAGCTGTTTTAGGACAGAGAAGGGATGGGATACCATTTGCTATACACTATGTTAGGAAGACTCTTGATGAAGTGCAGTGAAATTATGTAGTTACAAATAAAGAGATGTTAGTAGTTGTGTTTGGGATAGATAAGTTCAGGTCTTACCTCCTCGGTTCCCACATTATTGCATACAGAGATCACACTATCATACCATACTTGCAGGCAAATAAGGATGCCAAAAGATGTCTTATCAGACGGATCCATCTTCACCAGGAATTTGATTTAGAGATTCAAGATAAACTTAGAGTGAAAAATGTTATGGCAGATCACCTTTCCTGTATCACGGATGCAGAGACCTCTGCACTGAATGTGATCCCTATTTCCGGAACCTTTCCAGATGAGTCTATTTTGTCTGCGGACTCACTTCCATGGTATGGTGATATTTTGAACTATCTTGTCTCCAAGAAAGTTCCACAAGATTGGCCGAAGTACAAGGTAGACAAATATTTGTCAGAAATTCATTATTACAAATGGGAGGATCCATGCCTATTTTACAAGGGTGCGGATTGTATATGGAGAAGGTGCATTCCTCAGGAGGAACACACCAGTGTACTTGAGCACAGTCACAAACTAGAATCTGGTGGGAATTATTCGGGGAAACGCACTGCAGTAAAGGTTTTATTGGCCCACATTGTTTAAGGATGCTACAGAGTATGTTCGAGGTTGTACTGATTATCAGAAAATGATAGGAACTGTTGGTTCCAAAGATACCATGCACCTGAATTACATACAGATTTCAGATGTTTTTTATGCTTGGGGCATATACTTCATGGGCCCATTTCCTATCAGTTAGGGATTTCAGTACATCTTACTCGTCGTCGATTATGTTAAACAATGGGTGGAGGTTATCCACACCTGAGCCACTTATAGCCGTACAGTGTGTTCCTTTCTCAAGGACCATATTATTGTGTGGTTCGGGATTACAAAAGTACTAATTTCAGATGGGGGAAGCCATTTCATTAATAGAGAAGTAAAGAATCTTGTGAAGGAGTATGCCATTGAGCACAGAGTTGCATCTCCTTACCACCCTCAAACTAATGGCTTGGAAAAAATTTCAAATAGGGAGATCAAGATGATATTGCAAAAACTTGTATGTTCAAATAGGAAGAACTGGTCCCAGATTCTTGATTCGGTTCTATGGGCTTATCGGACGGCGTACAAGTTTCCTTTGGGTATGTCTCCCTACAAATTGGTGTATGTAAAGCCATGCCACCTACCAGTGTAATTAATTCATAAATCTTTATGGGCACTTCATGTGTGCAATCTTGATTATGAGAAGGTAGGAAAGAACAAGAAGTTGGATTTGAATAGATTGCTGGAATTCCGAGACTCCGCATATGATAACTCACTCATGTATAAGGAGAAAGTGAAGCGTTCGCATGATAAACACATTCGAAGGAAGACTTTCTCTCCTGCTCAGAAAGTTTGGTTATTTGATGCTAAGTTGAAGTTGTTTCTAGGAAAATTAAAAAACAAATGGTCAGGACCGTTCATTGTGAGAGCTGTGCATCATAATGGGAGTATTGTCGTATCAGGGTTGTCATCTGACGCACACCCTTTTGTTGTGAACGGATAATTGCTGAAGCCATATCTAGATCATAATACATTCTTGTCTATCGTTAATTCTATATCTGTGGTACCATACGATGATCCTTTGATTCCATCTTCTACGTCTGATACATGAGCTAACTATCTCTTGTATATCCTTTCATTTCATTCTTTCTTCTTCCATTTATCATTCGCCCCTTTCCATGTGTATATATGCTATAGATAGGATGTACTCTATCCTAGGTATAGGGGGTGAATGAGTTATGTTGTTCTTGTTTGCCTTGTTCGTCATTCCTGATGTTGCTTATACTTAGGGATATTCTACCCTAAGTATAGGTGGAGTGATGTTGTTCATATCATCTCTTTTGT
The DNA here is from genome assembly GCA_037367405.1 of Ottelia alismoides. Classification (NCBI taxonomy): domain Eukaryota; kingdom Viridiplantae; phylum Streptophyta; class Magnoliopsida; order Alismatales; family Hydrocharitaceae; genus Ottelia; species Ottelia alismoides. Next base: position 39,750 of record JAZKJV010009071.1, on the reverse strand, counting down.
GTTTTTATTCTTCTGAATTGTAGCTTGTTCCCCAATTTGTTGATATTATGTACTTAGGGCTATTCTACCATAAGTATAGGGGAGCAAGTCGAGTCGTTGCCTTACATTCTCTTCCTCGGTTATCTCCATGTGTACAGTCTTCTATATTTAGGATTATTTGATCATAAGTATAGGGGGATTATCGACTTCTATTCATTTCGTATTCTATGAGTCGTTGTTGTATAGATTCTTTTTCACTTTTCTAGCTATAGCATGAGTTATGTCTTCCTTTGCCGCTCTCTGATCATTATGAGGACATAGTTTAAGCTAAGTATAGGGGGTGTCATATATATTGTATATATACTTTAGCCATAACTCGTACTTTGTATTTTTAATATAGCTAAAATACCGTATAAATATGTGTAAAATTCAGTAAAATCAACTAATAAAAAGATACAGATATCTCCTCAAACTTCTTTTTGTACATACTGATTAATAAGTCAGGTTATACTTTGAAAAATATTTTGAAAGTAGTTTGAAAATCTATTTGAAGACTCTTTTGAAAACTATTTGAAATATATTTTCAACCTTGATAAAAATATTGGTTTGTAAAAATTTTATTTTCTTTATGTGAAATAAAATTATTTTGTAAAACTATTTGCAAATGTTTTGAAAATGGTTGAAAAGTTATTTTGAAAAATCTATATATGTTGTTTGAAAATTGTTTGCAACATAATTTTCAAATGTTTGTAAATGTTTGTAAAATTGTTTGAAAAAAATATTGTGGACTATAGCTTTCAAAAGTATTTGTAAAATTACTTTGAAGAATATATGCATCACCCCTAAAATCATTTACCAACTGTATATATATACTTGCATAAACTACTAACACTCAAGTTGTAAATCCTTTCACCTAATTCTTGTAAATAATTGACTCACTCAATGAAAATATTTGTATCTTATCTACTAACCCAAACCCTTATTAAAAAAATCCCTAAAACGTACAAAACAAAAAGTCTATAAAACTTGCATAATTAAAATTCCAAAAAATGCATGTGCATCATCATTTTTTCAAAAATCAATGAAAAGTTCAAAATTAGAAAATTATTTTACAAAAAGATTTTTGCTTTCTTTTCTTTGCATTATACATAAACTTGTAATATAAAATAATCTTGTAACTATTTAAATTAAAAAAAACTTCTTTTCTTTCTTTATAAAAAAATCATGTGTATGTACTTGTATGTATTTTACTAACCCTTTTTCTCTTAAAAAAAATCTTTAAAAAAATTTGCTTTATATATATTTCTTTCATTTGCATATACATTTTACAGGATAAAATTGACATTTAAAGTAAGTCTAGAATAAAATTTAAGAATGGATCCTAGTTGTTCCTTAATCCACTTAATTTCAGAGGAACTTTATAAGAAATGGAATTAAGACTTTTCAGGTCCTAGTTATATAGTTCTTTGTAATACTATGTTCACATGTCATCTTCATTACAACACACACATGATTCTTCTAGACTATGGATTATCTTGGACAAGCACTCTACCTGTAGCTCTTCTTGGAGGAGGTAGTGAGGAGGTATAATCTTTTGACTTGGGGAATCACATGGGTATGTAACAACTAGTGGGAATATCTGTCTTCCTCTTGGGAAGGTAGTGCATCTCAACCCGATCTAGTAGGATTGAGGTCTAAAGATAGGATGGTGTGGGTTTGCAATAATGTTTCAAAAGAGGGATAGTCTACTAGCTCAAGAGTAAAAACTCCTTATGTACATGATGAAACTTGTATATATTTTCGAAAGAGGGACAGAGAGACAGAGAGAAAATGCAGATCTTACAAGTGGACAGGCTTGATTGAAAAGTAAAATGCATGTCGAAGTGTATATACAAGTATAAGAAAAAGAGCTTCAAAGTCAATTTTTTGTAAGCTTGCAGCTGGATGAGTTGATTACATTGGTCATGCATCCAAGAATAGGTAGCTACACTTGTTATCATCCATTCTTTTCTCCGTGTCCTCTTCTTGAGTTGGTTGTACTTGAACTTAGAAGGGAATATCCTCGCTCCTCGAGGAAAGAGTTGCTAGACTAGGGGACAAGAGTTACCTTATTGAGAGAAGTTGTTTATTTGCTACTTTAGACAAGGGGAGCTATATTTCACTTACATCGTACAAGTAAAGATTCATAGTCATAAGAATTTGTGTATGTAGACTTGTTCTGACCTGACTATTGAGGCGACCTGAATAGGATTCTTGTGGAACTTGGTGGCTGTTAGGTTTTATATCCAGTTCCCATTAAGGTTCCGCCACACTAAAAATCCAAAGGTCTGACAGAGCTCCATACTACAAATTTATGAAGACAAGTTTAATACTTAATGTTGTCCTAATTTCTTTATTTTTCCTTTCTTTTTCTTTTATTCACTTATTCTTTCAAATAAGTGTTTGCTAAGGGACTAGCAAAGGTAAAGCATAGGGGGGATGATGAATCTGCATTTCATCATCTTTATTCATTTATTTTAGCTTAAAATCCCTTATAAAACAGATGTATATATTAATAAATTGATATTCTTACTAACCTGCATTTGTGCCGTAAATATTGTGCATATATTATTATTTTAACCTTAAATAAATAAATAAATAAAGGAAAAATAAAAAAATAAAAAAAGATGGTACATATGTAATATATACAGGTTGACCCGAACCCTGAGAGAAGGTCAAGACTTGACTTGATCAACCATGAATAAAGTAGGGGGAGATAGGGTCTTTTATTAAGAAATCCAAAAAAATGTGTTTTGTAAATAATATTATGTTCTTCTTATTATTATGTTATATTTGTATAAAACTTACACTATTTTATTTGTCCATAAATTGACCTCAAATTAAATAATTTTCTAATAAAAAATTGTAATAAAAATGTTCCCTAAATAATAAAAATACTTATAAAATAAAATCATGTGTAGAATAAAAGTAACCATAACCAGGAAAAAAAGCATAAAGCAATAATTGAAAGACCAATTCTGACTCCATATGAACTAAAATTGAATCAAACTCACTTCCATTGTATTCTGAATTAAATTATCTTTAAAAAGTATGTTGTTTCATAATTTTTGGAGTTATGGTTTGAAAGGCGGTTTTTTGGGTGGTTTTTACAATTTAACCATTTATTTATTGTATTTATTGTTAATATTATTTATTTATGTACATATTTTTTATAATAATTGTAAATATTGTTTATAGCAATTTAAAGATAATAAAGTAATTTATTAAAAAATTTTAAAAAATAAATAATAAAATATTTTCTTTATTTGTGCATGTGTATAATGTACCTTATATATAATATGTATGAAATTAACTACCTTATATAAAAACTACCAAAAATAATATATAACATCAATTGATTATATTAATCTAATTTCAAAATATAATTTAATTTATTTATTTAAATTAATTTGAAAACATGCCTTATGTATATAATTTGAATATATGCCTTAAATAGCCACCATTAAGGTGGATAATTAATTTTTCATATTAATTATTTTTATTAATTTATTTATTTTTGAATTTCATTTTTTTAATTAATTAATTAGTTTTATTTATTTCAATAACCACTAAATACCTTCCTTTTTGTACATATTTTTCTTTTTTTGATTTCTTCTTCTCAATGGATCTCCTCTCCCTCATTTCTCTTTGATCAATCTTTTAGAGAGGAGCTTGTTTTTTAGAGAGAAATCTTGTTGAAGAAGGGCACCCATACTCTGAGCCTCCGGTGACAGCAAGGCGACACTCGTCGAGGCGATTACAGTATTTGTCCACTCCGTGGTGAGATCCATCATTCCATTTTATTCCAATATTTTCGTTAGATAATTTTAGGATTAATTACGTTTTTAATTTCATCATCATTTTTCAATTCTAGATTGTAGTTTTCAATCATAGTTCGTAATCAACCATCAAAATTAATTCTGCATCTGATCTGATCACCACATTCATATTCGTAATCCTTCCATTTTCATTTCTATCTCACATAATCTCTCAGCTCTGATCACATACGGTGACTTGAGAGACCTTTTCAATCTCTCATTTCGCCAGATCCAAAACCATTCACATTCCTATTTTTATTTTATATTACTTTATTTTTCTTTCATTTATCGAGTCGTCATTCTTGAGTTTGTATTTGTATTTGTTTTATTTCAGGTACACATGATTTGAAAAGAAAAAAAATAAAAAAATGCAACTACTGTTTAAAAAAAATAAAAAAGGACTGATGTTCAAAATAAAAATTACAAGGAAAAGTTGAGCCGTAGCAGGTGCCGGCCATCCCCAATCACCGATAGTGTCTGCCACCATCCGCTGCAGCAACCTCCATCCCCTCCGCTGGAGAAGCAACTCAGCCTTCCAGCGTCAACCTCGCGTCACCCCCCGCGAAGCGCTTGTTGGTGCCTTCCCCTCTCGCACGATCGTTCGTGCGCAAGGAGCACTCGCCACCATCCAACTCTCGAGTTCCGCCACCTCCCATGCAAACGTCGCCTATTAGTAGCAGTACCACCGCCCGATTCATCCGCACGAAGGAGTCCTCCGCTTGGAGACTGTTGATCCGTCAACCCTTCGCCATCCCATCTCCGTCCTTACCTCACCGCCTCCCTCCTCCACTTGCACGGAGGAGAACAAGACCTCCACACACACGGAGAAGAAGACAGTGGTTCCCCTTTTAGTGTGGAAATAAAGGAACAACAAGAAACGTCAATTCAAAACCTAGATTTTTGGAAAATTTACAATAAAGCCCCTAGATACTCTTTAAATTGCACAAAAGTCTTTTGTAAAGTCACGCACGTGCAGAACTCTTGTTTTACTGGGTAATTTGTACTTTGCATCCATTATTTATTTCCTGTTATTTTCTAATGCAAAAACTTTAAATATTCACATTTCAGCCCTTGTGTTTCCAGACGTTAAAATTGCATGTTATTTTCATTGAAATAAATACTTTTTTAGGTTAACAAAATTTGTAAAAATCATGGTATGCTTCTGATTTGTGTCACTTTCTAATTTAAACTTCTTAGTGCATTTCATCATCTTTTGTTATTATGAAGAAATCAAAAACATAGCTTTTTTCCCTAGTTTAATTTAGAAAAATTCACATATTGCGTTAAAAATTCCAAAAAACTAGATTAGTTTCCTTTTTGTGTATTTTAATTTTTTTTCAAATTTCATGCACTAATCATTTTTATAACCCGTAAAAAATGTAAAATACTCAATTTTTAAAAAAAGTATATAAAATTGTAGAAAAATTCAAAAATAGTCATTTCATTTCATGATTGTAGATAATTTCTTCTAATTTTCAGGAAAAATAGTTGTAAATTTTTTTATTATTATTTTTAATATTTTGAAATTGTAAAATAGTCTTGTCTGTTCATTATTTTCATTATTCCATTTTTATTCATTTTGAAAATCCTATAAAAATCTCTTAAAATCTTTAAAATAGTAAAAATATAGTAAAACATAATAAGATTTTATTTGGGCATTTTTTTTATCATTTTTATCATATTTAAAAAATAAAAAAATGCATTTCTTTTGTGTATAAATTTATTTTGAAAAAAATATTTTTGGAAATTAAAATTTTGCAAAATTAAAACTTATTAAAAAATTTAAAATTAAAGAATAAAAAATGAAATAAAACCATAAAAATAAAAATCCTTCAAAAACTAAGATAGTTAGCATTGAGATTCCTTTTTCTATTAATTAATTTTTTTATTATTAGAATAACCCTTGGGATTTGTAGCCTCCATGAGTTCGATCTTATTGCTATATTGGCTAAATAATTAACACTTTTCTCCTGCTACTTCATTTTTGTAATTATTTTAGCTTGAGAGAATAAAAAAATAATGTTTGTTGCCGGATTCTTTAGGTCGCAATGACATGACACGTTTATTTTCAAAAATGAAAAAACTTGAATATCTTATCTCAATAGTTTTATATTAGCAAAGTTGATTATACTAAAGCTGGGTTATTGGTTGTATTAAAGTTTGTTGAAGACGTAATGAGGAAGGCTGACCCCTCTCGCAGTGCAATGGTTGCCCAAGTCAAAGGAAAGCACGTTCGGAAGTAAGGTTCTCGAAAGGGCTCGGCCAAGAATGGAAAGAAAAGGAGCCAAGTCATTGGCTCATCTTCCAATGCATCCACTTCGAGAGTATCAAAGAAAACCGATGTTTGTCACCACTACAAAAAGACAAGGCACTAGAGGTGTAATTTCCCAGATTACCTGAAGTCTGCTGATAAAGGTAGAGCCCCTACACGTATGAAATCTACTTTTGTCATTGAAACTAATTTTCGCATTGGACAAGAAGGAAGTTGGGTTGTTTATTCTAATTCTTCTATTCATATAGGCAATTTGTTGCATCTATTTCAAGAAACCAAGAATCTTGATCTAGGGAAGATACTCATCCAGATGGGATCTTATGCAACTATTGCAGCAGTCACCATCGGGACTTGTCGGCTAATATTATCTAGTGGGAGAGTCATTTTACATAAAGAGTGTCTTTATGTACCGTAAGTCAGAAGGAATTCTATAACTGTATCTAAGTTTGTTAGAACTAGATATTCAATCCTTTTTTGTATTAAACTAGTCATAAATCATTATGATAAGCATATTGCGGATGGTGTTTTGACTTCTGGTGGACTTTATAAATTGTGCATTAATGAACATGTCATGAATGTCACTACGACTAATAAACACCCTAAAAGATCCAGGGAGGATGTAAATCATCCAAACATGATTTGGCATCAAAGGCTTGGTCATTTGTATGTAGATAGGATCAATAGATTGATAAAGGATAGACCCTTAGATTTTCTATAGGTTCAATCTTTGCCTACCTGCGAACTTTGTATTGGAGGTAAAATGACTAGGACACCTTTTCGTAACAAGATTGTAAGATGTGAAGGTATTCTTGACCTAATACATACCGATGTATGTGATCCCATCAGTATCGCGACTCGGAATGGATATCGATATTATTTGATGTTTATTGATGACCATTGTATGGGTCTATCTTTCTATTACGTCATAAATCTGAAACCTTTGAAAAGTTCAAACAGTTCAAGGTTTTTTTTAGAACCAACCCGATAGGAAGATTAAACGGATTCGATCTGACCGAGGTGGCAAATACCTCTCAGATGAATTCAAGGAATACCTTAAAGAGAATGGAATTGTATCTAGTCTCACTCCTCCTGAAACCACCCAACTTAATGGTGTTTCTGAAAGACGCAACAGGACCATCATGGATATGGTCAGTTCATTGATGAGTAAAGCACATTTACCTCTTAGTTTTTGGGGATATGCAGTAGAGTCTGCAATATATATCCTGAATAAGATTCCTAGCCAGTCTATATCTAAGACTCCTCATGAGCTTTGGTATGGAACCAAACCTAGTGTTAATCACTTATAGGTTTGGGGTTTCTTGGTCCATGCGATGAATGTGGATGTAAGTAAGCTAGAATCTCGCTCTCGTGAGTATTACTTCATTGGGTATGTTAAAGACGGTATCGGACACCAGCTTTATGACCCTGAGACCTAGAAGGTTATCGTCTCTAGAGATGTGAGATTTCTGGAGGATGACTTCCTTAAATGTCAAGGCAAAAATGAAGTAGAGGAACTCATTGAGTCCTAGAGGATTCTGAGCTTCCTGAACCAGAAACTGAAGAGATAAATAAAGATAAAAAACCCATACCTCTTCGAAGGAGTTCGAGGGTTGTTGCACCACCTGAAAGGTATGGATTCCATATGTCGTTTGAAACTGATAATGATCTTGATTCATTTGATGAAGCACTTGCGGATCATGACATGGATAGATGGATGCTAGCAATGAAGTCAGAGATTGACTCCATGCATAAGAATGGCGTATGGACCCTAAATGATCCACCTAGAAGGGTAATATCCATTGGGTGTAAATGGATTTTCAAGAGAAAGAGGGGACCTGATGGGAAAATAGAGACTTTCAAGGCACGGCTCGTAGCCAAAAGCTACACACGGAGAGAAGGCATCGACTATGATGAGACGTTTTCTCCTGTGGCCATGCTCAAGTCCATGAGGATGTTGTTATCTATAGCTGCATCTCTTGACTACGACATCTGGAATATGGACATCAAGAAAGCTTTCCTCAATGGATACCTCGAGGAGGATATCTATATGGAGCAGCTCCAGGGCTTCATCACTGAGGAAGGTAAAGTATGCAAGTTGAAAAAACCCATCTATGGTCTCAAACAAGCTTCTCGTAGCTGGAACATCAGATTTGACAAAACCATAAAGAGTTATGATTTTGTGCAGAATCCTGATGAACCTTGTGTATACAAGAAGCTTAGTGGTAGCACCACTGTGTTCATCGTGCTTTACGTAGATGACATCCTTATTATTGGGAATGATACATGGATGATGACCAATGTTAAGATTTCGTTGTCCTATACCTTCGAAATGAAAATTCTTGGAGAAGCCTCTTACATCTTGGGTCTAAAGCTGTTCAGAAATCGAGAAAAGAGGATATTGGGATTATCACAAAATGTGTATATTAATAAAATTCTTGAACGTTTCTGTATGGAAAGTTCCAAGAAAGGTTTCCTCCCCTTAATACATGTTATCCACCTATCTAAAGGGATGGCTCCTCGAAGTGTTGAGGAAAAGAAAGCCATGGCTGGATGGCCCTATGCATCTATTGCAGGAAGCTTAATGTATGCCATGATGTGTACCATGCCAAATACCTGCCAAGCAGTGGGAGTGGTAAGTCGCTAACAATCCTGTTATGGAGAAGAACACTGGAATGTTGTGAATAAAATTTTCAAGTATCTAAGATGGGCACAAGATTACATCTTGGTCTATGGAGATGGTGATCTTTAAGTCTTAGGATACATAAATTAAGACTTCCAGTCAGATATTGATGATCGAAAGTTGACATCAGGGTTTGTGTTCCTGTTGAATGGTGGTGTTGTGATCTGGACAAGCAAGAAGCAGGACACTACAATAGATTCAACAATAAAAGCCGAATACATTGTTGCATCTGATTCTGCAAAGGAGATGGTGTGGTTGCGCAAGTTTATCTTGGAGCTTCACGTAGTTTCCTCTGATACTCCCATCCCGTTACTCTACGATAACATGGGAGCCATTGCCCTAGCGAAGGAACCCAGATGGCATCAAAAGAGCAAGCACGTGGAAAGGAAATACCACATCATTATGGAGATTCAAAAGTGTGGTGATATCGTCATCACCAAGGTGGTCTATGCCAACAATGTTGTTGATCCTCTTACCAAACCTTTGACTTAAAAGGTTTTCGACTAGCATATAATGAGTATGGGTTTAAGGATTGCAATTGAATAGTTCTGAGGGCTAGTGGGAGATTGTTAGCCATGTGAGGCCGAGGTAAACCATTCCTACAATAAATGTTATTGTAAAATTTGATTTATCAGTAAAAGCTATTGATTTTTTACTCCCTTTCTGAGATTAAATGAATGAATGCACTATAAGATCCCTCTATATAATTGGGGTTATGTACCATGGCCATCTTGATGATCATACAGCTGTTGATTCAATAATTGAATTATAGAGGATGGTGCTTGGATGAATATCAAAGGAGTTCGATTGAGTACATATCAAGCACCGACAAATAATTGTTAAGAGATGATCTCCAGCCTGAGTAGGAGATGGCAATCCTTTCTCATTAGGTTAATATCTGACTGACCTCTTGATGCGGTTCCTCTGCATGGGAATACAGATTCGGAGGTGTCAGATTAGTTAGGTCATAGAGTTGGCTTAATGAGATCGACATAACCGAAATCCTATATCATACACTGTCACGATATAGGCACACATCCTCTAACCAGAGACAGATGTATTACTATATGTCTAAGTATGTGCATTTGGCAGATCAATAAGTTGATGACCTAACCAAGGTCTATACATCAGTGAGATGGTGTGCATATGAGGGCATATGAGTAATATGATCTCTCAAAGGGATTATATAGGTTCACTTGTGAACCGGAAGACATGATTTCACTTATGAGGTATTGGGACCGATCAAATTCCATGCATAGCCGTCGAGCTTTGGAAGCATGAAAAGAATTTGTTGGTATGATATATGCTTTTGGAAAGCATATGATCGATACCAACTCCCAATGACCAAGAATGAGAAACTAGATGATGAAACCCTGAAGATGATAGTGTTAAATTGATCTATATCTTCAGGTTTTATCATAGGTCTTCCAATATGTAGTATGTACAGTTATTAGGAATACCTGAGGGCGATGCGATCATAAACGATTTTATAACCATGATGCTTCCATTCCGAGGGAGTGAAGAAACGGGTCTGGATTTTCATGACTCCTCTCAGTAGAGAAGTAATTTGATCTTGGTCTAAGTGTTGGACATTAATCTGAATGAGATTCAAATACAATAAGAAGATTAGATTTATGGTCTTGATTTAATCAAGCATCTATGAGAGGTCCATGAGATCTGGACTTAAGATATGATCTCAACATCCAAGTCACTATACGTGGAACGTACAGTCGTCCTATCCTTAACTCCAAGTATCTACGGAGAAAGCGCTTTATTCTTGAAGGAGTTTAAGAATAATTCAATAGTAGAATTATTTCTAAGTAATGAGAAATGGATAATTAAATGTGATTTAATTATAATGAATAATGTGAATTTAATTCATATTATTTGAATGCATGAGAATGATGATCCAATATAATTAATGTGATTTAATTATTATGGATAAGAATAATGTGGATGACAATATCCAAATTATTCATAATATATTATAAATGTGATTTCTAATGTATTAGAGAGTGCTTATTATGATTTATATTTGTTGATTAATTATTAATTATAGGTGTGAATTGGATTCGCATTGGATAATTAATTGAAAATGTAAATCACATTATTTTAGTTTGTGAATGTGTTTCACAATTTTTCCAATGGCAAGATTGCAATATTCACATAATAATTATGAATTACTTTTGTAGAATAATTTACAACAAGTATTGTTGTAAATCTTGGAGATTTTCAAGGAATAATGTAATCTCATGAGATTACATGAGATTCCATCCTTCCATGTTGGAAGGGTGGATGGCCACCCAATCGAATTAGGAAAGGGTGATCGTCCACTCTATTACATTGATGGATGTAATCTCCATTCCATTATCTTCATATTTGATTGATTTGATTTTAGGATTGATTTATATTGATTTATCAATATATATTTAATCTAAATTAAATTAATTGTTTTTTTTTAATTTTACAACAAAATATTGGTCATTGAAAGAAGCGCAAATCAATATCATCCATTGATTTTGTGTAGTCCATGGATTGTGATCCATGGACTCCCAAAACCCTATATAAGAAGAGGCACTCCTTGCTCTTCTAAGTTACATCAACTCTTGCAAAATTAAGCTCTCTCTCACTTTCTTTCATTCTCACGCCTACTCTCTCCCTCTCTTTGGGTGATCGTCCATCCAAACCCTAGAGAGAAGGCGATACCGTCGTTGCATCATCGTTATGCTATTGCCTCAACTTCCTTTGCTTCTCTATCTTCTTTGGCGTGCTTCACTCGTGAACAAGACGCTCGATCTCGTGTGATGTGATCAAGAATTCTATTGCTTGGATTAACACCTCAGATTGCGAGAAGCATGCGAATCATTCTCACACTCGCAAGCATCTCCTCCAAAGATCGGACTTGAGACAAGAGGTCTCTTCTTTTAGAGGCTTGTTCACAACTACGCTACGACAGGTATTCTATTTTCTGCTATGTCGTTAGATGAAATGATCCAAGAAGCATTCTTGGATCATGTGGTTTCATTGATTAGAAAATTCTAAATTCTGTTGCACCAAGCAACTAGTGGGACTAGTCGTTCCTGATCGTATATGATGCAATCCCCACGCTTCCGTGACATGCTTAATGATTCTTCCATATCCTTCACTTTTCTCATCATTGAACATACCATATCCATGACAGTACTATAGCAACTTTTAGCTACACCATTATGTTGGGTGTTCCAGGAGGAGTGAGATTGGATACAATTACATTCCCTTTAAGGTATTCCTTGAATTCATCTAAGAGGAACTCGCCATCTCAGTCAGATCGAATTCGTTTAATCTTTCTATAGATTTGGTTCTCAACCAAAGCCTTGAACTCTTTGAACTTTTGAAAGTTTCCATATTTATGATGTAGTAGGAAGATAAACATGTATCATGAATGGTCATCAACAAACGTCATATAATATCAATGTCCATTTCAGTTCACGATACTGAAGGGACCACATACATCGGTACGTATTAGTTCAAGAACACCCTTGCATCGTGTAACCTTGTTACTAAAAGGTGTCCTGGTCATTTTACCTCGAATACAATGTTCTCAGGTAGGAAAAGATTGAACCTGTAGAAAATATAAGGGTTCGTCTTTTATCAATCAATTGATCATATCAATAGATAAATGACAAAGACTTTGATGGCAAATCATATTTGAATTATTTCCATCCACTGTGGATATTTTAGGGTTTTTATTAGCGGTAGTAACATTCATGACATTTTCATAAATGCACAATTCATAGAGTTCACCATAAGTCAAAACACCATCCGCAATATGCTTATCATTATGATTTATTACTAGTTTATTACAAAAAAAGAAATGAATATCCGCTTCTAACAAGTTTAGATACAGATATAAGGCTACTCCTGACTTCTGGTACATAAAGACACTTTTAAAGTAAAATGACTCCCCCACTAGATAATGATAGTTTGCAGGTCTCGACGGAGACTGCTGCAACAGTTGCCTCAGATCCCATACGGATAACTATCTCCCCTTGATCAAGATCTCTAGTTTCATGAAATAGATGCAATAAATTGCATATATGAACAGGTGCATGAGAATCTATAACCCAACTGCCTTCTTGTCCAACGAGAAAATTAGTTTCAATAATGAAGAAAGATTTCATACTTGCTAAGGCTTTACCTTTGTCGACTGTTTTTAGGTAATCTGGGTAATTTTGCCTCCAGTGCCCCGGCTTCTTGCAGTGATGATAGACATCAGTTTTCTTTGATACTATCAAAGTGGATGCATAGTAAGATGAGCCAACACCTTGACTCTTCCGCTTTCTCTTTTGGGTCGGGCCCTTCTGAGAACCACGCTTCCAACTGTGCTTTTCTTTGACTTGTGCAACCATTGGACTGCTAGAGGGCTATCTTTCTTCATTACGTCTCCTACAGACTTTAAGGCAACCAATACCCAGTTTTAGTATAATCAACTTTGCTCGTGTGGTATGTGACCACAAAGCTGTTGAAAGACTTAGGGAGTGACGGTAGAATGTGACCACAAAGCTGTTGAAAGACTTAGGGAGTGACGGTAGAATGAAGTCATCCTACATATCTACGTCCATGTCAAGTCCTAGGGTTTATAGCTCAGAAAGGTACCCAAACATTTTGAGTACATGTTCTCTGACATGGGTCCTCTCCAACATCTTACAGCAAATAAGTTCTCTCATTATATTATAACGTTGTATGCATTTTACATCACTAAACATTTCTCTCAGATTCGCCATGATGTCTTGGCAAGTGTCCATTTCCACAAGTTGCTTTTGAAGAACATTGGACAATGAACCAAGAATGTAACACCTTGTCAGATTATGATCTTCATCATACTTTTCATTAAAAGAAATTTCATCTGGAGTCTTCGGATCTGTGTACTTGTCCTTTGATAGCACATAAGAGATGCGCTCAGCAAAAAAGATAAGATCCAAATTTCAGATCCAATCCGAATAGTTTGGTCCGGTCAACTGATTGACCTCCAGGAGCCTTCTAAGTGGGCGCATGGACTTCATTTTCTGAAATTAAGAATGCACTATATTGGGACATACATTTAATTATATATTCAATTGAAATTTTTTCATTACGGAATATTTAATCAAATTAGTCTCATCTTTTCAACTTTGAAAGTCCATTCCCTTAATCACTTTCAAGGCAAGAGATATACTTAATACTATATCTCTAGAAAGAACTAAGATCTCCTCTTTACACTTGTTACATCTTAATAATATGAGAACCTGTAACTCGAGTTAAAAGAAGCGGGAACACATTCCGCCTTGCAAGTCGAACTTGCATTTCTTAATTCGGTCTTTAACACCCGGGTCCACTACCCCTAAGGTGATGTTAACCCGTTGTTAATTGAACCAACCGTCAATAGGAATAGCACTTGCTATGTGCAATACAATATCGCCGCAATAATATAAGGAGCCAATATTGTGGTCACTACGCATGCGGCACTCTTTCGAGAAGTAACGAGCCCGATCCAGATGCACTTGTATGCAGGAGCTCTTACTTCGGACATGAGTCTTCTACATTCAATCCCTGGCGACAGAACCCTTTGCCTTGACAGGAGACCATGGAAGTCACTTATGTGATTATCCACCTCATATTCAAATTCTAAATAATTATCATGAATCATATTCACATAACTAATTCCTCCAAGGGAAATATACAACTATTCATAATAGAGTGTTTTAATTGAATATAATTAATTTAATCATATTAAATCTATTATCAATCCAATTCAATGAACCAACAAACTTGATTGTTACTTAAAGGATGGTATTATCTTAAAAATACATATTATTCAAATTTTAATAATCAGAAAAATACATCGTGATTGCTTCAAACATTATCCCTTCTTATTCGCTGTCATGGCCAGATCCGATGGGACTGGGACAAATTGCTCACGGAGCAACCTGCTACCCCAACGCTCCCCAACTAGACACCATATCCGCCTCAAGCCAGGATAATGTGAACTTATCATTTTGTATTTTGAGGTGAGAATTGGTCTTTCAACCGAAGTTATACCATGCAATAATAATAAAAACTATTTTGATTATTATAAGGATATTTGCTAAACAAACCTCCAATCCTATTCAAGTAATCAAGTTTTGCAAGTTGATATTATCCTACAACTATTGACGATATGCTAGGGTTTTCATGAAACACACATTCAATATTGATTTATGTTTAATCAAATATTTCCATAAATAAATAGTAATCACCAATTAATCATGGAAAATTCTCAGCTTTCTTGAATGATGTTGAATGATAAACAAATTAAGAAAGAGATCTTGATGATCCAATAATCATCTGACCCATCTCCACTAAATATTGAATATCTAGGGCAAACAGAGTCAGAATTGCACGAAATAAAATCACATGATTTGCTGGTTTGATTCTATTCAAATGTTTATTTAATATTTCATGTCAGGAAAATCGTTAGAAAAAATAGTTTTGTTACAGGTCTGTGAATACATGCAAAACAATTTTCATAGCGGGAACTATTCAAATCAGTTTCGTGCACTTTTAGTACCAACCAAAGGTTATTGTCTTTGGGACATATTAATACATTCTAAATACATACTATCAACAAAAAAATACGTCCAAACAGTGCACAAAGAGTTGATTTTTATTTCATCAAAAACCGATTCGATTCTTGCATCCAATACAAAAAAACAATGATTCTCGTGCCACAAAAACATAAACCATGATAGCCTAGGGTTTCGAATCACATCCAATATCTAACCAAGGCTGTGATACCACTTGAAGTATATGGAAAGATCCTTAAGTGCATCACATATGTGTGATGATTGCATCTTATGCAATCGGAGCGACTAGTCGCACTAGTTGCTCGGTACAATGGAATTTAGTTAATTTTAAAAGTGATGAAACCACATTATACAAGAACACTTGTAGGATCATTTCATCTTATAACAAGTAATATGTAGGATTACCTCTTGAAGCATTGTTGTTATCAAGTCTCTAAATCAAGAGACCTCCTATCTCAAGTACGATCAGACGGAGGAGACGTTTGCGACTGCGTTGATGAGATGTGTGCTCCTTGCAATCCAAGTTGAAGATCCAAGCGGTATATCTTCTGATCTCGTCAAACGAGATATGAAACTTTCTTCACATGTGAGGCGCACCGAAGGAGATGTAGATCCACGAGCAGTCGAAGTGGCGATAGCGTGGCATCAATGGTGACTCTCTTTAGGGGACTAGGGTGACGGCCACTAAGAGGGAGAGAGATGGGGAATGTACAAGGAGAATGAGATAGAGACAGAGACTTTTCAAGTGTGGTAAAAGAATATCTAGGGTTGCCTCTTCTTTTATAGTATTTTGGGAGTCCATGGATTCCAATCCATGTGAAACAAAAAGTCAATGGATGAGATTGATTAGCATTTTTAGTCAATAGACATGATTTTGTTGTAAAATCACAATAATTTAGATTAAACTAAATATATGTTGAATAATCAACATAACTTAGTTTGAAGTAAATTAATATTCATAAATGTATTAGGAGGGAGGCCACTTCCCTAAAAAGGGGGGAACAACCACCCTTGAGACCAAGTCAAGGGTGGTCATCCACCATCCATTGAATGTATGGTGGAGGCTCCTCTGATCCTTTATATTTATCTACAACAACTTTTGTTGTAAATTAATTCACAAAAATTAATTCCGAGTTAATTTTGTGAATCATGACATTAAATAATTATTAATCAAATTCACAATTAAAAATAAAATGTAAACTGTATTTCAAATCAATTTCCAATGTGAATCCAATTCACATCAACAATTAATTAGAAGATACTATTTACAATAAGCTCTCTCTAATATATTATAAATCTCATCTATAATGTATATATAGGAGTAATATAGATAACACTATCCATATTGTTCACATCCTTGATAACTAAATCAAATTTAATTATCTTGTATCATCATTTGCATATATTTAAATAATATGAATCGTATTCATACTATTCATGATAATTAAATAACAATTAATTATCAACTTCTCAATGCTCAGATACTTAATTCAACAATGGAATTATCCATGAACTCTTTCAAGAATAATGTGCTTTCTCTGTTGATACTTCGAGATAAGGAAAGGACGATTGTACATTCCACGTATAGTGACGTGGATACTGAGATCACATCTCAAATACAGATCTCAAGGACCTCTCATAGATGCTTGATTAAATGAAGCTCATTGATCTAATCTTCTCATTGCATCTGAATCACATTCAAATCAATGTCCAACACTAGGACTTAGATTTGATCACTTCTCTACTAAGAGGAGTCACTAAAATCCATAACTATTTCATCACTCCCTCAGAATGGAAGCGTCACGGTTATACAATCGTTAATGATCACATCACCCTCAGGTATTCCTAATATCTGTACATCAGGCATACATGAAGACCTATGATAAACTCGAAGATATAGATCAATTTACATTGTCATCTTTAGGGTTTCATCATTATGTTTCTCATCTGGTCATTGGGAGTTTGTATTCATCATATGCTTTCCATAAGCATATATCTTACCTTCATATTCTTGTCATGCTTCTAAAGCACGACGACCATGCATGGAATTTCATCTGTCCCAATACCTCATGAGTGAACTCATGCCTTCTGGTTCACAAGTGAACTTATATGATTCCTTTGATAGATTGTATTACCCATATGCCCTCATATGAACACCAGCTCATCGGTGTAATGATCTTGATTAGGTCATCAACCTATTGGTCTGCCAAATGTACATATTTAGACATATAGTAACACATCTATCTCTTGTCAGAGGATGTGTTCCTACATCATGATAGTATACGACATAGGACTTGGTTATCTCGATATCGTTAAGTCAACTCTTTGGCCCAACTAATCTGACACTTTCGAATCTCAATTCCCATGCAGAGGACCTGCATCAAGAGGTCGGTCATATAACACCGTAATGAGAAAGGATTGCCATCTCCTACTCATTTGACGGTGCTTGATGAGTCCTCAATCTAACTCCTTGGATATTCATCCAAGCACCAGCCTCTATGATTCAACTATTGAATTAATAGTTGTAGTGTCATTCCGATGGCCATGGTACATGACCCTAATTGTATAGAGGAACCTTATAGTGCATTCATTCTTTTAAACTCAGATACGGAGTGAAATAATCAATAACTTTTATTAATAAATCAAGCATTACAATAACATTTATTTTAGTAATGGCTCGCCTCAGGATCACATGGCTAACATTTCATTCAGAGTAGTTGAGCACAAGCTAAAGAGGCAACTATATACCTTGCTTCTTGGAAAAACAAGAAACGAGGACATTCCTTGTGAATTGGCTAGCACCACTTGCTCTTTTCTGATCGGTACGACTGCCAACATAATATTTGTTGTTATTTTTAAATAAATCTGATGATTGCATCTTCAGATAAATCAAACCAAAATCTATTGCAAAAAAAAAAGATCATAAAACATTCTTTTTACGTATTTTCAAGCGGCTTTATTTTGATGCTGACTAAAAATGTGCAGCTAAACAAGTGCTAAATAGTATATACGATTTGCTCATAGTTAGATAAAGTAAAAATCCAATCATATCTTTGTCAAGCCTCTGGTCGTCAAGCTTGCTAAACTCGTCATGGTCAAGGTGAGTCACTAGAGCTATTGAAGTAAACTTCCCTGAAACATTGTTGAAATCAAACTTCATCAGCTTCTCCTTTGTGTGCATCTGTTGCAAAAAGAAACTACGAAAATCTATCTGGTTGATATGAAGTCCTAAGAAAAACTTAAATTCCCACATCATGCTCATCTCGAAATGTTCCCGCATAGCTTGAGAGTTGCAAAAAAATGCATTAGTGGATCCAAAGACAATATCATCAATATAAATTTCCTTAACCAATAAATCAAACAAGAAAAACTTCATAAACAAAGTGAAATCTACTTTTCATACTGTGAATCCTGAGGTGAGTAGAAAGGTCTTAAGTCAGTCTACAACACTCGAGGTGTTCGCTTAAGTATGTAAAGGGCTTTCCTGATCTTAAAGGCACGGTCTGATCTCGAGGTGTCTTCAAAACTGGTGGTTGCTTAACAAAAACTTCTTCTTTAGCAAAGCCATTTAAGAAGGTTCTTTTGATATACATCGATACAGCTTGATTCCCTTGACAAATGAGAAATCTAATAGCTTTCTGATTGACTTAATCCTTATAATTGGTGCATAGGTTTTGTCAAAATCAATGCCCTTCAGTTGAGTATATCTCTAAGCAACAAGTCTTGCCTTGTTCCTAACAACTATCCTTGACTTATCCAATTTGTTTATAAAAAACCACTTGGTTCAAATAACCGTGTGATTTTTAGCTCTAGGCACAAGCTTACATACCTATTTTCTGTCAAATCAAACAAGCTCATCTTGCATTATAATTAACCAAGAATCAATGTTGCAGGCCTCATCAACAGACTTAGGCTCCACTTAGGATACAAATGTAGACAACACAAATGATTTTAAGTACGATCCTATTTTGATTACTATCGAGATGTCCCCAATCACCAACACCTTCAGGTGATATCTGACAAAGCTACAATCGTTGGGTAACCCATGGGAATCACTATTCTCATGGACACTTGAAGCATCTACCTGGGCATCTTCATCAAATTCTAATTTGTATAGCTGAGGAGTATTGTTAAAATTTTCATCAATTGAAATGTTGACTGATTCTATGACATTCGTTATTTTCTTATTCAATAACTTGTACAATTTTCTTCTTAAAGAGTTACCTAAGGATATTCATTCTTCACTATTAGGATCAAACTTGTCAAGGTTTTCCTTAGTGTTAAGAATAAGATGTTTGCTTCCAAAAACATTGAAATATCCTATCCTTGGTGAGCATCTAAAATAGAACTCAAAAGGTGTCTTCTTTAATCTAGATAAGATCAAGGCTCTATTTAAGACATATTAGGTTGTATTTACAACCTAATCTAGAAAATATCTTGGTATATAAGATTCACATGGCATTGTACGAGCATATTCTTGAAGATTGCACTTTTCCTGTTCAACCATGTCATTCTGAGATGTTGATCCATGTGCAAACAATTCATGCTTGATCTCAGGCTTTTAGTACATTGCTTAGAAAAGTTTCATTCTCGGACTCCCCACCATGATCACTTCTTAACTTAGTGATGGTAGATCTCTGTTTGTTCTGAATCTATTTGGCTAGTTTCTCAAACTCAGAGAAAGCTAAGTCCATGGAATAATTTAACAAAACCCTAGTGTAACATGAATAGCCATCTACTATAACAAAACAATTGCGACAACCACTTAAACTTTCCGAATTTTTGGGCCCAAATAAATCTAAGTGTAAAAGCTCTAGAGGTTTGGTTGAGCTAATATGTGATAAACGAGTGGTTGAACTACTATTCCTAATAGGGCTGGAAGAACAATCGATGCAACGATCAACCACTAATTTAATCAACAATCAACCCACAATTCAGATAAAACAATGTGTATGTGTGAGTCAAAATTTATTATAACTCTAGAATAATGTATATAGGTGTAAGTATGGTAGATTTTTAAACTCATGGGAGCCTAACAATGGTAGATAAAATAATTATTAATTATTGCTAATTAAAAAATGTTTTTGGATTTTTATTTGTTATTATATTTCCGTTTCCTTGTATTGTGTGTTTTAAATTATAATTAATTTCATATGACTTTTAATGTTTTATATTTTGTATATTTTTTATTTTGTAAATATTTAATTTCTTTTTAATTTTGAAAATAAGATATATATATATATATATATATTAATATAAATATAGATAACATCTATAGATAAAATAAGAAGAAAATATGTTTTTGTATTTTTAAATAAACCAAATAAAGTCAAAATGAAGCAAACAAAAAATTTTGTGGTTTTTTATTTTTTTTCTTATTTTAGTGATTTTTAGTGTATTTTTTTCATGTATTTTTAAGATTGAAAATATGTAAAATAGTAAATATATACAATACAGAATTTTTTTAGGGTTTTAAAAATATATTAGTTCTAAAATACCCCTAAACTAATTTAGATATATATATATAAGTATTTATGAATGTATGTACTATATGGAATCGAGAAAATTCAGAGATAGAAAACACAACTTTTTGATTTTTCTAGAATTTTTACAAATTTATAAATGTTTTAAGGGTATTTTTATTTTTATGGTGTTTGTTTAATAATTTTATGTGCATTTTAGATATGTTTTAAAAACATATTGAAATACAAATAATATGTTTTTTGGAAATTGTAGACAAATATTCACTATTTTATATATTTTAAATAACTAAAAAGGATAAGATAACATTTTTTTATTTTTAATAAATATGAAAATAATTTTAAATGCCTTGCAAATAATATATGTGATATTTGTTTGGATTCAAGCACTTAATCTAATTTTCTTATAAATTTCATGTAAATAGAAAAAAAGAAATAAAAATAAATAAATATATATATATATATAATCTGTAACATAGGGACCAATGTACTATTAAAATTAACTATCCATGTATTCAGAACACACTAACAAAATCCATTGGCATAGGTGCAAATATCCTTATTCTCGTGTTTTATTAATAACATGTCCACAAAAGATCTGAGAATTAACTAACATGTCCATAAATATGGGGGTCCTTTGCAAAATACCCACGCTCCTCACGTGGAGAGCCACGTGAGGTGACCTAGCACTAGACTAACATGTAAATAAAATAAGAGGCGATGGTTCTAGTCAAAAATATCTATAAAGTATTACACTATTGATGAATGTTTGAATATCAAAAGTAAAATACAAATCATGAGGGGGTTGATTGTGCAAAGTCCCTACCCCCCCCCCCCCAAGGCACGTTATTTGATAGATGATGGTGCTCTATGTCACTCCACATAAATGATCAAGCGACCCAGATGTGCACATATTGCTTCTATAATGGATGTCCAAGATTAGATCCTCAGATTTACCAACGACTACTACTAGACTTTATCCAATGTCTCAGGTCAAAACAGGAGGCATGTTCTTCATTTGATGGCTATGAAGGCCTCTTGAAGAATTAGGAAGAATGCTTAGGCCAAGCTCCTTCGATCAGCAAGATCTCCAATCTCCAACCACCTAGTGAGCAGCTACCATCTACAATTGCTCCTGGAAGCTTTTTGCATCAAGTGGGTGCTTCGGAAGGGTTCATGCCTCATCAAAGGAGGCCAAGAGCTCAAAGAAAACACAGGAACCTAGAACTACAAAGTTGGACTTAAATCACCCCAGTTGAGGTTCTCTAAAGCAGAGACCTACAAAAAATGGTTTGTAGCTCAAGGATAAAAGTCTCGACCCTATTATTCGTGGAAGTGATTGAGGGATGTGCTATGGACGAAGGTCTCTAGCGAGCGGTAGAGTTGAAGATCTGATTTGAGAAAGATAAGGGTGAATGGATGTGATCTGGAGAATGGAGAAGCTTAGGGAAATGTGTAAGGGTGATCGGGGAGTTGGAGAAAAGTCAGGAAAAACTGGTAAAAGGCTGGATAATAGAGCTCTCACAAAGTATTTTTTTGATTTTAAAATGAAAATAGATGAAATTAAAGGAAATTAAAAACTATTATGCTTCTGATTACAATATGAATCTAAATATCAAGGGATAACTTGCTCACCTGACCGGGAATGGCTATGAGCATAGAAGTCACGGAGGAACTTCGATAAAGGTGAATCCAATCCAGATCTCCTTCTCCTTGCCTTGAATCGATAGGGGAGAACTTCCACTAACTAATGCTTGTCTCCAAGACTCGAATCAAGGGTTTACAAGGGCCAAAATGGACTAGGGGCACGATGAAGATTGATGAATACCTATTCATTCACCTTTATTACTTTATTTTATCTTTAGATCCCTATATAAATGCATTTAAATATGCCTAACTTGTTTAAATTAACATACTGACTTTGTCTGTAAATAGTATACAAAAACATGTATTTAAGTACAAAATAAATGAATAAAAAAAATAAAGGATTTATTGTAAATATTGACTGACCCTAAATCCAAAGACTAAGTCAATATTGACTTGGTCGCCAAAGAATAAAGTAAGGGGAGATAAGGGCAATTCAATGAAGATAAAATAACACAAACACCTAGAAACCCTAGGTGCTCACTACACTACACATATGGCCAAAAATTACAATAATTTACACAAACTTAAAATACAAAAATAATTGTAAATAAAAATGGTGCACTATACATCCTGGACATACACATGTAAAAGCCGTAAACAAAACTTCATAGATCAATATGTCCTCTATATGAACTAAAAACTGACCAAACTCATCTTTATTGTACTTAAATTAAATTATCTATTTAATGGCGTTGGTTTCATAAAAAATGAGTGAAGATACAAAAGTTCTTTTTCTGTCCCATAGTACTATATACAAATACATTTTACTCATTTAATCTACTCTTTATATTTTTAAATATTTTTATATTTTTAGATACTTGCAAATATTATTTAAAACATATTAAAATTATAAATATAAAAATAAAGGCATAAAAATACATTAGAATAAATAGTATATTAAAAGAAGTATGTATACTATACTTATAATATACATAAATCTATTTATTTATGTATATAACCAATGCCATAAAATGAAATCAAATTATATAAATATATATTTAAATATATTACAAATATATAAAATATGCACACATAATAGTAATATTTAAAATACAAAATAAAATAAAAATACACAATATATAGGTATAAATACCTATAATTACAATTGTAAAAATAACCTATAATAAATACGCTGATAAAAAGAAATAAAAATCATCTAAATTATTATATAAAAAAAGAAACAACTTTAATGTTTTAGGATTTAATAATAAAATTAGTTTCTATTTTATTTTCAATTTCAATCTATTTTTATTTTTGTTTTGTCATTTTGCAGCTGACGTGGACCATTGAAGAGGCGACATTGGTTGACCTAGGTCAACTAGCTGGCCCCCTATGGACCAGTCATTGTTGTTTTTTTCTTCCCATTTTCGCCAAATTTTGGGGCTTCAATCAAGTTCGATCACTGCTCGATTCCTTCATAAAATTTCTCCGCAGAATCATCAAATTTTAAACGAATCAAAGAGAGATCTAAGTTAGTCTTTGATTCGTGTAAAAATCCTAATCAAAGACCCTTACTTGAGAAGCAATGTATATAATATTTCCTATTCCTAATTTTGGAAGTCAATCCGTCCAATCCACCTTTCCCAAAAATCACTGCTTCTCTGCCCTTCGTGATAGGAAGTAGAGTCTCCTGATTGGCGGTATAGATGAAGGGAAGAGGAGGCAATTCAGCCATCCCTAGAGACTTCTCTTGGTGGTTCTTCTCCCGACCATTCTAGGCATGTGAGCTCTTTATTTATTTGCATTTTCAATTCCTAGGAGTAGCAGTAGCTTAGTGTTGCCTTTTATTTCATTTGATTCGGTCTCATTTAGCTTAAAATCTAAAATCGAAGCTCGCATATGTTCCGCCTGTTACCGACCAATGACCAACGCACTGGTTATCTCCACATCTTCTCCCTTCCATCCTCCATCTCCAGATCCATCATCCACCCCTGATTTTGCATAGGTTAGGGAGATTGGAGCTCCTTCTTCACCCATCAAGGGAGCACCATTACCCTTCCATTCTAGACCACATTTTTTCTCACAAGCGAGTTGAGGAGCTTTTCCCTCGATCCCTGAAGCTTCTAGTGTAGGAAAGTGCTCAGAGGGACCCCACATGGGGTTTGAATCATCTTGCCACGCATATATAGGTGCCTAGATCTTCTCTAACCTCCCAGACCTCCACCGATGAGGTTTGGACCTTTATGAAATGTCCACTAGCTATGAAACCACCCAATGATCATGTATAGCACCTCAGCAGGTCGGGGGATTGTCGGAATCAAGCAAAAGGCTCAATTGAAGCTCAGCCAAGAGATGATTCTTCCCAGTTCTTCCAGACCCTCTCAAAAACATTGGATAAAGAATAAATGCTCAGGTGTGTAGTAGCTGACATATTAATCATGCCAAAACCATCAGATCAGAGGTCGGGATCTCCACCCTCCATCAGTGAATCATCAACCATTGTTCTCCTCCTGCTACATGGACAAGTGGATTCATCATCGCCTTCCACTAGCATGAACATAGTGGTATTTTGCAACATAAACCCAATGCCATTTGTATTTATTATTTATTCTAGAAACATGCATTTGCATTTGTATAAGATTTGTAATATTTTCACTTGGGACCCTAGACTATATTTTTCTTGCATTGTAGTCTAGTGCCACATCACCTCACATGCATGTGTGCGTGAGGGGACATGTATTTTATGTGGACCCCCTCCGGGTATTGTGTTATTATTTGGTCTAGAACCTTAAATCTACATATAAAATATTTTGGTAAATTTGCATGCTTGGTCCAGTTGTTTTATTTATTTTCATTTTTAACCCTACCTGGCGTGTATTATATTTTTATGTGTGAAGTTTTCATGGTCGCCCTTGGACTTTGCTAAAGTGTTATCAAATGCTTTAAAACTTCTCTAATATTACAACTATGTTCCTATATTGTAGATTTAATTTTGTATTTGTATCTTAATTATTAAAAATATTATTTTTATCTAAAAATTATTTGAAAATTATCTTATGTTCCTAGAAACATATATGATCACATATATTTTCTCAAGGTAATTAAATTTTTTTCCTATTTATAAAAATTCAAAAATATTGAATTTTTCTCTTGTTTAGCATTTAAAAATCCATAAAAATAACAAATTATTTTAAAAAAATCTAAAAAAGAGGGTATATTTATTTAGCTATATTATATCTCCTATTCATATTTTTTGCAAAATATTAATCAAAATTCCTAAAATCATATAACAAATAAAACCTTACAAAAGTTTTGAAAATTCATAGAAAAATCGCTAAAATATGTTTTAAGGTTATGAACTTTCTTTGTATTATCTAGTATCTATGAAAATTGAACTTCTACTAAGATTTGATAGATATTTATTAAGGCCATTTCAAGTTTCTATATTTTCTGTTTTCTTTATTTTGTGTATTTTCTTATTAAAAACTATAAAATACTCAAAAATTACCCAAAAACTATTAAAATTAAAGAAACATTTTAGAAAAACCAAAACGTTTTATTTCTAGAATTTTGACTTTATTTGTTATATTTTAAAACTCTAAAAACACACCTTTTTTTCCTTTTCTATATAATATATCTATATATATTTATATTATCTAGTATTTTATTTTGTTTTAAAATCAAATTAACATTTACAAAATTAAAAACATAATATATATATTAAAGATGCACAAAAATATTTAAAATTTAAAAATACAAAAAAAGTCCAAAAGTTGTATATTCATTTTCCTACTTTACCTCGAGTTCTTCATTGTGGTTCGACTCCTACTACTTGTCACTATACACATTTTTTAGGGTAAAATAAATTTTAGCTCACTTCATTATATTGATGATCATTATCATGGGCTAATTGTTGATTAATTCAGATTGTTTGAGTACTGAAAGTCGAGAGAGGTGATGATATATTGATTGTCGGATCCAACTTATCGAACATCACATGCCTTCCATGTCTGGACATTAGGTATCGCATCAGGATGTTTCTTCAAATGGCATCTTTGTCGAGGAGCATCAGCTTGTAGGTCATATAGTAGATACTTAGCTTGTTGTCATTATTCACCATATTATTTCTTTTTCTCTCTTTATCATATTTTTATTTGAGAATATTCTGACCATCTTCTTGTTTGAATTTGTTGTGAGGGCCCACCTATCAAAAGGGAGAATTTCCTGGGAGATTCGACTTACCCAAGGGCCATGGAGACTAGTGGTTCTTTGTCCACCGATAGGAGAGAGTAGCAGAGCATACGATAAGCACAGCATAATTGCGTTAGAATAAATTTAGTTTAATTTTATGAGAGAGATTTATTTATTTAAATTTGTAATAATACGTGACTCAAACACTTGAATACTTTTACTCTCACAAGTCCATTTCATCAGGTGATTATTCATCTGGGGGACTGAAGGATATGAAAGAATTCTTAAGCACATCACGGAAGTGTGAGGATCACATCATATACAATCGAGAGTGACTAGTAGCGTTAGTTGCTCGGTGCAGCAGAATTTAAAATTTTTTAATCGATGAAACCACATGCTCCAAGAACACTTCTTGGATCATTTCATCTAACCACATAGTAAATAAAGGAATGGCTCTTGTAGTGTGGTTGTGATCGAGCCTCTAAGAGAAGAGACCTCTTGTCTCAAGTCCAGTCCTCAGAGGAGATCCTCGCGAGCGCAGAGATGAGTCGTGTGCTTCTCACAATCCAAGTCATTAATCCAAGAAATGGACCTCCTTATCTCATCTCATGAGAAAGAACGCCTTCTTCACGAGTGAGGCGCACTGAAGAAGACAGAGATCCAAGAGTTATCGAAGCATTAGCACAACGTCTATTCGACGACGGCAACGACCTTCTCTCTACGGATGGAGTGGATGGACACTCAAGGAGAGAGAGAGAGAGGTTTGCATGAGAATGAGAGAGAGAGAGAGAGAGAAGTTTGATGTTGTAATTGTTGTAACTTTAAATAGCAAGGGGTTCCTCTTCTTATACAGGATTTTGGGAGTCCATGGATCTCAATCCATGGATAATACAAAATCAATGGATGAGATTGATTTGTGTTTCTTCTAAAGGCCATGATCTTGTTGTAAAAACATAAGAATATTTAATTTAATGAAAATTAATATATATTGATATATAAAAATAAATTAATTCCAAATTAAATCAATTAATCTTGGATATAAAGGGGGACAAGATTGCCCTCATTCCTAACGGGGGGGACGGCCACGGACTCCTCATGGAAGTTGGTGGTTGTCCACCCTCTTAGGATGGAATGAGTCAATCTTCTCATTATCTCATGAGATCTCCTTATCTCATGATATCTCCAAGATTTACAACAACACTTGTTGTAAATTATTTCATAAAAAATATTTCATGATTATATTGTGAATATGGTAATCATGCCATTGAAAAAATGTGAATAACATTCACACCCCAAAACAAAAATGTAAATATATTTTCAATTAATCATCCAATGTGAATCCAATTCATGGTAATGATTAATTAATAAATATAAATCATACTAGCCTCTCTCTAATATATTATAAAACACATTTATAATATATATGAATAATTTGATAGTGCTATCCACATTATTCATATCCATAAAATTTAAATCACATTTAATTATATTGAATTATCATTCTCATGCATTCAAATAAATCATATGAATCAAATTCACATTATTCATGATAATTAAATCACATTTAATTATCCATTTCTGAATGCTTAGATATAATTCAACAATGAATTATTCTTGAACTTTTTCGAGAATAATGCGCTTTCTCTGTAGAT
Source organism: Ottelia alismoides (assembly GCA_037367405.1). Lineage (NCBI taxonomy): Eukaryota > Viridiplantae > Streptophyta > Magnoliopsida > Alismatales > Hydrocharitaceae > Ottelia > Ottelia alismoides. The sequence continues at coordinate 11,471 of JAZKJV010009071.1, read as the reverse complement.
ACTTGGAGATAAGGACAGGGCGATTGTACGTTCCATGTATAGTGATTTGGATATTGAGAACACATCTCAAATCCAGATCTCATGGACCTCTCATATTTGCTTAATTTAAATCAAAGTCGTAAATCTAATCTTCTCATTGCATATGAATCTCATTGAGATCAATGTCCAGCACTTGGACCAAGATAAGAATACTTCTCTACTGAGAGGAGTCACTAAAATCCAGACTTGTTTCATAACTCCCTCAGAATGGAAGCGTCATGGTTATACAATCATTTATGATTTCATCACCCTCAGGTATTCCTAATACCTAAACATCCTGCCTACTAGAAGACCTACGATAAACCTAATAATATAGATCAATTTTACACTGTCATCTTTAGGGTTTCGTCATCAAGTTTCTCATTCTTGGTCATTGAAAGTTGGTATCGATCATATGCTATCCAAAAGAATATATCATACCTACAAATTCTTGTCATGCTTCTAAAGCACAACGACCATTCATGGAATTTGATCGGCCTGACTACCTCATGAGTGAGATCATGTCTTCTAGTTCACAAGTGAACATGTACGTTACCTTTGAGAGATCGTATAACTCATATGCTCTCATATGCACACCAGCTCGCCAGTGTATAGACCTTTGTTAGGTCATCAACCTATTGGTCGGCCAAATGTACAAAGATAGACATATAGCAACACATCTGTCTCCGATCAAAGGATGTGTGCTTGTATCGTGACAGCATACGACATAGGACTTTGGTTATCTCGATCTCGTTAAGTCAACTCCTTGATCTAAATAATTTGACACCTCCGAATCTCTATTCCCATGCAACAAGAGGTCGGTCAGATATCATTCTAATGAGAAAAGTATTGCGTTCTCCTACTCAGGCTGGAGATTATCTATTAACAATCATTTGACGGTGCTTGATGAGTCCTCAATCTTACTTCATAGATATTCATCCAAGCACTAACCTCTATCATTCTACTATTGAATCAACAGTTGTATGATCATTAAGATTGCCATGGTACATAACCCGAATTATAGTAAGGGACCTATTATGCAAATTAGTTATTCTTCATTTCAGAACATGGAATAATATTTGCAATAACATTTATTGCACAATGGCTCGTCGTGGGCTCGCATGTCCAACAGGGACTTGACTAGTTTTCCGTAATTTCATAATCATCTGCATTTATTCCTTCCTATTTTTCCTCTTCTTTTTATTTGTTTTCTATGATTTGTGTTTCTGCTTTATTTTCATTTTATGTCTTATGGAAGGAGCCCTTAGACTCTAGCCGTGGACGTTCGACTTAATCAGGTCCAAAGCATTATTATAATTCATGTACTAATGGTTCACTCTTGGATCTAGTCAAATTGAGCAAGTTCTTCACGGTAATAGAAGATCAAGTCTTACGACAATTCCTCATTATATTTCATATAGCATAGTTTTAAAAATTCCATCTTGCATCCCACATGGAGAGAGCTGGAAAGCACTGTAAGTCTTCTAACTGAGCATTGGATCATCCTTTTTCCGACTTGCATTTCTTTTTTGTCTTCTTCGTCTGATTTTGACTCACATAGGTGAAGCAAAGAATTGATAAAATGGTTCGGCCACTTGCATGAAAAATACTCAAAAAAAGTGAAATCGGAAAATAAAAAAGAACTACTAAACAACTTGACTTAATTAAAACAGAATAATCAAACTTCATTGTATTGGGTTCACAACACCCTCATTGTATTTAGGTACCATCAAGATAGAGCGAGGCATGATCCTTAAGGAATAGAGCCCAAATCCTAGCTTGGGTACTACCTTGTCTATCATATGGATTCATGAAGTATTGGTGCTTATATCATGCATGGGAGAGTAGGGCTTTGTATGCTTGCAGACTTAGTATGAAGTATTGAGCTTAGCCATCACTTCACGGGGCCATCTGTCTCATTATTATGTGTCCGAGTAGGGCCTTGTCTGCTTGTGAACTCTGTTCTCATGTTTTGGTTTTGCCTATTGATGAAACTCGATTTCATCATCTTAATTTCCCATTATTAACCCCCTTGCTTAAGCTTGGTGTCAATAAAACCCAGTTAATGTCTTGTAATTATCAGAGTCTTTAATAAATTAAAAAAACCACAAAAAATGGCAAAATTAAAATTCGTGGTATTTTTAGACTTAAAAATAGCCTCAAAAATATTTCGGGCCTTTGTTTGACTTCATCTCCAGTTTTGGCCAACATGAAACATGTAGATCTCGTCAAGATCTACAACTTTTATGTTTTGAGTTTTCTCAAATTCGGCCATTATCGCCCTCAAAAATAAAAAATTCTCTCGAAATAATCTGATTGGGCCACGTGGCCCGTTCTGGGTGCGCCACGTGGCCACGGCTCCCCATGTCCCATCCGCCCTTGACCTGGGTCGTTGGATCTTCACTTGATCCAATGGCTTAGAAATCTCCACACCCTCTCTTATCCCTGGCCGTTCGATCTGCTCCCAACTCTCATCTGCACCGCACGTAAGCGCCTTGCGCAGAGCGTGCCACCTGGCCGTTCGTAGACCGCCCGATTGCGTCCCTGACTTTCCATCACAGCCGCTGCTTCCGCCTCTCTCCTCAGCCGCTCGATCAGGCCCTTGGTTCCATCCAAGTCGCTCGCCAGCGCCACGGCCAGAGCTCGACACGTGGCTGCTTCACACCCCTTCGATCACTCCGCTCTCGATTGCATCAGGACCGTCGCTCCGCGCCCAATTCTCCACCGTTGGATCTCCAGATCCAACGGTGGAGATTCGTCGTCAACCTCCGACCCAGAACCACTCACCCCACGTCTCCAGCTCGAAGACCTCGCCCCCTTTCCATTTTCTCGCCCTCACCAGCCATCACCTCCACGCGCCAACTACCCCACGACCTTCTCCGATCATTCCTCATGCTCGCGCATCACTCCACAACCCCCATCGTCTTCCCACTCGCTCCACGAACCCATCGAAACCCACGACCTCCATCACTGGAACCTCCACCTCCAAACTTCAAATACGTCGCTCCCTCCTTAATTCCCGGTCGTCCACCTTTACATGGGGGTTCGCCCAGCCCTCCGCCACCTCCCAGTGATAGGGGGAGGTAGCCGGATTGAGCGAAGACGACGAGCTCCCTGGTGAGACCCTCCGCCAAACAAGGCGGAGCTGCGGCGCCCTAGCGACCGCCCGAGCTGCACGGCCCGGCTGACCGTGTTCAGCGAAGACCCGGGGACCCTCTAGAACCCCCAGCCCAAGCCCACGCTCCGCCTCCGACCAGGTAAGATCTCTTATCTCTTCTTTGAATTTTTGTTCAATTTCGTTGAAATAATTAGGGCTTTCTTTCTCGTCTCGACCTTCACTGAACCTCCTTTTAGTTTCGCCGCACATCCCCCATTCACACGCATCCTTCTCGATCACCTTCCCCGCTCTTCCATACCTCGTCGCCGACCGACCCATCTCCTCCGCCACCCATGGCGGAGGAGCTCCGAGCTCCCCACATTCTTCGCTCCCTGATCTCACATCACATTCACGCACACACCTCTATGCCTCGGCTATGCGTCACTAACTTGCAGGTGAATCCTCTTCACTGATCGGGAACCTCGTCGGAGCACTTTGGCCGAGCTTCGCTGCCACTACTAAAGCAATGAGACACCACCTCGAGCACCGTCATGGCTCGACCATTGCCTGAGCTTCATAGACAACATTCCAGCAGCTTCGAGCGAGCTCCACCGGCGCCAGGAACGAGAGGCGGAGGAAGAGATCCTTCGTCGGAGCCCTGTTCTCGCCGCCAGTCGCGGATGAAGATGGAGGCACAACAGCCGTTGGATGGTCCTCTCTCAGCGACCATCCAACGGCCCAGATGAGGTCACACCATCGATTCCATCAATCGTTGGATCCTCAAGATCCAACGGTTCTTATGCCGCCACGTCGACTCTCCAGGATCGCACAGCAGCCGCCCGATCATCACGATCGGATGGACTCCAGCAGGCCACGTGTCGGATCCATAGCCTCGCCGAGCCTCCGTCTCCTAACCTCTAGGCTTGGGACTTCCGAGCCTCCACGAGCCTGCACCGAGCCTCGAACCACCCGAGCCAAGCCGAAGCAACCCCCGAGCCTCTGCCGATCCCGAGCCTCCTCCCGAGCCTGGATAGCATGTGCGTTGCACGTGTTTTATCTGGGCAATTTGCAGAGACACCCACCAACTTTCTTCAATTTGCAGAAAGGCCCCTTCGTGTGTGGTAATTTTACAGGGAAGGCCTCAGAACTTATTTTATTTTCATTTTAGTCCTTCCAGGGACCTTTTTGTAGTTATCTTTTCATGTTTCTTTTCAGTTATGCCCTTGTCTTTCTTCATGCATATTTTGAGCCTCGTAGCTCCGATTAAGTTGATTTCAGTTTCATTTCGAAGCTCGTTTGACGAACTTTCTCATGGCATGATTAGTTCTTATAATGAACACTTTAATGTTGATGTATTATTTTGATAGCTATGTGTCTATTGTTACTTAATCCATGCCTTGTTCAAATTGAGCTCGTCACATTAATTAAATATGGAATTGACTTGTTGATTATTTAGCTCATTAATTTGTACCTAGGGAATATTTCCATTGCATTACCTGGCATTGATTTGCATGATAAAAAAATTTTGCATGTTTATTTAATTAATGCATTATTGTGTCTTTTCATGAATTTGACCTATACATGCTTCAATTCAACACCTATTTTAAATAGATAAAAATCTGGATAATTGAGAGAGGCTCGTGTCCCTGAGTTCGACCTTGGTTTCTTGCCAAGTAAAATAAAAAAATGATCATCTCATTTTGATCTATCATATACATATTTTAATGAGATGATCTCTTTGATGAGCCCTAATTGGCCCGACTGCTACGACTATTCCAAGTGCTAATTTTGCACTTTTAAAGGGCCGATTTTGTGGATTATCACCTATCAGCTTACTCCTCTATTTCTTTGGACCAGATCTGATAACATGGACCGTTAAATGTACATGATATTGGTTACAAAAGGAAGTGGAAAGTACACGATGATTGGCAGGTCAGTACTCACTCACCTATAAGATTAATTGGTCAGGATAAATTTTACAAGATTGCATCATACAAACAAATAAAATTGATGAGATAATCATCAAACTCTTATGTCTCATTTTGTTGAGTTGGTAAATCTACCCTTGTTTTGATATTTCGTTGATTAGTTTAAAGTAGGTCAAAATCAAAAACATTGTGCCTTTACGCCTTTCTATCTTCCACCTATTTTTCTCACTTCTATTTCTACCTTACTCATGTTGAGCCTTCTCTTCTAAAACTCTCTTGATTTTTTCATATCCTTCATCTACTCCCTCATCATCATTTCTCTTGCCTCCCAAGATGTCGAATCCAGGATGGCTTTGTTCATATTTATGAACACCAACATAGATTCTTCGATGCTGATATCTTCAATAATATGGGGTGCTTCCCGAGAACTCAGTTAGGACCTTGTGGACTTTTCTCTATATTCCTTGGTCTTCATTCGATTCGAAGATCGAGACAACTCTTGTCTCGATTTTCCCTCTTTCACCCATTTCCTTTCATCAATAAATCCATTGTTTGAGACAGACTCTCATCTCAAACTTTCTCCTTCTTTTTTTAAGATTGATCAGGATCTATTTCATAATGTAGACTCTACATCCGATCAGAAGCCTGATTACATTTGGATTTTAGAGATGGCTACATTGTGACGTGACAAAGGGATGAGTTCAGATGGCACAATGGATCATAATGAAGTAAACACACAATTGCTAGACTCAACTCAAGCCATCCAGCAACATTTGACTGATCAAGCTCTCGCTCAAGTTGCTTTTAGGGAAATGCTTAATGAGCTGATGAGGAACAAAGAAAGCCAAGGATGAGAGGATGAAGAACACCTTGGTTGGAATGAGGATGAACAGCCTACAGACCACCATAGAGGTGATGGGAGAGGAGGATCACACAAACCAACTCTGAAAGAAACGTACTACCCAAGTCCTGGCCAAGTATCTGATGGATCAGAATAACCCACGTTCCATAGACACTTTGAGTTGAAACCACCATTTCTTCCTCTCTTGTCGATCTTCCATGGAAACACCAACAAGGAGCCCTACATAAACCTACAAACGTTTAATAGGATTTGTAGCACCATGCACTACCCCAACATCCCGTTAAAGGTATTAAAGATGGTCGCCTTCCCTTTCAGCCTTCAAGGTAAGGCTTTGTATTTGATAAATTAATTGGGCAAGGTGGTGATGACTGGGGAAGAGCTCAAATCGGTCTTCCTACCCAAATTCTATCCCCTGAGTTGTCTGAATCATTTGTGGGACTAGATCACCAACTTTTCCCAAATGTCCCACGGTCCATTTCACATGCGTTGGAAAGATTCAAAGATCTTATGGAAAAGTGACCCCATCATGATTTGCCAAAGATTGGCACTGTCCAAAACTTATTCGGGGGCTTGCACAAAGAAAGCCAATAACTCATTGATGCCATGTGATATGGATCATACTTAAACAAGGATGAAGGCATTGTATGGAATATCATCGAGGAGATGGCCTAGGGCTCAACTGCTCTATCTTCGTCCCGTTTATTCAAGAAAGTTCCATCAGCCATGCACAAGCCTATCAATGTGGCATCATACCATGAAGAAGAGGGAGACATGAATTTCAATCTCAACATCATCATGAACCATCTCTCTAAAGATGATATCATTGAAAGCAATCACAAGATCTTGACAATTAATTGTGATCGAACAAAGAACCAAGACGCCAGACAAGCTCAATCAAAATTCCAATAAACTTGAGCTTCTGGTGAGAACCATCCATGCTTGCCAGTTTGTGAAGGAACCAACTATTTTCATTCTACCAATATAAAGGAATAACCCCATCAATAGAATCAAGGGCCACCCTAATGAGTTCAGCACGTGTACTACATGCAGACACCTGACTAGGGATCATCGCTACAACAACAGATGGTTGTGTACCATATAGAACCCTAGGCATTTGTCGAGCCTTTCTATCCACCACATCCACAAATTCAATAGGTGAATGTCGCATGGGGTAACGAACAAGCACTGACCCATCATGGAGGACAATCTCAGGGTCAGAATACCATCATCTGTCCATTCAACGTACAAGAGGGCGGATGGAGTTTCCTACCGCACCAAGTCCACCATCTTCACACCAGATAAATACATGGAGACCATAGGATTAGAAACAGTCGGCATACAGATAACCATATCATCAGCAGTAGTTGGTTTCTCAATATTAGAATTAATTCCCTCCTCAATGATGATGAATCTCCATTTCATCACCTTCATTCTTCTATTTTGGCCTTAATTCCCTTGCTAAATGCATGTAAATAGTATTAATTTATAAAACGAACATTCATTATTTATTTCATAAATACTGTATATAATATTATATATAATGCCAAAATAAAAGAATAAAGGAAGAAAACAAAACGAAAAAAATACCAAAGGTATTTATTGTCCCTAAACCTTGAGACCCAAGCATCATGATGACTGGATCAACATGGAATAAAGTAAGGGGAAATAAGTGCCAAAATACAATAAAAACTCTAATTCATTTTGCTAAATAATTGAGTTTTTGGGATATATTTTTTTTATTATTTATACTTCAAATAAAAAAACTTTGTGCATGAAAGTTGTAGATAAAAATAAAAGAAAAATAAAAAAATTATTTCATGTAAAAATATTAAATATTATACCAATTACACTCAAAATAAAAATCCAAAACTCAAACTTTCCAGACCTTATATTCTCCATATGAACTCAAAATTCATCAAAATCACCTTTAATTGTGTATAACCTTTTATTAGCTATTTAATGAAGGTAGTTTCATTCATTAAGATGCAAAAGTTAAGTTTTGGACCCCTATTGTACAATATACCTGAATATATATTCATTTTATTTATCCCTTGTATTTTTCATAATTTCATATGTTTATAATGTTGTAAATATTATTTATAGTGAATGTACATAAATAAAATAAATAGAACCATGAATAATATGCTAAAATAAATAAATGTACATAAATACATAAATGAATTACCTATACATATACCTATATAATAAATATACATATTTATTTAAGTGTACAAATCACTTCTAATAAAGACAATAAAAATATATTTATATGTATCTAAATATGTTATAAATATATACAATATGTATATAAAATATAAAATATAAAATATAAAATATAAAATATAAAATATAGGTAAATATACCTCTGATTAGACATGTAAATATTAACTCATAATAAATCATCTCGAAAAATAAAAAAATATAAATTAAACACTACATAAAATAATAAACATTTTAAATTTTATAATAAAAAAATATTAATTATGAATAATTTTACAAACAATTTTCGATTCCCTTCACTCCGGTTGGTCCACGTGGACCAACCAGAACCACTCGATAGTTGATCTCGGGTCAACTGTCCTTTTTCACCCCCTCTGACCCTTGTCAGACCTCACAGGACAATCGTCTTCTCCCCATTTTTCACACCCACCTTGTCCCCTATCCCTTGATCCATTCCATCATCCTACTCTTTGATCGTCCAAGATCAGTGCCAGTCCATCGCTTCTCATCTACTCGGGCTCCAGCACATGCCATCTCACCTCGAAATACCTCCCGACCACCCGCCTATATCTTCTTCCTCCTCCACTATTTTGTGCTTTGGTTCAACTTTTGATGTGCGTTAACACCTCAGAGCGCCTCAAGGAGTTAACAATCATGACATGAGATTAATGTCATGCTTCACAATGAGGAGGGAGGAGTACGAGGCGGTTCCCAGCCATCTCCGACGGTGCTCCACCGTGAGGTCCATCTCGCAGTCTCCGATCGCACAAGGAGTAGTTTTTCTTTACTCTTTATGTAGATTTAATTATCGTCTTTCATTTTTACATTTTTTTATTTCAGGTTTTAATTGTTGTTCTAGCCTAGATTAGGACTTAAGCTTCACCAAAGCTCTCGAGCTCCGAACCCTGTTCTTCATTGTACCCTCTTGTTCCAACCACGTCGATCACCCCATGACCTTTCCCCTTTATTTCTCCATCGAATCCGCCCATCAGACCACCTAGATCCCCTTTCGATCTGGTCCGACCATCTCACTCCATCGCCCTTCTTCGGAGATGCACCATTCAACCCCATCACGCACCCAATCCACTCAATAAAAACCTAGACCCGCTTGCCCCTCCACCAGCGTGCTTTTGAGCCTAACTGAGCCCCATTTGAAGTTTAGTAGGAACTCTAAGTAGATTGAGGTTCCAGGCCCCCTACAATGGGGCTTGGATGATTTTGAAGGTTTGATCAGCTACAGAGGACCTTAGTGTATCAATTGAGCATGACAGCAACTTTGGGAAATCTTGGAGGAGGATGAATTGAAGAGAAGAAGTTCATCAGCCATGTTGTTCTTCCCTATTCTTCAGGAACAGAAGTGGTCGTTCGATCTCATCTCTAGCATAGTTTGAAGGATATATGTTGGATCTAAGCCACCACCATCCATCAGATCTGATCTTGGATCTAATCGTGAGCGTCGACCGTCGAAGGGGTATGGTGTGACGATAACGTGCCATGCATCGAAGTGAAGGAATTCGATCTGCACGATCAGCGGTCGTTTGGTGGTATTTTGCACTGTAACTCCCTCTTTTTAGTACACATAATATTTATTATTTACAATTTTGGCATAGTTGTAAAAATTATGTAAATAATACAAGTGAACCCTCGAGCCTTTTGATATTTATACTTTGGTCCTTGCTAGCACACCTCACATGGCCCCCTCGTGAGCTTGGTATTTTCTGTTAGACCCATGAAGGTTTTTTAAATTGTCATTTAATATTTAAAATTTGAATTTCAGTTGTAAACTTTTGGGTAATTTGCATATTCATCCTTGCCTTTTTAATTTAATTACAAATATGCCCATCCCGTTCAATTATTTTTTGTGCGATTTTTCTATTTTCTAAAATATGATCTGTGCTCCAAAAATTATGAAAGAAATAGGACTTTGTGCCTCTCTGCATGCTCTTCAAGTTATATAATTAATTTGCATTTTAGGCATATTTCCTATTTATTAAAAATCAAAATAGCATGTTTTATTCCCTATTTGCTTTAAAAAATCCAAAAAACATAAAATCGTATTTAAAATTCCAAAAAAATATTTGTTTATTATTATATTTATACATCCATATCAAAAATCCCTAAGTATAGAAAAAGGAAAGAAATACAAATTAAAAAGCTCCAAATCCTTATAAAAATTACAAAAAAAATCTTTTAAAAATGCAAAACTATTTATTTTTATCTTTGAATTTTCTTTATATTGGATGTTATATATATAATAGTTTTTGAAACTATTGAGGTTTTTAAATATTTTCAAATTCAAAAAAAATCAGCCTATTTAAAAAGTCCCTCATTTTGTGTATTTAGGACTTTAAAAATATCTAAAATTGAGCAAAAATTCCTAAAAATCACAAATACATTAGAAAAATATAAAATGCTCAAAAGTAATGTATTCTTCAAATTTTGATTAATTTTAGTTAAATTTATAATTATATTACTCAATATTATATATATTTATATATATAGTTATGTATACATATATTATGTTTAAAAAAGACTAAAAATCAGAAAATTATAAATAGAAATAAAATAATAAAATAAAAGTAAAATAATATATATTCCAAAAAAGAATTATTTAATTAAAAACCACAAAAGCATTAAGTAATTGATTAATTGTGTAAATATTGTACAAAATACACCTACATTATTTATTTACTATTTATTTATAAATAATATACGTACACCAACTTGTCTCCATGTGTTCGATACCCTACTCTACTTTCCACTATACACAATTTTTGTAGGTTATAGTAAATTTTGATCCATATCTACACTTGTTTGCTTGATTTCATTCTATTGTTGGTTGATTGTTGTTATAATCGCTAGGTCTTTGTGAAAGGTCAATTCTGAGATGTTGCTGCCGCCTTGTGTGGAGCGTGTGACTCTCTCATCTAACTTGAGTGGTTAAACACTAGATACCAACACCAACAATATCCTCTTCAGCACCTCTAGCTCTACCATCGGCAGCAGTATTACCAACAATCTTAACTCCCTCATATTATCGAATTTTTAGAGGCTGCTTCTATGAATCATGTTATGGTTTGCTTTGTTGGAGAAGTGAGCCTACAATGAGCCATTATGCAATAAATGTTATTGAATTTCACTCCTTAATATGAAAAGAAGAAGAACTAATTTGCATAACAGGTCCCTTAATACAGTTAAGGTTATGTAACATGGCCATCTTAATGATAATACAACTATTGATTCAAATGTTGAATCATAGAGGCTGGTGCATGGATGATATCTAAAGAGTTAGATTGAGGACTCATCAAGCACCTTTAAATGATTGTTAAGAGATGATCTCCATCCA